>SJYQ01000101.1:504039-616649 GCA_006410935.1 Redunca redunca | reverse complement strand
ATCTATTATGAAAAATATTCCACACCATATATTCCCCTTAAAATATAGTATATAAAGTTACAGTTTAAAGCCAAAAAAATTGGTAACATTTCACAAGATTTTAAATAATTTAGAGACTTGCTCAGGAAAGAATTCACCATGCTTTGCAAATGTTCGGAACATAGATTTTATTACAGATTATTAGCTGCTAACATTGCTCACAGAGGTCAGATGTGTGTGTTTATGTGATTCTGAGTCTAATAAACAAAATGTGTCCTTTTTCTTTAAGAAGAAAAGTGTGCAAAAGAAGAAAATTACAGTGTTCCTAGTTCCTCAGACACAAATGCTACTGAGCTGCCCCTGCGAAGACATTTGAGGCTAGACTTTTGTCACTTTGAACCCAGATGAGGGCATTCTGGGTACATGTTTTTGAGTAGTACATAATCATACAGTAACCTAAAATAACAATGGAGGAAGACTAAGCTCTGCTGGTAAAATGCACTTCATTTTTTATGTGGCGTTAACAAAATGACTTAGATGGAAAGTGAAATCTGTCTTAGCTTAAGACAGAAACACAAAGACATTTCCCTTCTGGACAACAGACTTTGGCACCGCAAGATCAAAGGAACAATTTTATCTGCATTGTGACTGCAGACCAAAAATTTTACAGTATTCCTGTCTCCATGCTAGAGCTTATGTGTCTTTAATGGCATTTAAATTATAGCCCTTCTGTAGCCATGCAGTCAAAACACCACGTCATCTGATGAGACACCATATTATAATCTGTCAGTACGTCTTATTTAAAAACCCTTCCATACTGTACTTGTCCTCATTTTTCTCCTTTACTAGAAAAGTTAAGCAAATTGTCTTTTAAACTGGTTTTATGCGTTGACCTAATGAAGCAGGACAAGAAGCATACTTCGGTTTACATTATTATAATTTAATTTATCTAATTTTTTCTTCCTTTTTGTCTGCAATATTCCTCTTCACATTTTTGTTTTTAGAATTATGATCTTTCTTGTGTAGAATATACTATAGACACTTATTAAATGAAAATCAAGAATGTGTATTCATTAATGAACTATAGCTAAAATTTTTTCTTCTCAAAGCAATGTGTTTTGTATCAGTTTAAACTGATATATAAGAGAGAGACTGTAACATGTAACAGTGGACAGAGGGCTTCCCTGGTGGCTCAATAAAGAATCTGCCTGCAGTGCTGGAGGCCTGGGCTTGGTCCCTGGGTCAGTAAGATTCCCCTGGAGAATGGAATCGCAACCCACTTCAGTATTCTTGCCTGGAGAATTCTATGGGCAGAGGAGCCTGGTATAGTCCATGGGGTGGCAAAGAGTTGGACACAACAGAGCAGCTAACACACACCACATATAACTGGAAGGGGCCATGGTCTGAACTCTTTTGTAGCACACAGTCTAGATACTGTGTTTCAAATGTCACCGGAGAGACAAGCTTTAATTTGAATGTGTACTTTAATAGAATGTTTACGTACTGACAACAATAAAATCAGCACTTGGAATATCCCTGCAGATATAAAAAGGAGATGTTACATTTTTACAGAAGTATAGGTATAAGCAGGAACATGTCAAGTCTTTGACTTTGAGCTGTTATTTCCTCGGCAGTTATGTAGGCTGTGGCTGTAAATATCCTCGTATACGTCTTTTGGTACACATGGGCAAGCAAAGCTCTAAGGTATGTGCTAGAATAGGACTTTCTGAGTCTTAAGGTTTGTGTGTGGATTGAGGATGCGTATATGAAAATTAAACCTTAAAGCCCTTATACAAAGAACGTTATTTTGGGCTAGATAGTGCTTTCTTTAAAAGACCCCAAAGCCTCTGATACTTGCAGTATTTGTACAAGTAGTATTTGTAGCTATGCATCAGTTCCGTTGATAAGTAACTATTTGGGTGGTTCTGCAAAATTCCTGGTTTGCTGAAACAATCAATTAATCATTTTATCCAAATCCATTAGCTAGAAGAGGAAGCAAAGCCAGAAACCTTTTTTGGTTATCTTAACGTGCTCAGACGGTAAAACGTCTGCCTACAATGCGGAAGTGAAGTGAAGTCGCTCAGTCGTGTCCGACTCTTTGGGACGCCATGGACAGTAGCCGGCACCAAGCTCCTCCGTCCGTGGGATTTTCCAGGCAAGAGTACTGGAGTGGGTTGCCATTGCCTTCTCCAGGGAATCTTCCCGACCCAGGGATCGAACCCAGGTCTCCCAAATTGTAGACAGACACTTTACGGTCTAAGCCACCAGGGAAGTCACTTCCCTGGATCGGGAAGATCTCTGGAGAAGGAAATGGCAACCCACTCCAGTACTCTGACCTGGAGAATCCCATGGACGGAGGAGCGTGGTAGGCTGCTACAGTCCATGGGGCCGCAAAGAGTCAGACATGACTGAGCGACTTCACTCACTCAGTGTGGATTAAATGTATTTATTTTAAACTTAGGAAAGAAGGATTGAAATTAGAGGACTCATCCAAGGCAAAGACCACCTATTTTACTCCCCTTTCCATGCCCTGTTCAAGCCATTCAAATTATTTTTTAGAGATATTGAATGTTCACACCAAAAACCGAAGATTGCAATTACAGTTTTAGATATAAGGAGGCAGAAAAACATGCAGAAAATTATTAAACAGCAAGATGTTTTATGGTATAAAATGCACATAAATGGAATTAAGCATTTTTAAGTGTATAGTTCAGTGGCTTCAAATACATTCACGTTGTAGTGCAATTATCCCACCTTCCATCTTCAGAAAACTTCCTCTTCCTAAACTGAAACGCTATTCTCATTAAACAAAAGCTCCCTCTCCCCTCCCACCCCCATCCCAGGGGCTGGCAGCCACCCCTCTACTTTCTGCCTCTGTAAATTCTCCAGGTGGCTCAGGGACAAAGAACCCGCCTGCATATGGGAGACCCAAGAGACGCAGGTGTGATCCCTGGGTCAGGAAGATCCTTTTGAGAAGGAAACGGCAGCCCACTCCAGGACTCTTGCCTGGAGAATCCTATGGACAGAGGAGCCTGGTGGGCTACAGTCCATGGGGCTGCAAAGAGTCAGACACAACTGAACTGACTTAGCATGTGCGCAGCAAAGCACTTAAGGAGAACTGGGGTGTGTGTCCTTTTGCAGCCGGTGCATTTCCCTTAGAATAGTGTCTTCAAGGTTCATTCATGATGTGGCAGGACTTTCCCTGTCTTTAAACCTGAAGAGTGTTTCGTTGTGTGTACAGAACCACATTTTGTTAATCCGTTGATGGATAGTTGGTTGTGTCCACCATTTGATTCTTGTCAGTGATGCTGCTTTGTATATGAGTATACCAGATCTACTTGAGTCCTGCTTTCAGTTTTCTTTAGGTGGGAAGATTTTTTAAGAACTCCTATGAATCAGTATCCTCAGCAACTACTCCTCTAGGTGTTAAATGAAAACTCTAAGGATACATCTTTAGATGGAAGAAAGGATAGAGGAAATCAGCTTTTATACATTTTAATTTTACAATATTTTTCTGTTATTTGAAAGTATTCAATTCTTCTAGGAGTAAAAATTAGACGTTGATATACTATCCAAGTTGCTGTACTCCAACTTCAATATTATGAAATTGCTTGAGTATTTTAACTGTAGGTGTAAAGCTGATACTTTGAAGGGCTCATTTTAAAAAAGGCAATCTTTCTCAAACTACTTCTATTAATAATAGGGCACCCTTGTGTGGAATACTAATCTTCACAACATTTTACCTTATTAATATTTTCCAGAACTCACAATGTGATGATTGCTTGATAAATAGATCAGTAGTGGGAAAATAGCTGGGCTTCCCAGGTGGTGAAGTGGTACAGAATCTGATTACCAAGGCAGGAGACGCAAGGGGCATGGGTTGAATCCCTGGGTTGGGAAGATGCCCAGAAGAAGGGAACGGACACCCAATCCAGTATTCTTGCCTGGAAAACTCCAGAGACAGAGGATCCGGGTGAACTACCATCCTGGAGTCACACAGAGTCAGACCTGACCGAGTAGCTAAGCACAGACGTACACACAGGTAGATAGATAACCAGCCAGTCCGGCTCCACCCTCTCATACCTGTTTTACAGAAGATGAAACTGAAATTTTGAGAGGTTAAGTGTTCAAGGTCCTTCAGTTAAAAAGTAGCAAAGAGAGCAGGGAACTCTGCTCAATGTTATGTGGCATCCTGGATAGGGGGGTAGTTTGGGGGGTAATGGATTTGTGCCTATGTATGGCTGAGTTGCTTCGCCTTGCACCTGAAACCGTCACAACGTTGTTAACTGGCTACCGGTTCAGTTCAGTGCACTCAGTAATATACTCAAATATAAAATAAAAAGTTGTTTTTTAAAAAAAACAGCCAAGTCAAAAATCAAACTCAGGTCTCCCTGGTACCAAAGTCCTTTTAACTGTGACGGATCCTGCCCTCCCTCAGCTAACAAAATCCTCACCCAAACACCCTGAGATCTACCGGGGAGTTGGCCGCTGTCCATTTTCCCTGGTGGAATAGAGCTTTGAGACGTTAAATCATTTGATTAAGATTTCATAGCTGATAGACATTAGAGCAAAAACTCAGGTCTTCTGGGTCCCTTTGAACCTGTGCAGCCCACGGGTGTCATTGGTTCTTGTTGAAGTTAATATACTGTGTATTTCCCTGAAAGATGAAGTCTGAACTCTCTACATCGAATGTATATTTTCAAAAATAAGTGAAGTATGAAGCTTGCCCTGTACTATGGTTCTTTTATCAAGAGAACAAGTCTCGCATTTTAGATTTGTTGAGTTTGAACTCACATCTCCATCACCTGGACCTTAATCTCTTTACACTTAGGACAATTTATTGCAGAAGGTTTCCTTAAGTATGAGCTTAGAGCACACGCATGCTTTTGTAGTATTAAAGATATTTCTAAGCTTAGATGCAGCTCCTGCTAGTCCTGACCTGATAAGGTAAGATCGCATGGGTGCTTTAGATCTGAGTCCCCGAGGGGTGCCACCTCCGCTGATCTTTATAAGTAGCTCCCAATAAGAGGGCTTTTTAGTGGATTCCAGCATGCTAATCATCTATCCACAGAAAAATGCAGCACTTATCACCAGACATACTTGTAATTTAGCCAACTTTGAAAATTTTAGTGCAGAAAAATGTCACATGTGCATCAACACGCAGGGGGAAATCCCCTAAAGGTACCTGCTCGTTGTCCTTTGGGTTAACCCAGTTTATGTCAAAGAACTGGGCTCCTAATTCCTGGCATGCGTATGCTGATGAACAGGCACAAATGCGATTAATTAAACTTTTATTTCTAAAACTTTCACCCTCTAGTCACTTCAGCAAAATATCTTTGCCCCTTTTAGTGTAAAGTCTTTCCAAAAAGAAAGGGGAGAAAAGCACATTAAATGCTAGGATACATAGCTTAAAAAAAATGAGGTGCTTTGAAAAAAATCCATACCTTCCTAGGTTCATGCTAAAAAAAAATGGAAAATCATATCCTCTTATTACAAGTGTATTTATTATCACCTCTCCCGCTGTGGGAATTAATTTCCACCTAGAGAGCCCTGAATCCTTTCGAATGGAATGTCCTGTAAATATCAATTAAGCCCATCTAGTCTAATGTGCCATTTAAGGTTCTTGTGTTTCCTTATTAATTTTCTGTCTGGATGATCTGTCCATTAGTGTAAGTGGGGCGTTAAAGAGCCCGCTTTACTGCGTTAACTCTCGATTTCCCCTTTTGTGGCTGTTAGCATTTGCCTCGTGGCTTGAGGCGCTCCCATGTTGGGTGCATAAAAGTTTACAACTCTCATATCCTCTTCTTGGGTTGATCCCTTGATCATTATGTAGTGTTCGTCCTTGACCTTTATCACGGTCTTTATTTTAAAGTCTGTTTTGTCTGATACGATTATTATCATTCTAGCTTTCTTTTGATTTCCTTTTGCACGTAATGCCTCACTTTCTGTCTGTATGTGTCTGTTGGACTGAAGGAGGTCTCTTGTAGACAGTATACTTGGGAGACCCCTCTATTCTAATCGCCCTATAAAGCCTGTGCTCCAACAGACTCCCATCCACACCCATATGGTCCCTGTTTCCTGGAGTATGAATTACTAAGTAAACTTGCTTTTGTGCAACTGATTTCACTCACTCATTTCAATTTTGTTGGCATAATACAGAGCAGAGCTTAATCATTGCTTAAACCTAAAATAAAGGAAGTGAAAAATATTTTATTGGTAAAATAAAAGGGCTTCCCTGGTGGCTCAGAGGTTAAAGCGTCTGCCTCCAATACAGGAGACCCGGGTTTGATCCCTGGGTCAGATAAAATAAAGGTGATAATATTAACAAAATATTTTCAGATGCATGCAAAATAGAACTCACTAGAGAAAAATAGAAACATACCTATCATTTTAATATGTACACAGTTAAAAAATCTAAGCATCCTGACATATTAGGATAACATAATTTCATTTCCAAGGAAGAATGGTTATTTTTCTTCACTTTCCCCTTTTAAATTAATAAAATTTGTTTTTGCAGCAATGGATTAATTAATCACACAGATTTTTTTTTCCTCTTACAAAGCTGAGATAGTTCTCTCTCAGATATCCACTTTACCAAAAAACATCTGCCATTTACTGCTGATATAGCCATTTATGTTTGAAAAGGGTGCATTCTGATTCTTAGAAGATATTTCTCCGGAGCCTGTTTTCAAGTTTATGAAGTGGCCCTTCCTTTATAACAACGCTCTTCCAGACATTTCCAAATATTCATTGTTCAAAGATACACAAAGTAAGACCCGGGATGTGCTTAAAAACTTTCATCAGTTTGAAGGTAAGGCATATATTCTAAAAAATATATGAGGGCAGGTGAGTAAAAGAAGGCTTTAGTTTAAAAAATATATGAATGAATGCCATGAAGGCAGAGGGAAGAACAATAGGGGAAATAAGGGAGCTCAAGTGCCATTGGGCTTCCCAGGTGGCACAGTGGTTTAAAAAAAAACAAAGCCCAGCTGCCGGTACAGGAGACACCAGAGACATGGGCGCGGTCCCTGGGCCAGGAAGACCCTCTGGAGAAGGAACGGCGGCCCACTCCGTGTTCTTGCCTGGGAGCTCCCGTGGACAGAGTGGCCTGGCGGGGTCCATGGGGTCACAGAGGGTTGGACTTGACTGAGCAGAGCCCAGCAGCACTGAGTGTCAGTGCTGAGGAAATAAGGGGATATAGGGACTTGCCTGGTGGTCCGGTGGTTAGGACTTGGCACGTCCACTGCAGGGGCCGTGGGTTCAATCCCTGATCAGGGAACTAAGGTCCAATGGACCATGAGGCCAAAAAACATTAAATATGAGAAATACAGGGAAGGAGAGGATCTAATGGGAAGGGGAAGATACAGCTTATATGCAAAATTAATTAACTTCTGAAAATAGTTCACTACTTATAGCAAGGCAATGGTACTATTTTTAAAATAGATGTACATGTATCTTACCTAAATGTTGATATGTGTGACACAAACACACACACACACATCAAAACCATCAATGCAATCATCGCTTTGCCTCTTTGAAGCACTGACTAATACAACAAATTTGATTTTTCTAAATTCAACATACTGGTAGATGTTGCAGTCATTTCCAGAATTTTGTCATTCTTCTTCTTTTTTTAATTTAGGATTTTAAAATTATGTTTTAAATTTGTTTACCTTTAATCGAAGGATGATTGCTTTACGATATTGTGTTGGTTTCTACCATACACTAAAATGAATCAGCCATAGGTGTACGTATGTCCCCTCCCTCTTGAACCTCCCACCACATCCCACCCCTCTAGCTTGTCACAGAGTCCTCGGATGAGTTCCCTGTATCAAGAAGCCAATGCCCACTGGCTCTCTGTTTTACAGGTTGGAGTGTATACGTTCCCATGCTACTATCCATTCTGCTTTACAGAGGCAACTTGGTTTGGCCTAAGTCAAATGCATGGTTTTCATATGAGTTATGTATTTAGATTCTAAAGTATGAATTCATACTGGTTTCTGGAGTATGAATTATTAAATAAATAAAAATGGTCCATTTCAAATATGGTCCAAACCCGGAGCCTTTTCTTTTCTTTTTGACTTATCTGTTCTTAAATGAATTTCTACTCAATTTTCTTAGTGCATTTTACAAGCTATTACTAGAAACTATACTTTAATCTTTTTTAACTGTATTGTAGAAGTATTGTGTTACAGACTGCATGAATCATACACAAGTCTGCAGGGGTGAACACAATCTCCAGTTAAAAATGAAGGGCACACATGGGTGACCTGATGTGTAAGTCTTCAAGAAATGCAACACTGTGTAAAAACTGGCGCATCTCGCACTGTAAAGAAGCTTTCTGAGCTTTTCACACAGATGGCTGCAGCAAAGCCTGACAAGGAATGAGGGGGAGGAGGGGGGAGGCAGGCAGGGGAAAATAAGAGGTGCTGGGGGATGGGGTGGGGAAGGGCACTCAGTAGGCAGCTTTTACTGTTCCTTAACTTCTTTACCACTGAGCCAACTGCTCAAAGAACTCTGCAACTCTTTTTTAAAAACATTTTTTTAATTAAAGTTTAATTGATTTCAGTGTTGCATTAATTTCTGCTGTACAGAAAAGTGACTCAGTTATACAAGTACACACATGTTATTTTCTTTTCTTTTCATTATGGTTTATCCCAGGACACTGCATATAGTTCCCTGTGCTGAACAGGAGGTCCTTGTTGCCCATCCGTTCCGTATGTAGTAGGTATTGCCTCTGCCAGCCCCAGACTCTGAGTCCATCCTTCCCCCACATCCCCTTTGCCTTAGCAACAAGTCTGGTCCCTAAGTAAGAGTCTGATTCTGTCTCATAGAGAGGTTCTTCTGTGTTGTATTTTATTTTATTTATCTTATTCCTTTAAGACTTTTTTAAAATGTGGCCCATTTTTAAAGTCTTGATTGAATCTGGTACAAATATTGGGTTTTATGGGCTTTTTGTTTTTTGGTGTTTTGGCCTTGAGGCATGTGGGAGCCCTGCTCCTTGGGGACTGAGCTCACAACCCCTGGTCCAAAAGCACTGAACCACCAAGGAAGTCCGCGTGTGGTACTTTAGATTCCACACACATGTGCAATTCTTCTTAACGATTAGCTTTATCTTTCCAGAATTTGAACATTCTAGAATTTCATCCTGAAGTTGCTCTCTTAAGTCTTAGACTGTCTACACTGTCAGGTGACTTGGGGAATAAGACTCTGAGTCTGTTAACACTGTCTTCCACCTGTGGATGAGCCCCCTGCGAGTGTGGACCACATGCCTCCCGGTCTACAAGGTTCTGGCGCAGGGCAGAAAGTGGAAGGGAGAAAGGAGCTCTTCTAACGTTGCTTCTTAGCATCTATATACTTCTTCTAATCAGTCTTTAAACCTCTGTCTCTTTCTCACCTTGTCTTAAAGAAAGCATCTTAGGACAAGAAACCAATTGTTGCTGAAGCTGTTTCTAACCTGAAATACATAGAACTCTGTGGGCTTTTTGTAGAAAGTGTCCATACATTCTGCTACTTGTCAGATAGGGTCCAAACTTTCTACCAGGCTGTTGAAAGCTGTCTTCTGAGCTCGAAACTTAGCATCTTCAAACATCCACTTTGCCTCTTTCTCACCATATATTCCAGTCCTTCTGGTCTAACACTTGTGTACCATTTTTCTAACACATAAATTGTTATGCCCGGTTACCTCCTCTTAAACGTCTTTCCTCGGGGAAAGAGGCTGGGGGAGGGATGGGCTGGGAGTTTGGGGTTGACCTGTTGGTCAGTCACTAAGTTGTGTCCAACTCTTTTTCGACCCCCTGGACTGTAGCATCCCGAGTTCTTCGGTTCATGGAATTTCCCTGGCAAGAATACCAGAGTGGGTTGCCAAGCCCTTCTCCAGGGGATCTTCCCAACCCAGGGATCAAACCCCCATCTCCTGCATTGTAGATGAATTATTTACCACTGAGCCACCTGGGAAGCCCGAATTGACATGTACAAACCTAAATGCGAGAAGAATTTGAAGAAAGAATAGATACATGCATGAGTAGAACTGAATCACCTTGCTGTGCAACTGGAATTAACGCATTATGAATCGACTGCACTCCAATATAAAATGAAAAAGTGAAACTTATTGAACATACCTTTCTCCTTGGAACTCCTCTGTCCATTTCTTTTCATGGATAAATTCTACTCATCTCTTTATGTATTCATTTTTATTTTATTTATTTTCATATGAAATGTAGTTGATGTACAATATTAGATAGCTTACAGGTGTACAATACAGTGATTCCAAACTTTCAAAGGTTATATTCCATTTATAGTTATTATAAAAATAGTGGTTACATTCCTCATGTTCTACAATATATACTTGAAGCTTATTTTATACCCAATAGCTTGTATAATCCCCTACCCCCTGAATTGTCCCTCTCCCCTTCCCCACTGGTAACCCCTCATTTGTTCTCTGCATTTGTGAGTCTGCTTGTCTTTTTTTATATTCAGGGTATTTTTTATTTTATTTTTTAGGTTCCACATGTAAATTATATCATACATGATTTCTCTTTCTCTGTCTGACTTATTTCACTTAGCATTAAGCTCTCCATCCATGTTGCTCATCCATCATGGTCTCATCCATGTTGTTGCAAATGACAAAATTTTATTCTTTTTTATGGCTGTATATGTGTACTACGTCTTTTTTATCCATTTGTCTGTTGATGGACACTTAGATTGTTCTCCTGTTTTGGCTATTGTAAATAACGCTTCTAAGAACATTGGAGCTCATATGTTTTTATAAATTAGTGGGGTTTGGGGGATACTTACCCGGGAACATAATAGCTGGGTTACAAGGTAGTTCTTTGAGAAACTTCCATACTGTTTTCCATAGTGGCTTCACAAATGTTCCTTCCCACAAACAGTGTATAAGTGTTCCCTTTTCTCCACGTCTTTGCCCAGATTTGTTATTTGTGTTATTTTGATGATAGTTGTTCTGATAGGTATGATATGATATCTCACTGTGTTTTCAATTTGTATTTCCCTGATGAGTGGTGAAGCTGAACATCTTTTCATGGGCCTGTTAGCCATCAGCATTTCCTCTTTGGAAAAATAGCTAGCTATTCAGTTCTTCTGCCCATTTTTAAATTGGATTGTTTATCTCTTTAATGGACAAGAGTTGCTCAAAACTTTCAAGCCTATTTTCAGGGACTTAATGTTTAGAGAAAAGAGACCATTAAAGTGGGAAGGGACGTCAGGATTATCCAGCCCAAGCTTTTCTATTTGCAGCAAAATAAACTGAGTCATGGAGAGAAATATCGCCCCAAATCACAGTGGTATAAAATAGCCAAGACCAACCTCTCATTCCTTGCCAAGCAATGATCGCATCAGCCTTCAGTTCAGATAATCTTTGAATAAAACTTTGGGAAGGTGTGTTAGACTTTCTGAATCTAAATTTAAAATTGGGTCTAAAACAGATAATCCAGGAGAGCTCCTTTCTTTCCTTCTTTGCATCCCCTTTCCTGATCCCCAGTTCAGTCTTCAGTCTGTGAACCTTGTGTTCTTACCTTCAGAGAAAACTGGTGGCCCCCAGACGAGCAGAGGACAGCCGCGGCGAGAGCGCAGACCGCAGCTGAGGTTTTGGCTGTTGTCAGTGTGTGGTTCACCACCCGTGTGCTCCTGGGTCCTTGGGGCAGTTCCTAAGCTGCTGTGTCTCAACGTCTTCATTTGTTGCTGCTAAGTCGCTTCAGCCGTGTCCGACTCTGTGCGACCCCATAGACGGCAGCCCAATAGGCTCCCCTGTCCCTAGGATTCTCCAGGCAAGAAACTGTGCATAAGCGTGTTTAATTCATTCAGACATGCTTAGTGGGAGCTCTCGGTTCTAGGCTCTGAGGATTTACCAATGAACCAGGCAGATAAAAGTCCTGCTCTCCTGACCATTCCTTCTAGCGCTAGGGGACAGACAATCAGCTGATAAACTCAATTCAGTTCAGTTCAGTCGCTCAGTCATGTCCAGCTCTCTGTAACCCCATGGACTGAGCTGATAAACTGATTTATCAAAAAAAGGGCTCTCCCCTCCCTCCACCCATAACGAGGCTGTGCCTTCTTCCTGGAGCTTTCTTTCTATAGAAGGGCAAAAGCTTAGACCCTTCCCAGCATTAAGAGTCTTATTGAAAAGTCACCTTTACTGGCTTCCTACTTTAAGTTTCAGGTCGACCATCGTCACAATCTGTATTGTTTTTTCTGCCCTATTTTTAAAAAAAGTCTTTGACCCTTGGTATTAACACACCCTATCTTTACTTATTTGTCTTGTTTATGTTGCAGCTTCCTCACTAAAGGATAAACTTCAAGAAGGGAGGGACGTTTGTCTGTTTTATTCTCTACTCTATCCCAAGGCTCTAGAATGCAGCTGGTATCTATCAGGAGTTCATGATCTATTTATTAAATGACTACATTCATATCTAATATAATGTCCTATGGTGATATTTGCAATTAAGCAAAATAGAGTAAGTTGATAGAGAAAGTAGCCATGGTACTATTTTATTCTTTGTATGTGTGTATTCCAATAAAACTTTATTTATAAAAGCAAACATTGGGCTAGACTTCACCAGTGGACTGCAGCTTGCTGATGCCTGTTAAGCATAGATTGTGGCTTCAGACTGACCTAGACTGAGTCACAGCTCAGCTCCTGACTAGTCCTGCAAACTTGGGTACTAATTATTTTGTTAAGATTTTTTTTTTTTTGATAAGGACCATTTTTTAAAGTCTTTATTAAATTTGTTACAATATTACTTCTGTTTTATATTTTGGGCAGTGAGGCATGTAGGAACTTAGTTCCTTGACCAGGGATTGAACCCATGGCTCCTGCATTAGAGGGGAAAGGCTTGACCACTGGACCACCAGCGAAGTCCCTTGGGTACTAATTTTTAAAACAGTGGAGAGGGAAGACCTCACTCAGAAAGCTTTGACCTAAGACATGAATGAACCATGGGGTAACCAAAGGCCGACTGTTTGGCAGAAGAAACTGCATGTGCAAAGGCCCCGAGGTCATTTGTATCTGGCTGTTGACAGCAGGAAGGCCATGCGACTGAAGCACACGGAGTTAGGAGAAGTGAGGCAGGGGCAAAGCGATCAGATGAACCCTGATGAGGATGTGGATTTGACAGTGGTGGCGGTCGCTGTTTAGTCACTAAGTTGCACCTGACTCTTCTGCAGCCCTGTGGACTCGTAGCCTGCCAGGCCGTCCAGCCCACACCTGTGTGCCTGGTGGATGCTTTCACTGCTGAGCCACCAGGGAGGCCATATATATATATTTTTTTTTTTTCTTTTGCCATTATAGGTTATACAACATACTAAGCATAGTTCCCTGTGTTGTTCAGATTTTATTTGTCAAGTTTAAAAAGCACGTGCTAGGGCCTTCCCTGGTGGTCCAGTGGTTAAGACTTCACCTTCCAATGCAAGGGCTTTGTGTGGGTTCGCTCCCTAGTTGGGAAGCTAAGATCCCACAGAGCCAAAAATCCAAAACGTAAAGCAGAAGCAAAACTGTAACAAATTCAATAAAGACTTTAAAGACGGTCCACATCAAAAAAAAAAAAAAATCTAAAAAAAAAAAAAGGTTTAAAAAGCATGTGCTACATTTAATTCCAAAAAGAGTTAAAGAAATTGGTCAGAAAATTCACATAGAGTTGGTAGAATATGTAGGTTTCTTTTTTTGCCCAAAAGGCATGGCAATGGGCACAATGCCAGCTAAAAATTATGAATTTAGCTTCTTTGTCCTGAAAATATGTTCATTACTCCAAAACTTGGAGTCGGGGCTGCCCTACGTAATCGCTGTGTTACAATTCAGGCCCCTGTAGGCTACACTTTTCCACTCTGTATCACACCATCAGCAGACAGCCGGGAGCTGCAGACAAGGGCTCTTTCTCACATTCACCTGTCCCCAGGCTTCCCTGGGGACAGACTTTCTGTCCCTGGTGGGTGTGCTGAGTCCTCCTTGAGTGCAACACCTCACTGAGGACCTCACACTGCCCTGGGGCAGAGGACTTATCCTGGTGCTTGGCCCTACACCTGAAAGCTGTCACTGTACCCCTGAAAGAGAGCTAAGAGGTCCTTGGAATATGCCCTAGAAGAAGAGAACTATATCCAATATCTTGTAATAACCTACAGTGGAAAAGAGTCTGAAAAAGAACATATATAATACATATATGTTGACTACGCCAAAGCCTTTGACTGTGTGGATCACAATAAACTGTGGAAAATTCTGAAAGAGATGGGAATACCACCAGACCACCTGACCTGCCTCTTGAGAAACCAGTATGCAGGTCAGGAAGCAGCAGTTAGAACTGGACATGGAACAACAGACTGGTTCCAAATAGGAAAAGGAGTACGTCAAGGCTGTATATTGTCACCCTGCTGATTTAACTTCTATGCAGAGTAGATCATGAGAAACACTGGGCTGGAAGAAGCACAAGCTGGAATCAAGATTGCCAGGAGAAATATCAATAACCTCAGATATGCAGATGACACCACCCATATGGCAGAAAGTGAAGAGGAGCTAAAAAGCCTCTTGATGAAAGTGAAAGAGGAGAGTGAAAAAGTTGGCTTAAAGCTCAACATTCAGAAAACGAAGATCATGGCATCCGGTCCCATCACTTCATGGAAAATAGATGGAAAAACAGTGGAAACAGTGGCTGACTTTATCTTTCTGGACTCCAAAATCACTGTAGATGGTGATTGCAGCCATGAAATTAAAAGACGCTTGCTCCTTGGAAGGAAAGTTATGACCAACCTAGACAGAATATTAAAAAGCAGAGACATTATTTTGTCAACAAAGGTCCATCTAGTCAAGGCTATGGTTTTTCCAGTAGTCATGTATGGATGTGAAAGTTGGACTCTAAAGAAAGCTGAGCACTGAAGAATTGATGCTTTTGAACTGTGGTGATGGAGAAGATTCTTGAGAGTCCCTTGGACTGCAGGGAGATCAGTCCTGGGTGTTCATTGGAAGGACTGATGCTGAAGCTGAAACTCCAGTACTTTGGCCACCTGACATGAGTTTGGGTAAACTCCAGGAGTTGGTGAGGGACAGGGAGGCCGGGTGTGCTGCAGTTCATGGGGTCACAGAGTCAGACATGAATGAGCAACTAAACTGAACTGGTATGTATATACAATACACAGTATGGTTATACAATATTGTACATACAATACATATATATGTGTGTATTATATAATGCACACAGGTCTACAGCAGTATGCCAGGCTTCCCTGCCCTCCACCATCTCCCAGAGTTTGCTAAAATTCGTCTCCATTGAGTCTGTAATGTTTTCTGTCTGAGCCACCATGCTGTAAACCTGAAACTAACACAATGTTGTAAATCAGCTCTATTTCAGTTAGAAAGAAAGCAAAGGAAACAAAGAAGTGACCCCAGCCATCAGGCACAGGTTACATCTGCTCTTTCTAAGCCAAGCCCCAGCGTGCTGAGCCTTCTCCCTCACAGGAGCCTGAAGTGAAGGCACAGTGTTCAGGGACCCTGGCCAGCTCCAGCCTTGGCAGCATGAAGGCTCAGCAGCTGCCCCCTTGCAACTGACTCTGAGTTGTCGTCAACTCAAATGAATTCAATTCAAACGAATTGAAAATGATTTTTAATTTGGCTATTGCTCCTTTAGAATTAAAAAAAAAGTATTCTACTGGACTTCTAAGGATCTTCCTTTTACTTCATAAAATAATGCAGGAAAATTGCTTTCAATGAATTATGTATTAAAATAAACAGACCAACTTTCTTGTCACCTAGTACTTAATGTATTAGGGAAATCAACTCCTCAGTCTTCTTCAGTTCAGTTCAGTCGTAGTCGCTCCGTCATGTCCGACTCTTCACGACCCCGGGGACTGCAGCACGCCAGGCCTCCCCGTCCATCACCAACTCCCGGAGTTCACTCAGACTCACGTCCATCGAGTCAGGGATGCCATCCACAAGGATCAAAAGTTAAAAAAACAAAAAACAAAAAACAAAACAGTGCATCATCTTGCTGATGGAGTCTTCCAGCTGCTGTGGGCCCCAGATGGGCCAGGACTCTTCACGGGTGAGGGCCGGGGCCGAGGCTGCTTCTGCCGTTGAGGCACAGATTCCCTACGGCAGTGGGTTCTGGGGTCTAGTGCCTGCTGGTCTGAGGTGGAGCTGATAATAATAGCAGAAACAACGTGTACGGTAAGTGTAACATACCTGAATCAGCCCCAAACCAGCCCCCACCCCAGGCCGTATAAAAATTGTCTCCAGGAAACCCTCCCTGGTGCTAGAAATGTTGCAGACTGCTGCTCTAAAGAGCTATAGACTGTTGCAATGAGCTTTGCTGCTGGTCAGACAAGACTTCAAAACTTTGTTTTTTCTCATTTTTATGGACTTTCCCATCCTCATCCTTCATTTCTCAAGACATTCAGAAGAGTTTTATATTTTAAGAATCCAGTGATCTATGCACTGATGTACACAGATTAGTTTGGAGGTATCTGTAAAGCGTCTGCCTACAATGCAGGAGACCCAGGTTGGATCCCCTGCGTTGGGAAGATCCCCTGGAGAAGGAAATGGCAACCCACTCCAGTATTCTTGCCCGGAAAATCTCATGGATGGTGCCTGATAGACTACAGTCCATGGGGTCGCAAAGAGTCAGACACTACTGAGCGATTTCACTTCACTTCAATTCAAAAGGCAAGAGCGAAAACCATAAATAGCAAAATTTGAAGTTGTGTAGTAGTTACACCATAGCCTAAACATCTATATTAATAACAAATGTTGGTAAATATCTCTCCCAATGTATTGTTAGGTATCTCTTACATGGATCAGATAGAACATGAGCTTCTAACTTTTTGAATATCAATTCAATATGGTAAGATAAATTTAAAAAATGTAATTTTAAGGTCAAATGTATAATACTGCAGATAATGCTTTGTTCTGTTTCCAAATTATGATTCCCCCTTTTCCTTTCTAGTAGTGAAAAATAAGGTAGTTATTTTTGGAGAAGAAGGAGGAAGAGGGGAAAAAATGGAAAGAAAAGGGAAGGAGAAAAGGGTGGGGGGAGGGGAGCAGAGGAATAAGGAAGAAAAAGTATTCAGGGATTTAAGAGTTAGATTGAAAGTTTTTTATTTATTGCAAAACAGAAAGCATTCCACTCCTTTTGCAGGGAAAAATAGCAAAGAAAAAAAATTTCATTAAGCCTCCTTGCCCTTCAAAAGCAAAATGAATGGAGGTTGATGTTTGATGACATTTTGAGATCAGATATATTTGCCAGTGGCTTTGGCGAGACAGGCCGAGGGTTGCTGGGGGCAGATGAGTGGTTGGCTGTCCCCATGGCAACAGTGTGATGGCATTGATGGGAAGGCACAGCGATGCTCGAGGTTCTTAAATGTATTTTTCAAAAACAAAAAATAAAGGAGATTAAAACAATTCAAATGGAAGATGAATGATGTTCTAATTAAAGATATGGAACTCTAGGTGCTACCTTTTGGCTGAAACAAGATAAAAATTAAACTCACATAATAAATCAAAAATAGGGCAAGGAGTTGAGCAATAATGACCGTCCTGAGAGGTGGAAGAGATGTACATGGAGTTCATGAGCTTCTCGGAGCACCTGAGAGGAGGAGACGATGACGAGACATGGTCCCCGGTTGGGACTGGGAACTGACTCCTGGCTCTGACTCTGTAGTTTTATTGGACTTCAGGCAAAGTTACTTAAATGTTCTAAGCAGTCATTTCCTCTTTTATGAGATGAAATGATGTGATGAAACTACATGAAGAAAAAGTCCGAAGAGTTGGAAGTTTGACTCATCTATTTTGATGGGAAATGTAATCTTCGAATAGTCTTTACAATAAAACAAACAGAATAAGCTTCAATCTATTGTCAGCATCCCTCCATGAAATCATCAGTAACTTTAGGGTAATTTCTTAAGATTCTCATGAGAGAGTGGAAAAGTGAAAGTGTTAGCTGTTCTTTGTGCAAAGCTCCTCCATCCATGGAATTCTCCAGGCAAGAATACAGGAGTGGGTTACCATTTCCGCCTTCAATGGATCTTCCCAATCCAGGTATCAAACCAAAATCTCCCACACTTGTAGGTGGATTCTTTACCATCTGAGCCCCAAGGAAAGCCCATTTAAGAGTTTATGTGAGTGTTTTTAGCTACACTGAGAATGATCCTAATTTATGCTCATTGTTAGCCAATAATCTATATTCAAAGAAGCAGTGCAGTGCTCTCTCTTTACCTATAGTATAATATGTATTCTATTTGGTATCAACTCTTCACATTGATATTCTCTGTAATGAAACCATAGGCTTTCATAATTTTAAATTTCACAAAGAAAAACAAAGATAAAATAATGTAGAGTTTTTTTGTTTTTTATTTTTATGTTTTGGTTTGTTTTTCCTTTTTATTTTTTAAGATAATACTGCTGCTAGAAGGATACCATGCCCATTTAGAAATCTTTCCTTTTTCCTTCCTCCATCTCTCCCTCTCTTCTTCCCTCCCTCATCCATCCTTTCTTTCCTTTCTTTATTGTGTTGTTCTACTAAGAAAAAAATTTAAGCATGGGTCGTTTAAGATGGAAAAATATTTTCTTGATTTATATTTGGGGCTTTGATGTGCAGTTGCTAAATTAGCAATGGAAGTCATTTGGTTTTCGTGTTTGCTTCTAAATCTAAGGGAGGAAAGATGGGTTGATCCTGTTTGGAATTTTAACTTCAGATCCCTAAAGACCTTGCATATGTTTCCAAGGCTTTGTAAGGACAACCTGACGATACTCTGCTGAGAACCGCAAAGCACGCTAGGGAGCCACAGAGTCAGAAGATGGATGCAGCCTCTACATTCTGTCATCTTCCTGCTGAAAGATATTGGAAAACAGCCCTGGCTTTTATTTTTATGTACCAATCTCTGACATCTTTAAAACTATATATAAAAAAAAGGGGGGGTGTTGGGCAAATATTCCCCAAGACATGTGCAAAAGCATGAAAATAAGTCGACTTAAAGCAATCACCAGTCTTTAGTCACTCGGATGTTTCTTCAAATAGAAACATTCTGTTGCTCTTGGAATAGCTATAAGATCTCAGTCTTAGGCAGTATTACCAAGTGTAGAAGTTTGGATTAAATTTATTCTTCTTCTCCCACCCCCACCATCCCATGGACACACACAAACTGTCCTAAAGGAGAAATGTCATGTTTTGGAAAGAGATACTATTTACAAGTATGTAAATATACTGAATTTTAGGGGACATCTGTTTTGAATTTCTCAGTATACTGTGTATATTTTTATTCCACTATTTCTCCCAAAGTATTCCAGATTCATGATAATGGATGTACAGCTAATTTTAAAATTTTACTGTCCACTTCAATAATGTATATTTAGTAACCACAGAGGTTTGCAAAAATTGTGCTTTCAATATAAGATTGGTTTTAGCTAAAGTAAAAAGTTATATTTAACGGCAGCAGGGAAATTGAGCCCTTTGCCATTCTTTCTGCCATATGCCACAAGCTATTTCCCATAACAAAAAGGAAACTTACTCTTTCATATCTTTTGCCTCCAAGGGACATTTTTAGCTTTTTTATACCCACTTTTTATCCCAGGAAATGATAATATTTCTCTGCACCGCCCTCACATGTTTTCAGTGTGGTGTGGGGAAATCGATAACTTAAAAGTTCTCATTGAATGGTCTTTCATGGAGGTAATTTTGTTAATTAGAATTACAGTCATATAGTTTGGGTGCATAGAATTGAACTTTCACAGTTTATTTGAAGTCAGTATAAGTTAGCAACGTTTTGTATCTCTGAGATGATTCCCTGGTAGCTTAGAGGGTAAAGCATCTGCCTGCAATGCAGGAGACCTGGGTTCAATCCCTCGGTCAGGAAGATCCCCTGGAGAAGGAAATGGCAACCCACTCTAGTATACTTGCCTGGAGAATCCCATGGACAGAGGAGCCTGGTGGGTTGTACAGTCCACGGGGCCACAGAGAATCAGAGACGACTGAGTGACTTCACTTAACATAACTGGACAGAGTATCGAGTTGAAAATGTGAAAGAAACTATTTTTAAGTGATCATTTAGGTCAAAAACACCATTTCGTAAACCATTTTTGCTCCCCTAAAATAGCAAGAAGAATTGGGAGAATTTTTTTGACAAGTTATTGCCAAAATTATTTTTCTTTTTTTAACCATACAATAAAAGCTGAAAGTAGACTGAAGCATACTATATTTTTATAGATTTCTTTCCAAATAACAGATTTTTCTCTGTAAATATCCTTATGTAAAGTATGCCTTTCCTGTGATATAAAGGATGAGGTATGAGGAGAAACTAATTGGATTGCTTAAATTAGTCAGCGTTTGAAACTATTTGGGGAATGCTTTAGCCTTTTAGGTAACTATGTAATACAATTTATTATCTTCTGTTCAGAATTTCTTCTTGTGAGCAATAAGCAGAAATCCAAAGAAAATTTTTAAAATGCAACTTTAGACGTAATATGATGAGCACAGTGTGAACAGGCGTCTCAGCAAGAAAGCTTTGCTGGAAAATGCAGTAAGAATAATAGTGTGACTGCTGCTGCTGCTAAGCCGCTTCAGTCGTGTCCGACTCTGTGCAGCCCCATAGACGGCAGCCCACCAGGCTCCCCCGCCCCTGGGATTCTCCAGGCAAGAACACTGGAGTGGGTTGCCATTTCCTTCTCCAATGCGTGAAAGTGAAAAGTGAAAGTGAAGTCACTCAGTTGTGTCCGATTCTTCGCGACCCCATGGACTGCAGCCCACCAGGCTCTTCCATCCATGGGATTCTCCAGGCAAGAGGACTGGAGCGGGGTGCCATTGCCTTGTCTGAATAACGTGACAGTGGTGTGATTATCGACTTTTTGGACATGGATAGGAACTGAATCTAAAAAAGCAAAAGAAACATTGGAGGGGAAAAAGACTCGAATAAACTTTCTTATGGTATTTTTAAAGCTCTTTCTAACATTTTCTTTTGGGGAAAATATCTTCTAGCTAACATGATGTTAATAAAGAAGAAACATCTAAGAAAGCCAGAACATTTTCCGTTGAGAGCTTGGTAATTTGATAGCATCTTAACCATTAGTAAGTAAGCCTTTGTGTTTCTTTTGTGGAACAAATTTTCCATTTGCTGAGACTTTTTATAAATGTCAATTTTGTTAATGTGACTGATTTTTGGATAAACAAATCCTAATATGTAATCCAAATTCCACTGGGCCTTCAGAGTTAATCATCTTAGAAGATGAAACTATAACCCAGGGAATCTTATCCTGATCACTTTTTGGAATTGTCTAAATCCAACCTCACTTATTTTTAACCTTACTTTTTAAAGATACTGAAAGTTGACAACTTTCCTCTAGTAATTCAATTTTCAAAAGAGTTGAAACATCCTTAATGTTACAAAGTTTGGTGCCTATAACAGTTGATTGATTCACAAGGACTGGAATGAAAAGATCAGTGCAAATTTTCACCTGTGCTTAATGAAATACCTCTAAAGGTCATTATGATGGACAGAATCAGATTATCTTATTTTTATTTTTACCAGAGGGCATGGGAGCACAAAACTCGCTCCGAAGGTATATTTTGACAAGAACAGAAGTAAGAAAAAGTCATTTCCAAGGGGCACTTTTGTCTAACCAGAGGACATCACCTCCTTTTCTGCTCTCCCCCATACAGTTTTTCACTAAATTAAGCTTGGAGCAGCTAAAGAATGGGCCCCGTATTATTGTTCTTTCCATAATACCCTCATCTGGAAAAAAAAGATAACAGAAATGCTTTCAAAAATAAGAATATTATTGGAAGAAGTGTTAAGTCACTCAAAAAAGTTCATTTAATGGCTAGAAACATATTCATGACTATGTTGTTGCTTAGTCGCTTAAATGTCATGTTTTTGGCATATGGTCAGGAGAAAATATATGGTCCGTTGCATGCAAGAGTAAAAATTCCTAATTTAATGAAACACTTTAATAAAGAGCAAACAAGAATTACTTGTCTAAAAGTTGGCCCTTGGCATTGCTTGGTATCAGCGATTCTGGTGGCCAAGGTCTGAGATGAGTCAAAACCTGTTCGAAGGTTTCTGTGTTAAACTTTGGGAGGATGTTTAGCTTCTATGACTCTGAATTTAGATTGTAGAACATCCTGACGCATGGGGCCTCCACGGGGAAGTTAGCTGCTCCCTTCACCGTGTTTTACATCAAGCCAGGTAAATGCAGCGTGGAGGGGTTGTAGACTGTGTCTCGGGGACAGCTGGATATAGACCTGTGCCTGAGAATTAAGAAAGACACATGCACATATTGTGCACTTACTGCGTTCAGGGAACTATGTCAGGTCCCCAAGCTCCACGGATGTTTGAGAAACAGTCCCGGACCTCGAGTCTCACTGCCTAGTGGCAAGACAGCCAAAGGAAGAGGGCCATACGCAGTGTACCTTCACTCAATGGCTGGTGTATCTGTTTTTTTATTTTTGAAGGTCACGTCACACAGAAAAAGATTCACTATAGAGACGAGAATTCCACACCTCTTGGTGTACTTACCTTATGACACTTCCTTATTCTCTCATTTGAGAGTTCAGTGGGAAATATCAAATGGCCTTTAAGTCTCAGAATATATATACAGAATCATTTATCTTGGTTCTTGTGCAATTTTGATTTTGAAACTCCTTAGCTAATAATTCGGTAACAAAAAGGTTACTAAAATAGAAACCTATACATTGTATAATACAGTGATGAAAAGGGGTTGGAGTAGGGAGCAGAATTCAATCCCTGATAACTCATCCCCAATTATTCTGTGTTTCTGCGTCTGTCAATGGAGCATAACATTTAATGCTTTTAGAGGATAACTATCCATCTCATCCTATGGCTATGTTGGTGTTTAGTAATATCCGACTCTCTGTGACCCCATGAACTGCAGCACAGGCTTCCCTGTCCTTTGATATCTCCTGGAGCTTGCTCACACTTATGTCCTTTGAGTCGGTGATGCCATCCAACCATCTCATCCTCTACCGCCCCCTTCTCCTCCTGCCCTCAATCTTTCCCAGTATCAGGGTATTTTTTTTTCCCCCAATGAGTCAACTTTTCGCATCAGGTTGGCAAAATATTGAAGCTTCAACATCAGTCCTTCCAATGAACATTCAGGGTTGATTTTCTTTAGGATTGACTGGTTTGATCTTGCAGGCCAACGGACTCTCAAGAGTCTCATCCAGCACCACAGTTCCAAAGCATCACTTCTTCAGCACTCAGCCTTCTTGCCTGGTAGAATCCGCCTACAGGAAGATCTGCTGGAGAAGGAATAGGCTACCCACTCCAGTATTCCTGGGCTTCCCTGGCATCTCAGACAGTAAAGAATCCGCCTGCAATGCAGGAGACCTAGGTCCCATCCTTGGGTTGGGAAGATCTCCTGAAGAAGGGAAGGGCTACCCACTCCAGTATCCTGGCCTGGAGAATTCCACGGGCCACATAGTCCATGGGGTCGCAAAGAGTCGGACAAGACTAAACGACTTTCACTTTCACTTTTTTCTTTTCTTTTAGCCTTCTTTACGGTCCAACATCCCTGCATGACCACTGGAAAGACCATAGCTTTGGCTATCCTGTGGCTATATGATGAGTTTATTTGTACAATGTCATCTTTTCCATAAAGCTTTAAGGGACTTATGGGCATGTCTATACTCTTATGCCTGAAATCCACTGATGGCTAAGCATCCCCCATCCCCAAATCTGCATTTGTAGCTCCTTTTCCAGAAGAAATGTAACAGTATTTGCATTTGTGTACTTCTCTCATCAGGAAAAAGCATCAGCTTCACGGCTGGAATGCTGCAGCTGCTCACCAGCCTCCAGGCAACACTAAAAACTAGTTTTTAAGACAGGAAACCAGGAAGAGTGTTGTATTTAATTGGAGTTTCAGAGAGGATATAAAAAAAAAGCACCACCATTGACTTTGATCCGAGATTATCAGGTTAATACCCTCACTGATTAAAAACTGTTAACTCTAAAGCCACTCTATCATGAATAGTAAATAACCAGTTGTTGAAAATAGTCCTACAAATGTGTCATTTTGTCAGTTTCCTTCTGCATTAATCTCTAATAGCCATTTATGAGTAATACAGGAGAGAGGCTGCTTGTTAATTAAGTCCAAAAGGAATAACTGAAAAATATGATAAAGTTGCCGCATGTCTTTGCCAGAAGCGAGCTGCTCTCTCCCTGGATTGATTTGTAGTGGTGAGGTGTCCTTACAGGGTTGTCCACAGTGACGTCATAAAGATCACTTAAATCATAATTTTCTACTATTACCTACTACCATTAAAGATGGTTTAACTCCATCTCGCATCGATTTTGAATTATCATATGGTCCTTTCTGAATATTTAAGTCATTTGCTTTCTTTTTGTAAGATATGTTGATATGAAAGGGAAGCAACTCAACAGTCAGGAGTTTAAAATGTGGATGAAAGGAAACTTTTTTCTTTCTTCTTTCTCTCCTTTGTCTCTGTCTGTCTCTCTGGAAACATTTTAATATATAATAATTTTGGTGTAACTGTTTTGGAGGAGAAACAGTTATAAAGAATATAATGAGTCATTTAAAATTGTTAAAATATCTGGATTATTGCTACATATTTAATAAGGAACATTCTTGGAATGGTACAAACATAAAGGAATATCTGAATGGAGTCTTTTGTCTTTTCTCTCCTCAATTATGATTTCAATGAATCGAGTTGCCACATGGTCCTATTGTTCAAGGAACAAGCTGATCTATTAATATTTCTTTAAAAAGTACTGTGAATCGTTAACTAAATATTGGGGTTTTGCCTAGTTGTTCTCTTAAAATGTAGAATGGAGTAAATATTAAGGCCTATAAATTTATTCTTTTGGATGGAAATAAAAAAGAATAAAAATATAAAAACCATAGAATATCATGTTTAGAAGAGGTCATTAAAATAATTCTTTGGACAATTAATCCAGATGTGTCATCCGGGATCTATTTGAGGAACAACTGTCTTAAAGTATCTCATTTTCATAATATGTATTGGGCGATGTGATAGTTAACTGTAATGGACTTGGCTTTTGGTTAAAATCCTTTCTCGGCCCGCAAGTGACCTGTAGAGAAACCTGCTGGTCATTATTAGGAAAGGTTCTCGCCTGTCCAAGCCTCCCTTAGACTTTCCTTTCTTAAGGATAAATTTGTATAAAAGTGATTTTAGAGAACTGCCTGACAATCCAGGGGGTAGTACTTGCCACCTCTCCCCCCCTCAAAAAAAGTGATTTTGATGTAATGACCCAAAAGCTGTGTAATGCATATTGGAACTTCATATGAAACACCTTTATAAACTGCCGTATTTGCTGAATATAGTATTTTATATACTATTAAAGCCACAAGAAGTAATCTTTTAATAGAGATACAGCTTGTACTTAAAACTTATCCAGTTCTGCTGACCTCATCTATTTCAAAATTTCTCTGTGGAATGACCCCTAGAAAGCTATTATACACGACTTTTACATCATAAATTCTGTTTTACAATTCCCATGGATCGTTTTTGTTTACTATTTTCATTTCCCTTTTACCTTCCTAACCATTCAAAATTTTTTGTTGTTTTGTTTTTTAACTACAGAGTTAGTGCTTATTAAAAACTCATGGGAAATAAAATTGTATTATATACATTGTTTCACACAGGTTGATGTAAAAACCATTTGGTATCCTGTTGAATGAAAGAACAGAACAGATGCTTGTATAATTTATGAAGCCAGAAATACATTCACAATATCTTCCAAAAATAGTAAGGCATTCTAATAACACAGTGCATGAGGAATGAAGTCAAAAAGCTTGGGAGAGTCGAGGTTGTAGACTATATTTTGAATGAAGCATGGGATGATTTGAAAGATTTTATCCATATTCTAAATATCTGGTTGTAATCACTAAATGTATGATTTAACAATATAATTGTAAAGTAGTATTTGATTGTTTCAAATGAAAAAAAAAATTAGCATGTGTTATTTTGGATTACGCATGTGTGATCTCTTCCACTGACAAATTTTAAACATATATAAGCAAGAGGTCTACCTCTTTTCAAAAACTAGATGGTTTCCTAGTAAAATACTTATTTTCTGTAGAACAATATTGCTCTTAGTTTTCTAAGATTAACTTATGGGATTAATAATAAACCAGGATAAGACAAGTTGAGCTACTATCATCGTAGTGTTCTGTAGGGGTTGATTTTTTTCATTGTTTTGAATAATGGTCAGTGTATTTCTCCTTTCCAAACTGAAGGAGGCATCAACCATTCCTGCAAAGTCTCAGAACACAAGCATTATACTTCTTTGTTAAAAATAAACACTGCTGAACATGGCCTTGGCACAGTTTGTCAAAGCCACGATGGCTATACTATTGACATAATGGTTCATCATTATGAAAAAAAAAAACTAGTTTCAACCATGATTTGAATCTTTTCACTGTATTCCATTCACACCAAACTCAACACCATCCTTGTGTCTTTTCCTATCAAAAAGTTTTTATTCTCATTTTAAAAATGTACTTGTTTGTTGGTTCTTCATATAATTAATTCTTCATAAAGGAATAGTTTTGATAGCTCAGTATAATTACAAAATGATTTTTGGAAAAATGTGGTATTATATATATCTCTTTTCCTTTCTTTGCTTCAGGAAGAAGTCTAAATTTCAGAGCAAAGAAACACTGACATATTTTTCCCAGCAGACAAACTTTGAAAATCAAAAAAAAAAACAGAAGATTTGATAGCTGTTTAAATATACAATAATACTGAAACACAGGTCTAATTATATGTAAAACCCATGACATACTTTCTTGATTGAAAATGATTTCTGACAGCAGCTCAAGGACAAGAAACTATTTTGAAAGGTGATCAGGAAAAGCCATCTTGACTGTGTTAATTGACGATGAAGATAAAGATGCATTAGGTTAATGATGCAGGAGTGTTTGAGATGAAGGATAACGTTTAAGTCAACCCCCATCCTTTTGAGAACCACCTGTCTTGGAAGAGCCAGTCAGTACCACCTACCAGGTAAGAAAGCGACACAGCAGAGGGCTGACCTTACTGGGAACGTTATTGTGCTGGTCTTTAAAGAATGATATATTTGGAGGCTACTTAGAAAAAAAAAATCTAGCATTTCTCTTTTTTCCATCTTGGAAGTGGGAAAGCAGCAGTGTGTGAAGCATTAAAACATTAGGAGACATGTTTAAATCTCTATCCCTTACATAATGAATGTCACACCTGCCTTTGCAGAATGTCTGTTATAAAGGATTGTTTAGCAATAAAGTGAGCTAGTGAATGTGAGAGTGATTGTGTAACCGTGACGGTGAGTGGCAGATCCCAGAACTAAGGCCCGTCTCTTCTACTTTCCAGTTATTCTGTTCTGTTTCCAGTGAGGAGCATCTCTTAAATTGCTGAAGTTCACATGCAGAGAAAACTTTCAGACATATACACCTGGTTTGCATAAGAAACATTTTTAATCCACCCTGTGATGGTAAATAGTTAATATAAGGGAAGTAAGATAAGCACAAAAAATCAATGTCTAGGTGTTTATTAGAAGTGATGTTCGTTGGAGGTTATGCTGGTTCTTGCTTCCTTAACCTTCTCTACCAGATTAAAGCTCTGTAAATATTTGGGGTAGTGTATGGTTTTTAGACAGGTGAGCCATAAATGTATCTGTGAATACTACCAAAAACAGACATCACAAATCTTTCCAGAGAATACAAATTTCTTTTAAAATGATAAAGACTCCATAAGTGTCCATTGGACTGATTTGCCTGTGGAAAAATATTTTTCAGTGACTTACAGTATAATTTGGAACATATATACCAGCAGTCTGCAACCTCTTTGGCACCAGAGAGCAGTTTCATGGAATACCATTTTTCCATGGACCAGGAGTTGGGGGAAATGGTTTTGGGATGATTCAAGTGCGTTACACTTACTGTGCACTTCATTTCTATTATTACATCGGCTCCACTTCAGACTGTCAGGCATTCGATCTGAGTTTGGGGGCCCCTGATACATACAATATGGGTTTCATATGTAAAAATTAGATTCATATACACATTAAGCATCGATCATTTTTTTCTCATTACTGGTAACTTTGCCAAATAGTACAAAGGTTGTGCTAGAAATCAGTCTCTTCTCCAAAGAAAAAATCCGTAAAGACATTTTACAAAGTGAGTAGTATGGGATCATTTCCATAGTTTATTGGGAGAGAAAAACCAGGAATGTTTCAGGCCCTTTGCCGTCAGCAGGAGGAAGGGTTATCGGTAATTACGAGGCTGTTGGAAAACAAAATTATAGGCCCCTCCGGGGTGTCAGCGTTTCAATAGTAAAAGCTTGTCTAATCGGAGCCAAGCTTTGGCATGACTTGCCCTGCTTTTTCTGCTTCCCCAGTGAAGAACCATGTCCAAGTATTCAGCTTGGCTCTCTCTGTATTGACTCAGGCGCTGACACTTTGAAGCTTCCACTCTTTCTATTGAAGTAGCCAGAAGCCCCAATAATTACAATGATAATTGCCCAGAATGAGCATCTGTAATAAGCGGTGTAATTGGTAAGGTGAAAGTGCCGGTGCTGAAACACTTCAGGAGACTTCATATCTGAAAGAGAGAGAGATCCTCTGGGAGAATGGAAGTGGACTTAAGGAAGGGGTCGGGGGCCGCCAAACACCAGGTAAGGGGCATCCCAGGCATTGCAGGCTTCAGAGAGGCGAGGGGAGGAGACGGTAGTGGCTGTTTTTCTAAGGCAACGTTTCTCGCTCTATTTTGAAAAGATTCGTTTCCACGAACAGAAAAAAAAGCTGATTAAACCATAAATATGCATGAGCAGAAGCTGCCCCTAACGTGTCGAGATGAAGTAGCGTGAAGGAGAAGACCTGTGTGGCAGGAGAGGGTGCTCCCAGGCTGCTGCTGGTCCAGCTCAGGGCCTGGCGCTCAATGTAGGTCAAGGCGTCAGGCGGGGGAAGGACCACAGGACGACATTGGGATGCTCTATTTCACACACTTGCCCTCTGGAAGGACTGGCGGAGGCAGTCACTTAAATTAAGCACAGGTCATCAGACAAGATATATAATCTATTCCTAAAGCAGACAACTCGAGCATTCCAAATCCCCGTGGCCTTTTACCGGGGCTCATCACGCTGCCTCCCCATGTCACTCTGTCAGTTCCTGTTAGGGCTGGCTGTGTTTAAAAGTGATATTTCATGTATCCTGTGACCCTCTCGCTCAAAGCAAAGAAATGGCTTTGGTTTATTTATGACCTACTAACCTTAAGGAAAACTGAAATACTTACTGTTCTCACAAGCTTAGGGATGGAGAAATAAAAGCTAAAATAAATCTGGCTTTGATACAAATTGTTTGTACTCTCCCCACACGACCCTCCAAAATGATGGGAACATGGAGAGGAAGACATCTGACCATAAATGGCCTATGTCTTGTGGCTCTTTTTCATTCAAGGAAAACTATGCAAAAATTCAGCTTGCTGCCATCTGCTTAGAATTCTGGAATTGTGACACTGTGTTCCCCCAAAGTGACACTGTACGCTTTCTTGCAGAAAATGTAAAACCTTGGTACTGTCAAATCTCAGTGCTTTAAAGATAAATATTTTACAGCCAAGATTAAGTCGTGAAAATAAAGACGTGGAAAACATAGGATTAGAAGATACTAGTAATTGAAAGCCACGCTTGAAGCAGTGAAAAACTAAGCTGAATCAGCAAGTAAAGCCAAGTATGGAGGAAAAACATGGGAGAATATAGGCCTCAAAAGTTTATTTTCTTTTCTGGTACTAAGGTACCTGCAAGCAAGAACAAGATCCTATTTTCTGGTGGTGGAAATGTAAACTGCTCTGAGAGGAGGCACCATCTTCAACAAAGTATAACTAATCGTGTATCCCATTTAGCCCATGGAAGAAGAAAGAATTAATTACTGAATTTGCCACTGCTATTTTATGTGTAAATGAAATTTAGTCAAACTTCTTTTTTGTTATAAGTGAATCGTTTTTATATTTAAGAATTTTAAGTTAATTATATTCTGCTAAGGACTGCTAGGAAACTATGCTGGAAAGTGAAGAAAAACAAGGTTATGTGTTGCAATTAATTCTAACTGCCCTGGAGCTTTGCTTATTAGTAGGCCAATGCATGTTTTATGTTCATGCAAAATACACAATTTAGAGCCTTTTTCCTTTTTTTTCAGAGCCTCCCTATTATACAAATGTTAGCAGATGTACCCAGAGATGAATAGGCGTGATTGAAAATGGTTGCATATTGACCTGACACCAATCTCACCATGTTCAGGCAACAGAGCGCGAGGGATACGCTTTCCTCTGTAACTGATCGTGCAAACAAGCGAGCTCCCGGTCCCACGACAGTAGTCTTTCCATCTCCAGTCCCTCCTGAGCACACACACCCTCCTCGGGAGTTTCATTCTGTAGGGAGAGTGTACTTATTTCAAAAGAATGAAACATGACGAAGTTTGGATTAGTCACTGTTTTATATCCTAAGATTACGTGTCGCCTCAGTGTGAACTCCCAAGAGATCACTAAACTCTCTGCCTTGAAAAAAAAAATTGTCTGGAAGGTATGAAGCAACTGATGGCTTTGAAATATTCTGACTGTGTAAGATATTGGATTGTACACAGGTTGAGAGGAATGTTCCACTTACATTCCAAGAGCAGTGGTCTTAATTGAACAGACTGTGATCACCTGCAAAGTAGGAGGGCAAATTGTTGTGGTTTGGGTCACTCATGGATAATCATAACCATGTTGGGTGCCAGTTTGAATATACGAAATAGGGACTTTCTGCCGTGATTTTGATATGTGCAAAATGACATTTTTTAAAAAAATTAATGACAGAAAATTATTGAAAGTGGGCCTAGAAATATATTCACTGGAGTTCACAGTAATTTAAAGTATAAGTCACAAAGCCCTCTTGGAGAAAGGGGATATGAAAAGAGCAGAAACAAACAAAAAAAAAAAAGGTTAGGATTTTCATGTCCAAAACCTTGGAAATGAACAGCTTTTTAGCACAACTAGATTGTACCTTTCACAGTATCAATGAAATCTTTGCACCATAAGCTAAGAGAAATGTATTGAGTTGGTTTCATTTATATTTTGTTCAGTAGTTTTGAAATGATACTAATTTTAAAACCCTCTTTTAGAAAAACGTAAATCTATTAAATATAGAAGGATAACATTAATATGATTTTAAGTAATGTAAGAAAATTCTATTTAATTTATGTAATCCAAATACATCATGTTTACCTACCATAAGCGTAACCATATTTAAATTATGAGATATTGTTTTGATTTGATACCTCAAGCTACTTTGAATAACAAATTCTCTGTGTCATTAACTGAGATAAATTCATCCCTGGAACTAAGCCAAGAGAGGCCTTTCTTTTTTTTTTTAGTTCAGTGAAACAGATCCTTCTCTCTCACACAATGTGACGTGGAGGTCTGCCAAACTCTCGGCTGGAGGAATCACGCTTCTTCTTCCTTGTTCTTCAGAAATGGCTTAAAGGGCATAAAATGTGTGATGCAGGTACTCTGTCGTTTCTGTCTCCCACCCCCTCCAGATCCTCGCAGACCCTGCAAGGGCAGCAGAATTCTGAGCTTCGAGGTTGCTTCAGTGAACATTCAACGCTGTCGGTGAGTTTGGAATTAAAAATCAAAACCATCGACCGTTGATTGTACCCTATGGCCAACCACCATCTCCACACGTGGCTTCCGAAATTGCTGAAGACAGGAGCAGAACACTCCGGGCCCTTCTCCTCCCTGGGGCAGAGGTTCTTTCTTAAAAGGCCACAATCAACATTCATTGCTGTCGGTGGGTTGGACTGTGTGGACAAGCTCGCTGAACAATGAATGCAACTGTGGCCCGCACTGCGCGCGCGCGGCCGAGAGGACTCCACCCTCGAGAGGTGCCCCGACAGTGCGAGACGGCTCTTCACGGCAGCTGTCCAGTCGGCAGTCCACACGGCCCGATCTCAACGGAAAAGGCACTGGTTAAACAATGCTTGGCTGCATTTCTGTACGTTATGCATAGAGCGCTTTCTAAGAGAGTTAAGCTATTTTGCCCATGAAATCTGTAACACAGTTGAGTTTGCCCATCTTCATTTAGGGGTGAAGAAGAAAGGATGAAGAAGTCTATCAGCATCTTTGCCTTTGGTACCCATGCCCTTAAAGCAATAACAACACTTAAAAATATCTGTTCTCTGCATCTTTCGTTAGGTTTCCTGGTCAAATTGGAACATATGTGTCAAATCTCTTCCGGCGTGTCCGACTCTTTGCCACCCTATGGACTGTAGCCCTCCAGGCTCCTCTGTCCATGGGGTTCTCCAGGCAAGATTACTGGAGTGGGCTGCCATTTCCTCCTCCAGGGACCCTCCCCGACCCAGGGATCAAACCTGCGCTCTTGTGTCTCCAGCATTGGCAGCAGGCTCTTTACCGCTGGCGTTAATCATCAAGTAATTGTACCTTTCTGCTGCTCTGACTAAAGCAATACTTCCTCTTGTCACGGAATTTGCTAAAGAGGGAAGAAATATATGTATAAATAACTACAGAACTCTCAGGACACTTCTGAGAGTCATAGAGCAGATTGATTTCCCTAATTAAATCCAACTTGGGGAGGAAATTTTGCCCACATTTTTTGTTTTCCCTTCCAGGAACCTTATCTATCATTAGACTTATGACCACTGCTCATGAACTGCCTCCTGTTACATTATGGTTTGGGTTTCTCAACGAGTTTGGTGCAATGTTTTTATATAGTCGAAACGTCTTTGAATTTGATTACAGCAGTTTTAAAGTTATCATTTTTGATGATGATAATCATTCTATTATTAGCTATAGGAATAAAAATATAAATACATATGACGCGTCTACGTTTGGAGTATCTGGAAGGCTTCAGTGCTTTTTAAAGTCTGTTAAATACACTGTTCTTTCCATTTCTCGCCTTTTTCAATTCCACTTACATGGAACTCCCGCCGCAGTAGCCTATTCCTGAGCCCTGCTCCACGGCTCTTCGTGACCATCGCACATCTCAGTCCGTCCAGAGCTAAACTGCGAGGGTCCGCTGTCTACCTATACATGCCCTACTATTCCAGCTTCTCATTATTTTATCCCCCAAGCAACTGTCTATTCTGCTGCAGTGTTGCTGGGGAAAAAAAGAAATCACACAGTCGTATGATTTTGTGTTTGGACATGTTCATGGGCTTCCAAATTTCTTGGTCCCTCAACTCTGACCTTGCATCCTCCCAGCCCCTCCTCAGGAATTATCCCAAGCCTTCTCTTTGTTCCTCAGCTGCTCCTCTCCTCTCTCTGGTTTACAGCAGGTGAACTGACCTCTGGTCTCTGTGGAGAAGCTTTAGTCTCTCTGGCTGTCCTTCCATTTCTTCACACTTGTCTCTGAAGGCATGGCTTCCTCCCTGCGGTGCCCTTCCTGCCTCCTCCTCGTCAGGACAGGTCCACAATATCCCTCTCCTTTGTTACCATATCAGTTCTCATTTCAGCTCAGTTCAGTTCAGTCGCTCAGTGTGTCTGACTCCTTGTGACCCCATGGACTCAGCACTCCAGGCCTTACCCAGCACAACTAGTGTGTTTGTGAGACGCAGCTTTGGTTTTCAGAATTCCTTCTCTTCCCAGCCTTCACAATCTCTGAAGGGGTCTCAGGCCCCTGGACAGTGTATACCTCTGCCTAGATGTTGCTGATACTGTCTTTGTCTCCAGATGAGATATCCCAAATCTGCAGACCCACCTTCTGCTCGTCCCATAAACCATTGGCCATACACAACTGCAACAAATTTATCATCTTTCCCCCAAAGGATATCAACCTTTATCTCCTGGGCAACCAAAGCCAGAAATCTGGACATCATCCCATTGTTCTGACTTTTGCCTTCTGTTCTTTCCTGCACATATAACCACAGGGTCCTAAAGACCTCCACTTATTGCTATCCTCCCAAGGTCCCGTTTTTTCTCTGTACTTCTCCTATATCATCCAGAAACTTGCACTTCTTACTTGGACTATTCCGATGGTCATCTAACTAACTTTCTGTCCACAATCAGCCATCTGGTCAATATATTTTACCCTTAATATATTTTTTAAATCTTTTTAAAACTTTAATCTTGTTATGGAACACTTTCATGACCTAACATGTTTAATAGATGTATTGTTCTAGTGGGAAATGTGAATATAGCCAAGTGGGAAAAGATGAAATTTCACCTGAACCTTCACAGACTCTCTCAAGTTTTATTTCAGTATATTAAGGAACTGATAGCAATTTAAAATTTTTTCTAAAGTAAGTGAGATTGACAATTTATTAATCTTGAAAAGATGAAGAACTTTAAAAATATTAAACACAACAAAAGAAGAAAGATAAAAGAAAACAAAATAGTGGGAAGATTTGACTACTTGAACTTAACCTTTAGCATGTCAAAAAATACAATAAGAAGGCAGATTGACTAATGACAAAGAATATGAGCAATAAAACACATTATTAATCTGATCAATATGTAAAATTTTTAAATATATATTCAGTTCAGTTCAGTCGCTCAGTTGTGTCTGACTCTTTGTGACCCCATGGACTGCAGCACGCCAGGCCTCCCTGTCCATCACCAACTCCCAGAGTGCACCGAAACTCATGTCCATCGAGTCGTGATGCTGTGATCCAATCATCTCATCCTCTGTCACCCCCTTCTCCTCCCGCCCTCAATCTTTCCCAGCATCAGGGTCAATATAGAAAGTTTAATAAGGAGAAATTAACATCTCAAGAGAGAAATGAACAATGCATCTGAACAGAGAATTCACAGAAGAGATGCACGTGGGAGAGGTAAAGTTCACATCCATGCTGTAGGATGCTGCTTCCCTTGTGAAAACTCAAGTGTCAAAGAATGGGGTGCCATCCGTCTTTAGTAAAGCTAATGGATGAAGAAAATCACCCAGAAGTCACTAACACAGAAAGGAATGTCCTCACACTGTACAATGTATGATTATCTTTGGTTTCTGCTAACACTCATTTTTATGCTTAATCTGCCTTTTTCGGACATTTAATCTCTGCAGTGATGGCTGATTGGACCAAGGGCACATGCTTGTCCCAAGAGGAATGAATCCATAAGTCTGGAAGAGACTTTCATGTTTTTTCCTTGGGAACTGGAGCTAAAATCCTTTAAATCAGTCAGGAGGTAGTAAGCGTGTACGATATCTATAATGTCATGAAAATACAGGGTAGATTTCATTTTACTCTACTTATCCGTTAGTAGATCAGAAGCAGAGGGTGGTTAGTGAAGAACAGCAACTCCATGAAAAATGGATGGATTAGATTTGCCCACAAAACTCCAAGTCCAACCAACTGTCTTTGCTATGCTTCTTTGATGACTTTTACACATCTAGGAATACCAGACCACCTGACCTGCCTCTTGAGAAACCAGTATGCAGGTCAGGAAGCAACAGTTAGAACTGGACATGGAAAAACAGATTGGTTCCAAATAGGAAAAGGAGTACGTCAAGGCTGTATATTGTCACCCTGCTGATTTAACTTTTATGCAGAGTACATCATGAGAAATGCTGGGCAGGAAGAAACACAAGCTGGAATCAAGATTGCCAGGAGAAATAGCAATAACCTCAGATATGCAGATGACACCACCCTTATGGCAGAAAGTGAAGAGGAACTAAAGAGCCTCTTGATGAAAGTGAAAGAGGAGAGTGAAAAAGTTGGCTTAAAGCTCAATATTCAGAAAACGAAGATCATGGCATCTGGTCCCATCACTTCATGGCAAGTAGATGGGGAAACAGTGTCAGACTTTGTTTTTCTGGGCTCCAAAATCACTGCAGATGGTGACTGCAGCCATGAAATTAAAAGACGCTTACTCCTTGTAAGGAAAGTTATGACCAACCTAGATAGCATATTAAAAAGCAGAGATATTACTTCACCAACAAAGGTCCGTCTAGTCAAGGCTATGGTTTTTCTAGTGGTCATATATGGATGTGAGAGTTGGATTGTGAAGAAAGCTGAGTGCCGAAGAATTGATGCTTTTGAACTGTGGTGTTGGAGAAGACTCTTGAGAGTCCCTTGGACTGCAAGGAGATCCAACCAGTCCATTCTAAAGGAGATCAGTCCTGGGTATTCATTGGAAAGACTGACGTTCAAGCTGAAAGTCCAATACTTTGGCCACCTGATGCGAAGAGCTGACTCATTTGACAAGACCCTGATGCTGGGAAAGATTGCAGGAAGAGAAGGGGACGACAGAGGATGAGCTGGCTGCATGGCATCACAGACTCAATGTACATGAGTTTGCGTGAACTCCGGAAGTTGGTGATGGACAGGGAGGCCTGGTGTGCTCCAATTCACGGGGTCACAAAGAGTTGGACACGACTGAGCGACTGAACTGAACTGAACACATCTACCAGATGATTGATGTCTTGAAATTAACTTGTTTATTTGTTAGCTAAGACCAGTATCTATTCTTTGTCTTCAGAACCATACAGTGCTTGTGAGAATATGAATGGATGTAAACTTTATGGAAGAAAAATTTTATTTATTAAGAATTTTTAAGTGTTTGTAAACTTTGCATCAATCAATCTCACTCTAGGATTCTCTTTAATGTATGTATATACGAAGATATTTAAAGCAACATTAATTTTAAAAATATAATGATGGCAGGAAAATATAAGTCTGACAATGGGTAATGGGACAATGGATTATGACAGGAATATGAGAAAAAAGAACAATAAACAAGATGTTTTCATGAGTGGAGAGCCTGCTTATAATTAAGTAAAACTCAGACTGAGGATTAAACCCCAACCCACTAAAGGAAAAGTTATGGAGAAATTTATTAACCTTCCTAAGTCTCAATTTTCTTAAGCATATAATTGGTATAATATTTCTTATCTGATAACTTTTTAGGAGAAATGAAATAATTTGCATAATTACTTTTGCTCAAAACCTGACACTTAACACTCAGTAGCAGTAGTAGATTCTATCCTATGTATGATAAAATCTCATTGTGTAAAAGTTATTCTTTTCATTTAACTCTCAGTGCTGGAATCTTGGTTACTTTTTTTCTATGAATTATATATTTTTTCCTTTTATTTCTTTTTCTTTGGCTTTGTTTTTCTTTGATTTGTTTTAAGCTGTTTTAACATATACCTCTTGATTATCCTGAAAGACTTTAGGCCTTAGTTCAAGAAATCACACCACAGATTATGCTTAACTTTTGGTCAACTGCAAAAAGAAATAAAGTTAAATTATATTATTGTTTACTTTATTGAACCGATACAATGATCTAGGTATACTGTCTCCTTTAATCCTCACAGGAACCGTCTTAGGAAGGAAATATGATTTTGCATAGGGGGACAGGACAGGAAGTCATATGCCTGCAGCCATGACTTGCTCAGTGATGACTCTCAACTCTACCATCTAGTTTATACTCAAGTTTTAAGAATCCAACCATTAAGGAACAACTTTAAGAAAAGAAAAAAAAAATACTATATTTCTTTCAAAACAACAGTTCAATCCAAATTAAGTTTCCCTGGAACTTAAATGAAATATAAAGACATGGTCTAAGAACAAGGTGTACCCTCCTAGACTCCATATTTGGAAGGATAGTCTATAATTTAAGTGATGTGAGACCTGGTTTTTCTTGTTCATCAGAGAAAATTACTTGTTTTGGTTGCTGCTCCAGGCTGGCACCAAGAGCTGTGTCAAAGATCTGGTAAGAGTTCAACAACATTAGGTGAATAAATGAGTCACGAACGCAGCTCCACAGCAAGCCATGGTTCACATGACATGACGCTTCAGGCCAGATGCTGCTGAGTCAAAGTGGAGTCTTGCTTAAAATGTAGTTTATTTAGGAAACTAAACGTGCAACAGTGGCATTTACTTCTAGCCTCTAGAGCGGATTCCTAACATTCACTTATATATATAATATATGAATGTAACCACAATATTTCTTCCAATCAGAGCAATAATGGCAAGACAAACCATCATTGTAAGGAGTAAGAGAAAGAAGAAAGAAATGGAAGGATGGAAAGGAAAAAAAAGAACTCTGATCATTATGACTTTGAAATGCCATCAATGATAAGACACTTCTCAATTTAAGAGATGTTAAAATACAAAACAGATGCATTTTAGAGTTGATGAAATAGAGTATTTATTCCCAGAAATTCGCCAGGTGGTAGTCCTTCTTTTTAAACAATACACACAAACCTGAAAATGTAATGCAAGTAAGAAAAAAATGATGGAAAATTTGGAGGAATGGTTTTAATTTTTCCCCTACCTTTGACCACAAGTGAAATGCATGGTTTAGAGTTTGCAAGTGTTTTCAAGGATTTCCAAGAGTTGTTTGAGTTGTACATTATGTTTATCCTAGATGCTGACTTGAAAATCCAACTTTCCCCTTGACCTTAAGGTAAGAATAACTCTACGTATAAACAGATTTTTCATAATTTCTAAGACTATAAATTATAGCTAGCAAGGATTTGTCTAGCAGCCAAATTTATATTTTTAAAAAATCCTTTCTTTCAACTTCCACGACGCCATCACAATTCAATATAATTTTAAGAGGTCTTAATCACATTTTCCAAATCAGTCCCCCATCCTCCCAAGACAAATTCACTCATTCTTTCTGCTCCCTCTGTGAGTACCTACAGAGTCCTTTGAAACACCCCTCCCCATGCAAATTTTTCTAGATTCCCCGCCTGCCTCTCTCTAAGCCCCGGACAGACAGCTTGGACTCGGGCACATAAAGCCTTAGCTAGTGGCGCCAAATCACACAAAGCCATTTTTAAGATGCCTGTTCTATGCTATCAATCCTCTTACCTTAGGCAACCCCCTCCTGCTGGTTAAGTGCTAACACATGCTTTACAACTGCAGGAGGGGATATGGTTTACAGATTAAAATTAGATGCAGAATTAAATTGCTTGAACACAGCAAAAAAGAAGAGGGTAGTGCAAGGAGTGGAGAAGACAATTTGGTCATGCCAGTACTCACACACTTAATTCCAAGACTCGAATTTCCATAAATTCCCACTAGAATCCTTGGGTTCAGCTTCTACTTTCATTACTGAGAGTCATTTTCAGAGTGCTAACACACAGAATCTGTCAAAAAATAAGCAGCCCCATGAAAATGCATGTTCAAAATGTGGAATTTACAGCCATGTGAGATCGCTGAGTCAAATACCAGAGCTCCTTTTAGAGAGCCAAGGAGAGTAATTTAAGGACTCCTAATGACATGTGTAACTTTTCAGGCTACTATAATAAGAGTAATCAGATCTCAGGCTTCAGGGTGTAACCTGATCACCTGTGCTTTTCAGAAAAGAATTTCTGTATACACGACAGCACTGCACAGCTGGCCGAGCACGTTACTGGGCATGTCAGAAGGGAGGGGAGGGGATATCACCTCCTCCAGATCATTAAATGCCTTTTGCAACTGGCAAACACAAACTAACAAGCAGTAAGGATAGATGAAGCTTGATTAAAAAAAAAAAAATGACAACTGTGCCTGAAAATTAAGACCTAAATCCATCATGAAGGAATACGGCCAATGAAATGTAGTTTCTTGGTTTAGAATGCAAGGGCATAAAATGCAAAGTTTTATACTCTTCTGATGCAAAGAGCTGACTCATTTGAAAAGACCCTGATGCTGGTAAAGATTGAGGGCAGGAGGAGAAGGGGATGAGGTGGTTGGATGGCATCAACGACACAATGGACACGGGTTTCAGTGGACTCCAGGAGTCGGTGATGGACAGGGAGGCCTGGTGTGGACTGAGCAACTGAACTGAACTGAACTGATTCAATAGACATGTGCTTGGAGCCTATTTTTTCCTGGCATTTTGTTGAACAGTGGGTGATACCTTCAAGTCGAGTGGCAGGGAAAGATATACAGCACAAAGTTTACTATTTAGAGGGCTCTACAGTAAAGAGCTAGAGGATAAAAGGTAGACCACCAGAACTTAAAAAAAGATCAAGGCTGAGTCTTCCTAGCTTGCAAAGCAAAGGAATGAAAACCAGTGGAGAGCGTCACTAGGTCATCGACAGACGGGAGAACGTTATGGCGTCCTAACGACAGAGAAGAGTATTCACGGCCATGTGATAAGTCGGGATTGAAATCTAGCTCTCTGGGGATGATGATAATTGAATTCAAGTTCTGCCGATGGTTGGGCAAAACAAACCTCGTAGTTAATTATTGACCAGTGAAGTGTTTTCAGCTAGGTCCAGGAAGGGTTTGCTATTCCAAGGTCACTGCAAGTTCACAGTCTTCTTCTAGTTTCATCTGGTTTGAGCTTGTTGTTGTTCTGTCACTCAGCTGTGTCCGGCTGTGGCCCCATGGACTTCAGCATGCCTGCTTTCCCTGTTCTCCACCGTCTCCCGGAGTTGGCTCAAACTCCATCGCATCCTCTGTTCTCCCCGTCTCCTCCTGCCTTTCATCTCTCCCATCTTCAGAGTCTTTTCCGATGGCTAGAGCTAGTTGTCATGAAATTTAGCTTTGGTATCTTCCAGGCAAGTTCTGCTCTAGTAGAAAAGTTTCCATTGGCAGATGTGGAAGGTCGAGGAGCTGCGGATCTGGAGTCAAGGAAGAGAGAGCACTCCACGCAGTGAGAATAGCACCTGTGCACACCACCGTGGCATCGGAAAGGCTATTACAGGACCCGGTGGAGGCCGCCACGGAGGAAACACAGCCGGCACAACTGCTGCCACTCGAAGTCAAGAAGGTGGCCTCTGGCCAGGCCGTAATGTACAACGGAATACTACTCAGCCATACAGATGAGTGAGACTGGCTCACTCACAGTGATGTGGATGGCCCTAGAGTCCGTCACATAGAGTGAAGAAAGTCAGAAAGAGAAGAGTATCGCGTATTAACACATACATATGAAATCTAGAAAAACGGTACAGATGAACCGATTTACAGGGCAGGAATAGAGACAGAGACATAGAGATGGGCACGTGAGCACAGAAGGGGAAGGTGGTATAATGTGTATGCTTACGGCTCAGGCTTGTTGCTGTACAGCAGAAACTAACACAACATTGTAAGGCAGTTACGCAGCAATAAAAAAAAATAACTTCACTACTGTCTGAAGGAAAATAGAAAGCCACCAAAGGATTTTTAAAACAAAAGGTACCAGTGGGATTTGAAGGGCAGTAGATCATCTCATTGAATTAAAAAAAAATCACTCTGGTTACTGTGTGAACCACAAGCACAAGCTGGAATCAAAATTGCGGGAGAAATAACAAGCACCTCAGATTCGCAGATGACACCAACGCTTATGGCAGAAAGTGAAGAAGAACTAAAGAGCCTCTTGATGAACGTGGAGGAGGAGAGTGAGAAAGCTGGCTTAAAGCTCAACATTGAAAAACCAAAGATCATGGTATCTGGTCCCATCACTTCTTGGCAAATAGATGGGGAAACAATGGAAACAGTGAGAGACTACTTTTGGGAGCTCCAAAATCACTGCAGATGGTGATTGCAGCCATGAAATTAAGACGGTTGCTCCTTGGAAGGAAAGTTATGACCAACCTAGACAGCATATTAAAAAGCAGAGACATTACTTTGCCAATAAAGGTCTGTCTAGTCGAAGCTATGGTTTTTCCAGTAGTCATGCATAGATGTGAGAGTTGGACTACAAAGAAAGCTGAGCACCAAACAATCGATGCTTTTGAACTGCGGTGTTGGAGAAGACTCTTGAGAGTCCCTTAGACTGCAAGGAGATCCAACCAGTACATCCTAAAGGAGATCAGTCCTGAATATTCATTGGAAGGACAGATGCTGAAGCCGAAACTCCAATCCTTTGGCCGCCTGATGGAAATAACTGATTCCTTGGAAAAGACCCTGATGCTGGGAAAAACTGAAGGCAGGAGGAGAAGGGGACGACAGAGGATGAGATGGCATCACCGATGCGATGGACATGAGTTTGCGTAAACTCTCGCGTTGGTGATGGACAGGGAAGCCTGGTGTGCTGCAGTCCATGGAGTTGCAAAGGGTCGGACACAACTGAGCAACTGAACTGACTGTGTAAAGCTTTGCTTACTGATCTGAGGCTTTAATAGATGCTTGAGCTTCCCCAGTGACTCAGCTGGTAAAGAATCCGCCTGCAATATGGGAGACCTGGGTTCAACCTCTGGGTTAAGAAGCTCCCCTAGAGGTGGGCATGGCAAAGCAGTCCCTTATTCTCGCCTGGAGAATCCCCACGGACAGAGGAGCCTGGCGGTCTGTAGTTCACGGGATCACAAACAGTCGGACACGGCTGAGCGACTAACCCAGCACAGCACTGAGGAAGCAATTACCATCGTCCAGAGAGATGAAGGGATTCGAAAGAAGTTTCCAATGAATGTGGGTGATCTTTTTTACAACGAAAAAGAGTGATTGCGTGAGGGGAAATAACTAGGGCATCCAAAACTCAAACTGCTGGATAATTGATGAACATAACACGTAAGGCTTGATCCCCAGTTTCCCCAGTAGAGGCTGTGTTTGGCAGCCTGTGGAATGAGCCCCAGTGATCCTCACTGGCAGGTATTTAAACTCTGGTGTGGTCGCCAGTTCCTGAGCATGGGCTGGACTCATCAACTTCATTCTAACTAGTGGAATGGGGCGGGGCAGTGGTGAGGGAGTCATTTCCACGATTAGGTCACCAGCAGGCGTGTCCCCTCCTTTGACGATTCTCTTCTGCTTTCTCCTGGGTCACTCTCCGTGGGGTGAACCACCTGTCCTGTCATGAAACACGCTTGGTGGAAAGTTGTCCGCAAAGATGGGTGGAAGCCACAGCTGCTTGAGTGAACCGGCAGGTGGATCCCGTTGTCGTTTGATCTGGATGTGACTGAAGCTGGGCCAACGCCTTGCCCACAGCCTGCGGCAACGCTGAGCCAGGAGGGACCCAACCAAGCCGCATCAGATTCCCGTCTGCAGCGTGAGGCAGTAAGTCTTCATTCTTTTAAGTTGCTAAGGGTTGGGGTGATTAGCAATAGGTGACTAATGGAGAAAACTTGCTGGATAAATAAGCAGTTTGCCCTTCTTATGTCATTTCTTCTAATTATTTTTTTTAATCTCTGGATGCACCACTACACTTCTTCACTATCTTAGACTGTTTCACTTTCCTTACTAAATCTTTTCTTAATATGTTATGTTTTACAGGAGTCAGTGTACAGATAGATATAATAGAAAAATTAGATTTTTTTTAGTTTTAATGGTTCAGAGGTTGATAGAAGAAGAAACGAATCGAGATGTTATGTCTTTATAAATCCAAATCGATTATAAAACTAGGAGGTATTTTGCTTTGATAAATTTCACACAATAGATGAAATCAAAGTATTAAAGTGTCTTTATCTTCTCTGCTTTGTTAATTTTAGCAATTTTTGGTAAAAACTATGGTAGTACTTATTAAGTAAAAATGACAGTCTTCAGATTTTTGATGTAATTACATAATAATAGAAAAAAGAACTCTTGGTATCTCATTGATGATATTTGAGTGCTATAAACCGAGAATGAGTGGTGGGTGTATAGAGAATATGAACTTGTTTCCATGAAAACCTTGTCCACTGGGTACCGCATCACTGCTGTTTTGGATGCTTGCTGTCACACTCGTCAGGGACTGCTTCCTCCTGCTGACAGAGCAGCCTCATTGGATGACAGCAATCCGGCTGCCAGGCTCTGCCTCTTCTGGGTACCACGATGCCCCTGGAGCACTGACTCAGACCCCCAGAGCTGCCCATGTGGAGGACTCAGAGCGACTTTCTTTCATCCTTCAGTGTAATGCTCTGATAAAATGGTACCAATGAACTGCACTTTCTCCAAATATAAAGCCTCCATGGAGCATTTCTTTCTGTCTAATTCAGAGAATCAAGCATAAATCCATACATGGAGCCAACAGAAGCATCTCCATGTCAAGTACCTTGCAAAGGTGCTTTTAGGACTAAACCTGAACAAAAAATCATTTTTGTGTGTGAAAGCCTCCCAGTTTTTCATACAATAAATTCCTGGAAAATCATGGCCAGAATTATTTGAATCAAGGCAAAGGAAACCACTTGACCTCAATCTAATTCTACCCAACATCAAAGAAAAGTCATCCTCAACCTTTCTATGTCCTTCTGTTAATAACAATAGCAACAATGACAAGAACAAAAAATTAATAAATGTCTCAAGATCTCAGTCAGTTAAGAATCTGCCTGCAATGCAGGAGACCCAGGTTTGATCACTGGGTTGGTAAGATCCCCTGGAGAAGAGAATGGCTACCCACTCCAGTATTCTTGCCTGGAGAATTCCATGGACAGAAGAGCCTGGTGGGTTACAGTCCATAGGGTTGCAAAGTATTGGACACAACTGAGTGGCTAACACACACACACACACACACACACACACACACACACATTATTTTGAACAACTGGCAGAATATAAGAAGCTCAGTCATGTCCAGCTCTTTGCAGCCCCAGGACTGCAGCAACACAGGTCTCCCTGTCATCAGCAATTCCCAGAGCTGGCTTAAACTTATGTCCCTTGAGTCAATGATGCCATTCAACCATCTCATCCTCTGTCGTCCCCTTCTCCTCCTGCCTTCAATCTTTCCCAGCCTCAGGGTCTTTTCCAGTGAGTCACTTCTTTCCATCAGATGGCCAAAGTAATGGAGCTTCAGTTTCAGCATCAGTCTTTCCAATGAATATTCAAGACTGATTGCTTTTAGGATGGACTGGTTTGATCTCCTTGCAATCCAAGGAACTCTCAAGAGTCTTCTTCAACACCACTGTTCAAAAGCATCAATTCTTTGGTGCTCAGCTTTCTTTAGAGTCTATCTCTCACTTCCATACATGACTACTGGAAAAACCATAGCCTTGACTAGACAGACCTTTGTTGACAAAGTAATGTCTCTGCTTTTTAATATGCTGTCTAGGTTGGTCATAACTTTCCTTCCAAGGAGCAAGCATTCTTTTAATTTCATGGCTGCAGTCACCACCTGCAGTGCTTTTGGAGCCCCAGAAAGTAAAATCTCTCACTTTTCCATTGTTTTCCTATCTATTTGCCATGAAGTGATGGGACGAGATGCCATGATCTTTGGTTTTTAAATGTTGAGTTTTAAGCCAACCTTCTCACTCTCCTCTTCCCCTTTCATCAAAAGGCTCTTCAGTTCCTCTTTGCTTTCTGCCATAAGCATGTTGTCATCTGTGTATCTGAGGTTATTGATATTTCTCCTGGCAATCTGGATTCTAGCTTGTGCTTCATCAAGCCCAGCGTTTTTCGTGAGGCACTCTGCATATATGTTAAATAAGCAGGGTGACAATACACAGCCTTGACGTACTCCTTTCCCAGTTTGGAACCAGAATATATTAGAATTTGGAATACAGGAAAGGAGGACCCATACGACTGCTTCCCTTAGAAAACACAGTGGAGTAGGAAAGATGGACACCAGAGCCTTGAAGCCCATTACACTGCTGGCTTCCAATACAAATAACATGAACATATTCACACTAATGCAGAATTATTTTCACTTTTGGACAATGCATGTAAGATTCACTTGGGCTTCCAGACAAAAATCATAGGTTACAAATACCGTTCTTGATATGAAAGTGGCAACAAATCTTCCAGAAGATAAGAAGAACAAAAGAGGCTGAGAGTAGACATTTAGAGGCTTTTCTGTCCTCATTTGAAGACGTGGAGGTTGGTAGTGAACTGCCGATCATGATGGGAGAAGCAGTAGTTTCAGTAAATTATTTAACGTGAAACGTCACCAACAGAAGAGCCTTCTGCTGAAAGTGTGTAGGAGAGGTAGGGAGAACCATAGTGAGAAATGGATAAAGAAATATAAATATTGAAAAACATCAGTAAGAATATACATGAGACAAAAAATGATTTCTAAGTGAAACTGAAGAATATTGTTTTATTTACAAACACCACTCCATGATACAATCTTTTTGAACTATGGTTGATGTAATTTTAAGAAAAAAATATTTTAAAAATAGTATAGAATAAAATGGCACTAGTATAGGCTGTATTTTACTGATTCTCAATGGAAACTAGTGTGTAACAGTTTTGATAATTCACGATTGTAAGGCAGTTTTCATATTAAATAGAACAACTTATCCAGCTACCTAATTCCTCTTTATTCTGAAACTTCCCGAACTGATTTCTGGGAGCCTCTGAGGTATTTCACATGATTCCATTGATAATGACATTTTCTCTGCCCCCTGAGGTCAATATCCACAACAGAAGTTCTGGTGTCCTTTTCAATACTGTCATTGCCAAAAACACGAAGTCTGACTTGACAAATTGGTGCTAAACAGAAGCCATATGGTTCTCAGGAGCCAGTGGGGTGGCTGCTCCTCTTTGCCACCCTCCCACACTCACAACTCAAGTTTCCAGAGGGTTGGTTGTTTTTTTTTTGTTTGTTTGTTTTTTTGTAAAAAGAAAATTCCTTTGGCTTCTGCCCACAGCCTTTCCTGATATGAAGCTCAGGGAGATATCTAAGGGTCCAGTGAGGAACTGTCCCAGTACATCCTACTTCCAGCCTGCAGGATGGCAAAGGTATGGTGGAGACTGAAGTTCCAATCCCTTGGCTACCTGATAGGAAGAACTGACTCATTAGAAAAGACCCTGATGCTGGGAAAGACTGAAGGCAGGAGGAGAACGGGGCGACAGAGGATGAGATTGTTAGCATCACTGATTCAATGGACATGAGTTTGAGCAAGCTCAGGGAGATACTGGAGGACAGAGGAGCCTGGTGTGCGGCAGTCCATGGGGTCGCAGAGAGTCGGACAGGACCGAGCAAGTAAAAATAACAACAAAGGGCACAGCTGGCCTCAAGAATTTGAAAGCTGCCCAAATCTACTAGTTCCTTCCATTTAGATTCTCTTTTCAGATTTGTTTTATATTTTAAGACTCAAATTCTCTACGCAGTAGATGTTAGGACCTCACAGCTATCAAAACGCATGGCTCCCCAGCTCTGGAGGAAATCGAGAGGGACTCATCATAGACTCACATTCCCAAGTCTCAGAACAGGATTCTGGTTCGCTCAGGCAACGTCGACCAGTCAACGATTACCACCTGATTGGTTAAGGAGACAGAGCTCTGTAAACCCATGACTGTTCTAATGGAAATCCTGCCATGGAGAGTGTAGGAAGAAGGGCCTTCCATGGAGAGTGTAGGAAGAAGGGCCTTCCCTGGTGGTCCAGTGGTTCAGCCTTTGCCTTCCAATGCAGGGGGCGTGGGTTTGATCCCTGGTCAGGGAGCTAACAGCCCACGTGCCTCACAGCCAAAAAACCAAAACATAGAAACACTGTTGTAACAAATTAAATAAAGACCAAAAAAAAAAAAAAAACCCAGTGCACATTAAAAAAAAAAAAAAACTCTAGAAAAAAGTGTAGGAAGGATTATTCTTCAGAAGAATGAAAGGGAGCGTGTGGTGTTAGAGTAGAAGAGCATCCAGGCATAAGAAACAGCGCAGGTACAAGGTCATGGAACTCCTCATGGAACTCCTCTTAGCAGATGTAAGTTGAGTGGTTTAAAAATCACGTGCTTTCAGTATGTACCCACCTTCACAGAAAGCAGAGGAGTTTGTCCCCGTGTTGTAATTTGAGATCAGCAAAGTCAAAACTGCATCGATTCTCAGTCCTACAATGAAGCCCAAATTTTCCACAGCTGTTTAGTGTTCGGTTCAGGTAAGCTTCTTTCAAACGTGGGCACAGTGGTGAAGAATCCGCCTGTCAAAGTAGGGGAAACAGGAGATGCGGATTCAATCCCTGGGTCGGGAAGATCCCCTGGAGGAAAAGATGGTAGCCCATTGGAGTATTCTTGCCTGAGAAATCGCATGGAGAGAGAAGCCTGGCATGCCGCCGGTCATGGGCTTGCAAAGAGTCAGACATGACCGAGCTACTGAGCACACACAGAGCGGCTGAGTGCAAAGCAGGGGAATTGTAAGTTATCCCGTCCTGAACTTTAATAACTTCCCTCAAATTAGATCCTTAATTAGCTGAATAGTCAAGGAAAGCCCTGATGGCTTGAGTTACACAGGGAGAGATTTTGTATGCCTATTTTCATGATGCAATGCTTAGGAAAAATACAAAACAAAGTATACAGTCTTATGAAAAAATGAAACCATTCACTTTAGAAATTAAGACTCAGGAAACACAAGGCATATGGTGAGGCTCTGAAGGAACGGGCCTGCTCGTGTTCCCGCACACACCTGGTGGTTTAATGTCAGGCTTTCGAGTTCAGGCATCGGGCTTGAATGCTAGTGAATTTGGGCAAGTTCCTTCACACTCTGCTACAGCTTCCTTGACTTCTAAGCTACAAATGGTTTTAAAAGCCTCATGGAGTTGTGGTGAATTAAAATAATTATATATAACACAGAGCGGTGCTGAGCATATACTAAGACTTGAACAGTATTCACGCTAGCTAGGGAGAAGGCTAGACACTCTGAAGCTGTGAGCAATGGAGAAAGCAATGGAGAAAGAAAAATGGAGGGGAGGAATTTCAAGAATCTGTGAGGCACCAGTGGGCACGTTTAAGCCCAGGATAGCATCACTGCAGCAACCCTTGTGACTGCAGAATTGGTTTAGGTCCAAAGCTTCACATATGGCTTTTGAGATGGAATTTTGACAATTTTGTCCTGCTGTGACTGTGATGCCTTATTAGACAGCACAGTGCACAGGTCAGCTTTGTATAATTTGGGTAAAATTTCTCCCCTGAGTTTACTCAATAACTACTTTGAACTTAAATCTGGACATGGCTGTTACTTAGCCAATTTGGCATGAGAATTTTATATATATATCTTTTGAAAGAAAACAAAAAGTGTGGGACTCCCTTACTCCTCCTTTATGGAATAACAATATTGTATGGAGAAATACAGGCCCATACATTAGATTTGGGGTTGTTAAATTATGATCTGAGCAGCTCAAGCCTTAATAGCTATGATCCCACACCACTCATGGTTTTGAACTGTGGTGTTGGAGAAGACTCTTGAGAGTCCCTTGGACTGCAAGGAGATCCAACCAGTCCATTCTGAAGGAGATCAGCCCTGGGATTTCTTTGGAAGGAATGATGCTAAAGCTGAAGCTCTGGTACTTGGGCCACCTCATGTGAAGAGTTGACTCTTTGGAAAACACTGTGATGCTGGAGAGATTGGGGGCAGGGGGAGAAGGGGACGACAGAGAATGAGATGGCTGGATGGCATCACCAACTCGATGGAAGTGAGTTTGAGTGAATTCCAGGAGTTGGTGATGGACAGGGAGGCCTGGCGTGCTGCAATTCATGGGGTCGCAAGGAGTCGGACACGACTGAGCGACTGAACTGAACTTAACACCACTCAGAGACCTCTTGCGTGCGTGCTAAGTCACTTTAGTCATGTCCAACTCTTTGCGACCCCATGGGCTATAGCCTGCCAGGCTCCTCTATCCATGGGATGCTCCAGGCAAGAATACTGGAGTGGCTTGCCATGCCCTCCTCTGGGGGATTTTCCCGACCCAAGGATAGAACCCAGATCTCTTTCATCTCCTGCACTGGCAGGCAGGTTCTTTGCCACTAGCACCGTCTGGGAAGCCCAACAGGCATCTTGGGTCCTCAGTTTTCTGTTGGTTTTTTTGCTCAATTGTTTGTCAGACTGTTTAGTCAAATAAAACCTATCTGGAAGCCATGCGTATGAAACAGATATGAGGGATGCTTCTTGATTAAAATATAGAAGAAATGATAGAATCCTGAAAATCCAGATCTCCTCCCCTTGGTTCCTTTGCAGTTCCCAGGGCGGTTACATAACTTCTGGGCAAAAGCCTTCCCCAGGCGCTTTCTGTTTTTAGACACGTATTTCAGCTGAGCACGTACTTCCCGCAAAGCTAAGCACAGCTTACGCACCCTAACCATGGAAAGTGGCTACTACAGCTTCTTGCCTCTTCTGTTCTCGTCTGTGTATTTTGTCTTCTTTAAATCTCCTTAAAATACACTCTTAAAAATGTCTCAATTAAATGGAAAGAGATTATCAGTAAACCACTATCAAGAAACCATTTTAAAATATGATAAGATCACAAATGTGTTCATATCAAGTAATCATCAATGAATCATTCAAAAATCAGTGGATTACTCTTGTTTCTCTGGGTTAAACTTGGTCAGCATTTCTTGCTTCAGGCAAGAAAATACCACTGTCTTGTATTCATGTTTGGAGCCTTAATTACAGTTATGGCAACTATCACTTCTTATCTAGGCCTTCAGCGTTTGGAATAAACAACCCAGATTTGAGGTCAAAATCACTTGCTAGTTCTATGAAAGTTAATCAAAATGCTAAACATTTTCAGCCACAAGTTGAGATAAATAATATTATTCAGGGTATTCAGTTGACTTTGTGACCACCATACTTTCTCTTTTTTAAAAAAATTTTTACTGGAGTATAGTTGATTTACAATTTTTTGCTAGTTTCTGCTGTACAGAAAACGTGAATCATCTACATACATCTTTCTTTTCTAGTTTATTTTCCTGCACGGGTCATTACGGAGCAGAGTCACATTCCCTGTGCTATACAGCAAGCAGGTTCTTGTTGTTTACACATTGTATGCATATTCGTGTGTACACGGCAGTCCCAATCTCTCTCTCTCTGGTAGGTGGCCAGAGGGAGACAGGGAGATGAGGAAAGAGACCCTCACAGCAATTTACACATAAAGAGGGTGGCCCTGACCAGTGCCCTCGCCTTTTTAAACATTAATTTCATTAGCGTACAGTTGAATTACAATGTTGTGTTACTTTCTGCTGTGCAGTGCAGTGAATCAGTTGGCCTGTTCTCTGTCTTCTGCAGTGGAATGTAAGCTCCTTGACTGCAGAGAGGTTCTTCAGGGACGTGTCAACCACCCAAAGGGCTTCCCAGGTGGCTCTAGTGGTAAAAAACCCACCTCCTGATGCAGGTGACCTAAGAGACCGGGGTCAAGAAGATTCCCGGGAGGAGAGCACTTCAGCCCACTCCAGTATTCTTGCCTGAAGAATCCCATGGACAGAGGAGCCTGCAGGGCTACAGTTTACAAAGTTGCAAGAGTCAGACACGTACACACAATTACCCAAACAGTGCTGAGTGCAGAGTGGAAGATGAGTCAAGTTTTGGTTGACTAACTGAACAGAGGAAGGAATAAATAAATTCATATTTTGAAGTGGGTTCGTCCCACAGCACCTACCACAGTGTCTGACATGGAGAAAACACCAGGCAAATGTTACTATTCTTAAGCAATTTTCTCAGAGTAAATTCTGAGGTTATTGGATCACCAAATCCATTCATAAGCACGTGGACAGACTTTCCTGTGTAATGTTCTATATGAATCCTGAAAATGAGTGGGTAGCAACAAGAAAATGTAATGTGAGACATTTTTGTTTATCAAATCCCATGCTTGTTTGCATGGCAATGACATTTTTTATTATTTTAAAAAGTTTTTCAAAGCATTTTCTCAAAGCAAGATCGGCCGCACTGTCATTTTTCTGCCTGGGGATGTGTAGAACATCTTCTTAGCTGTCTTGCAGGCTATCTTTATCCAAACGTACTTAAAAGAGTGTCTCTAGAAATATCCTCACATTTTATTTTGAAGGCTTTTATAAAGTAACTGTCACATATTTCTTACCAGTATTTCATTAGTGAGCTAACAAAGCTAACAAGAAAATAGTTTCACATTTTGCAGCTAAAAGGAGACTCTTAAAGTCAAGCCAGCTTTTCAGGTCCTCAGTTCTTGTGAGCTTGTCCAGTCATAGGATTCTCATAACCACCCTTTCCTCGAGTTGCTTGGAAGACTATGACCAGGCGTAAGTACAGAACTTTGGTTTCCCAGCTGTAAACGTGGCTGCTCTCCGTGGCATATGCAAGACTTTCAAGCAGGCATCAAATTCCCAAGTTTATTTTAGGTATTAATGTAATATGGACAGACCATGTCAGAGATGAACACTCTTGGAGCAACCAAGAAAAGACCCACACAAAAAAAATGCAATTCACCCACACGTTCCTATTGTTAAAGATATTTTGCACTGATAGCGTGGAAGGAATCAATATGTGGAAAAGAAGACTTTGACCCCAAACACCTCATTTTTAAAGAAGGACGTTTATCATGGGTTTAAAGGATAGTGAGTTCACAGGCCCCAGCATGAACACGGGCGACCGAGGGGGAGGAGGTTTCTAGCGAGGCCACTTCTAGCTCCCAGCAGGTGCGGCCTGGGTGTCAGTCTGAAGACTTGATTCATTAAGTCCTGCCACTCCGGCACTGTACTCTTTATGACAAGCAAAACAAGAAGGAACAGTGAGGCTTTTATATTTAACCCATAAAACTTAACACTCTGACCTCAACCATATAAACCAGAAGTGAAAGAGGGCATTGCAAATCTGACCAATAAAACTGGAAAAGCACTTCCAGGCTGGGATTAGAAGACGCTGTGTCTGTGTACACCGGGGAGAGAATGATTTGCAAGCTCCTTTATGTAGGTGGTTCCAGAACCAGCCGAGTCCACATTCTTTGCAGCGTTTCAGACACATTGGTGAATGGTGGACGGGCCCCTCGGCAAGCCGGGGGCTGGGAAGTCTCTTGGGTAGAAAACCGTGGTGATGGGACTTCCCGTGGTCCAGCCAATACAGGGAGCCCAAGTTCGGTCCCTGGTCAGGGAGCTAGGTCCCTCTTGCTGAAATAAAGACCCACCACAGCCAAACAAATAACTATTTAGAGAGAAGGAAAGATGTGATGTGGCGAGAAAGGAGCCCTCTGTTGTAGAGAGAAGATAGCATTTTCTGGCTGTCAGTGTCCTTTCGTGTCAATCCTGAGAGACCCAGACCGTGTAGAACTGAAACTGTGTACACAGCCAATAACAAGTCTCCATTTCCCCTTCCTCCAGGCCCCTGACAACCACCATTCTACTCTCTGCTTTTGAATTGGAGTTTTTATTTTTAAATTTAAATCTTTATTAAATCTACTTAGTTTTATAAATGTTTTATTTTATATTGCAGTGTAATTGATTAACCATGCTGGGTCAGTTTCACGTGCACAGCAAAATGACTCAGTTATGCCTCTGTAGGAATCTGTTCTTTCTCAAATTCTTTTCTGATGTAGGTTATCACTGAGTACTGAGCAGAGGTCCCTGTGCTGTATAATAGGTCCTTGTTGGTCATCTGTTTTAAATACCGCAGTCTGTACATGTCCACCCCAGGCTCCCAGTATGTAAGTATGCTGTGATCGCCTCACCTTGGAAGAGAGGAAAGGGCAGAGAACCGAGAGAAGGATGTTGTTTTAATGGTCTCTTTCTGGGGAAAGAGAAGTGAAAATAACACTGATGTCAAGAAGGTGTTCTTAAGCTATGATTTCAAGTTTTTCATAACCATATCATAACTTGAAAAAAAATTAAAAACACCTTCTTCTCTGCGTGACTTTCACTTCAAGTTTTTATCTACTTAAAAGTAAACCTACCTATGACCCAGTGATTCCACTCCTACATATTTTTACCCAAGAGAAATGATAATGTAAGTTTTCAAAAAAAAAAAAAAACCCTTATACAAGAGTGTTCATAGCAGCTTTATTCCCAATAGGTAAACTAGGGGATTTTAATATGCTACAGTTGGTGAAACTAGTGAATTATAACTCAACCAAAGACCTACTTTTGTGAGAGGCCCAGGTGCACCCCTTAAACCCAAGCTGGGAGAACACCGCATCCTCCACAATCTCTTCTGCACATTGTCTGATGAGCCCATGAAGGGAAAGGAATTATCTGGAGAACAGAAGCTTGCTATCAAGGTTGTTTTCTGGACCCACCAGAAAACATATATTTTAAATAATGTATGAAGACACCATCCTAAGGATGGGGAGAATAAACTCTGATTCTGAGGCTAAGCCAGGGCTTCAGGGTTCCAGAGATCCACAAACCCAATGTTATGCTAATGGAGACCACCACCTCCGATTTGCTGCTAGGAGGCGATGACCTGGAGGGGAGGAAGCCGCAGCAGCGAATGCCGGTGTAATCCCTGCAGACCTGGGCTCTGTCTCCTGCCCCCTGGTTTCCCTCTGGAGCTCAGCAATGCTGTGTCTCACTTCGCAGAGTAAGGGAGGGGGTTGACGTGAGAAAGCGTGGGACACCTTACATACGGGAGGAAGGGTCTCCAGCCCATGCGCTTTAGGTAACGCTAGCTTTTCTGATTTTATTGTTCAGTTGCTCAGTCATGTTCCACTCTTTGCGACCCCGTGAACTGCAGCACACCAGGCTTCCCTGTCCTTCTCTGTCTCCCGGAGTTTGCTCAAACTTATGTCCATTGAGTTTCTGATGCTATCTAGCTTTGCTGATGCCTTCAGCCAATTCTCCAGGAAACCCTTAACTCATGACAACTGGGTCGGTTTGGGGGCCAAGAAGATGGGGATGATCAGAAAAATCCTGAATACCTGACACCCTTTGAAATGTCAAGAGATCCTCTAGACACTGCTGTAACCCAGGCTTTAAAAGAAATGGCTGTTTGTTGTGTTTGTTTAGTTTTTTTTTTTTTTACTCCACTTCCCATTCTCTCTTAGAGACACTGAAGCACAGTCCATCTGGCAAACAGAAACAAAACAACAGAAAGACGAAGAGACGGGGATGAGAGGAAGGGAAAAACCACCACCAGAGTCTGTATAACTCACAAACAGATTATTGACTTTGGGCATGTGAGAGTTGACCCCACTTATATAACTCAGAGCTACCAGAAGGCTGAAGAGGGTCCCCTAACCTAAAGCAAGTTCTACACAGTTTAGCAATTTTTACGGTGAGCCAGGAATGATAATTCAGCTGAATAATGTTCCTCCAGAGTCTTAGGCATTGTATAGAACTGCTTAATTGTAAAACAGAAAAATCATTGTACGAGGTTCAGTGACATGTTTGCATAAGAGCCAGTGTATTCAGTAGCAATAAGCGGGTATCTACTTTCTGTTGTGGAGGAAACTGTCCAGTTTAAGCCCTCTTTCTCACTTCTTCAGCATGAAAAGATTTCGAACTGAATGTGACTGAATCAGTCCTGAATATTCATTGGAAGGACTGATGCTGAAGCTGAAACTCCAATACTTTGGCCACCTGATGCAAAGAACTGACTTCATGGAAAAGACCCTGATTCTGGGAAAGACTGAGGGCAGGAGGAGAAGGGGACGACAGAGGATGAGATGGCTGGATGTCATCACCAACTTGATGGACATGAGTTTGAGTGAACTCTGGGAGTTGGTGATCGACAGGGAGGTCTGGCGTGCTGCAGTCCCTGGGGTCACAGAGTCGGACGTGACTGAGTGACTGCCCTGGACTGGGCTTAGATTTATGCCTCTGCAGGTGCAGCTCAGACCAGAAGCCGTCTCTGGGAAGGGCTGCTTCCACTCACCCCTTCCATTACCCTCTCCTGTGTACCATTTCTACATGAAACCTGTGAGCTCAAACCCCTCCTCCCATATTCCATGTATCTTTGTGGAGACTTGCTGTTGTATTATAATCGGCAGATCCTCTCATCAGCATCAGAACAGAACACCCATCCATTAGGACCATAACAGCAGAGATTTCCTGAAAAGTTACAAAATTTCACAGTCACCCTGAAAATTGTGTGAAACTGTGACACCAGACGGTGGAACCACAGGCGGATAGTTCTTGGAACTGCTCAAACAGTAAATAGAAACATTTGAAAATACTAGAAACTTACACAACACTGTCAGTCAGCGAGACTCCAATATAATTTTTTATAAAATCTCAAAAACCTCCAAAACAAAATACCTGAAAGGAAGGGACGGAAACCTTTTAAAATAACTGCTACAAAAGAGACTCAGATCTATAGAGTGAACTGCTGGACTCTGGGGGAGAGAGGGAGGGAGAGGGTGGGATGAGAAGGGAGAATGGCATTGAAACATGTATACTATCAAGCAAGAAACGAATCGCCAGTTGATGTCAGATGCAGAATGCAGGATGCTTGGGACTGGTGCAAGGAGAGGACCCAGAGGGATGGCATGGGGTGGGAGGTGGGAGGGGATTCATGTTTGGGAACGCTTGTACACTCGTGGTGAATTCATGTCAATGTTTGGCAAAACCAATACAGTAATGTAAAGTAAACTAAAGTTAAAATAAAAATTTTAAAAGTAAAAAAAAAAAACAAAAAACAAAAAAACTGCTACAAAGCCGTGAAATGCAAACACATTCAGTCCGAAATCTTTTCATGCTGAAGAAGTGAGAAAGAGGGCTTAAACTGGACAGTTTCCTCTACAATAGAAAGTATGATGCCTGCTTATTGCTACTGAATACACTGGTTCTTATGTAAACATTACACTGAACCTCATAAAATGATTTTTCTGTTTTACAATTAAGCAGTTCTATACAATGCCTAAGACTCTGGAGGAATATTATTCAGTTGAATTACCACTCCTGACTCACCATAAAAACTGCTAAAATGTGTAGAACTTGCTTTACGTTAAGGGACCCAGTTCAGCCTTCTGATTTATATAAGCGGCATCAACTCTCAAATGTCCAAAGTCGATAATCTAAGACAGAAGAGAGAATCTCTTTGCAGACAGTCTCTGAGTTGTCTTTCTGCCTGTAACAACTGTGGGGGAGCCTGATAACTAAACCCAACACTTAATTTTGGATGAGCCCAAAAGAGGGTTCAGATTTTTTTTTTAATGTAAATAGAGTGCTACCAAACCACTACCAATCAATGGCAATTGGAGCTTTTCATCAGTGATGGACACACCACGCTGTCCTGAGAGTAGGATAATCTATGTAGCACGAGAGTGGTTCTAGGTGACCTTTTATTTGATTCATATACAAAATTAAAAATAGATTTGGGGCCAGCTGGAAGGTAAGGCTTGGGCACGTGTGCCGCCTGTGGGAAGAAGCCATATAGTGAGGGAGTGGCCCGTCCAGTCAGCAGTCGTGTGAGTGGCTGTGCAGAGGCTCCTCCAGCCCCAAAGGCATGCAGCTCCAGCTGACATCTTGACGGCCGGCTCAGCAGACTCCAGGTCATCACCATCAAGCTAAGCAGCTTCCCTTCGATAGGGACTGCACTGAATCTGCAGACTGCTTTGAGTAGCGTAGTCATTTTCACAGTATTCATTCATCCAATCCAAGAACACGGCACATCTCCCCATCCGTTTGTGTTGTCTTTGGCTTCTTTCATCAGTATCTCACAGTTTTCTGAGTCCAGGTCTTTTGCCTCCTTAGGCAGGTTTATTCCTAGCATTGTATTCTTTTCGTTGCAATGCTGAATAGGATTGTTTCTTCACTTTTTCTCTCTGATCTTTCATTGCTAGTGTAGAGGAATGCGTGAGGTTTCTGGGCATTAATTTTGTATCCTGCAACTTTAGGTGCAGACAAATACTGTTTGATTCCACTTACACAAGGTACCTAGACTAGTCACATTCATAGAGTCAGAAAGTACATTGGTGGATGTCAGGAGCTGGGGTGGAGAGGGGAAGGGGCGATGGGAAGCTAGTGTTTAAACTGGATGGAGTTTTAAGTTTAGGAAAGTGAAAAACTCAGGAGATGGATGATGGTGAGAGTTATACAACAGTGTGAATGTGTTTAGAGCCGCTGAACTGTACAGATAAAAATGGTTAAAATAGTGTATTTTATATTATGTGACTTTTACCATACCACGATAAAGAAGCATTTAAAAAAAAAGAACTTAGCTGTTTCCTGACCTTCATAAACGCAGTTTAATTGCGTAGTCGTCTCCAACTCTTTGCAACCCCATGGACTGCAGCACACCAGGCTTCCCTGTCCATCCCCTGCTCCCAGAGCTGGTTTTTGCTCTGACTCCGTCTCTTCGTTCTTTCTGGAGTTATTTCTCCGCTGATCTCCAGTAGCATATCGGGCACCTACTGACGTGGGGAGTTCACCTTTTAGTGTCGTATCTTTTTGCTTTTCGTACTGTTCACGGGGTTCTCAAGGCAAGAACGCTGAAGTGTTTGCCATTCCCTTCTCCAGTGGACCACGTTTTGTCAGACCTCTCCACCATGCCCGCCCATCTTGGGTGGCCCTACAAGGCCTGACTCATAGTTTCATTGAGTTAGACAGTGCGATGATAAACGTATGTTTTTTGAGTCCAAAAAATAAAAGACTTCATTTCTAAAGGAATATGAGTTTGGGTGGCGGGGATCATTAAACCTTGTATTGTGTTTTTTGGTTTTTTTTTTGGCTGTAGCACCCAGCATGTAGGATCTTAGTTCCCTGACTTTGGAGGCATGGAGTCTTAACCTCACCAGAGGGTCCAGACGGGTTACCATGCCCTTCACCACACCATTCTGCGATGTCTGATAAGGCCCACTGCCTAACGTTTGTATATATGAAACAGCAGTGGAGACTTCCCAGCCCAGACTCCCACCCCATCAAGCCCTCAGCCTGCCTTTGTCTGTAGAAAAAATTTAGTCAAAGAATAAATTCAAACAGAAAAGTGAGAAGATGCAGGAGCAAAGGAAAACAGTCAAATAAGACCAAGTAATAATAGCTTAGTCATTAAACAAAGCCAAAGACCTTTAGTTCCTTCTCAAGGGCTACAGATAATTTTCTGGGCCATATCCTGTGAGCTGTCTCATAGATACTGAAACTCCCACCAGGTGGAAGAAGTTAACTATGTGATGACCACAAATGTATCCATGATTCTGAAAACTGGCCTCAGAGAAATAGGAACAAACTGACCCAGAACTGAAGACTGACTATACTTAAAACAGTCCAGATAATGCTGGGCAGACACTGACGACCAGTCTCAGCATGGCTGTCAGACCTGGCCGTGCTGCCTGTAGCCCCCTCCCTGCCCCCATGTGCCCTGGAAGCCCTGCATGTAATGGCTCTTGCCCCCTGTGACACGGGGGACTTCCTAGGTGGAGTGGTGGTACAGAATCCGCCTGCCAAGGCAGGAGACGTGGGTTCAATCCCTGGGTTGGGAAGATGCCCTGGAGAAGGAAATGGCAACCCACTCCAGTATTTTTGCCTAAAAAATCCCATGGACAGAGAAGCCTGGTGGGCTACAGTTCACGGAGTTGCAAGGAGTTGGACATGACTAATCAACCAAGCATTCACACACACACACACCCACTGTGAGCAGTCGGCATTTGGAAATAAGTCCACTTTCTCCTCTGGTTGCCAGCCTCTGAAATAAAGCAAACTCCCTTTCCACCAACCCATGTCTCGAGTATTGGTTTTTGAGCCACAAGAAGCCAGACCCCATTTTAGGTAACTTATATGTGTTTCTGTGTGTGTGTGTGTATTCACGTGTGCGTGCATGTGCACACACCAGTGTCCATCTGTGTCCTTCAGGAAAATCCAGTGTCATGAAAATAGGACCAAGTTGTAGGTCCTGGCGATGCAGGTGATAGCGTGACTGATAGGAAGTCCTATTTTTTGAATGCCTATACTGAGCCAGGTAATTGAGACACATTCTGTAAGATGTCTCACAACCTTCAGAGGCAGCTGTTACTAATCATCGTTTCCAGGCTACTGAATAAACACTTAAAGAGGTTATGTAAGTGCCTAGACCCATCTAACTAGAAACTTTATATACCTAGAGACAAGTGCTACAAAATGAAGCAGCACGATAAACAAACAATAGAGTAGTCTTGATGAGAAGCTTCACCTGCCTTACCCTCTGCCCAGACCCCTAATCCGTGCAGTGAACTTACCTGGGCTCACTATCAGAGCTCATTCTTCATTATGACAGTTCCATTTGCATGAACAATAAAAAGTTCAGGGTGGACTCCTTCTTCATCCTCGCACGGGTGCATATGCTAAGTCACTTCAGTTGTGTCCGACTCCTTGAAAACCTACAGACTGTAGCCCACTAGGTTCCTCTGTCCATTGGATTCTCCAGGCAAGAATACTGGAGTAGGTTGCCATGCCCTCCTCCAGGGAATCTTACCAACCCAGGAATCAAACCTGCGTCTCCTGAATTGCAGGTGGATTCTTTATCACTGAGCCTCCAGGGAAGCCCCTCATCCTTGCATACCTGATTGTAAAATTGCTTTCTGATTGCAGAGCTTCCATTTTCAGTTTGGATGTGCATAAGAATGTGTGTGTGTGTTTTAATGTTTAGAGACCCAACATTTGGATTCCTTCAACCAATTCAACCAAAAAGTCCCCTGACCAAAAAAAACAGTACTATTTGAGGATACCTATAACTTAGTGGAATTTGTTTATTGCATTTTAAGAATGCTGCATATCCTTCCTACACTTGACATAATCTACTAAGCTGATACCTGATGTCGATTACATGATTATATTCCAGAGTATTTAAAATAGCTTCCTTGTATCTAGTCAGATGTGTAAATGTTGAGTGACACATGGAGATTCTTACTCAGAGTGGGGATTCCTTTCAGAATCAATTCATAAACATTCATGAACAACGTGTGCCTGCAGAGGATTTGACGACATTACTTCGTATTGCGTGTTTGGGAAGAGTGTTAATGGCTGACGTATACTTGCTCTATTGGGATTTATTTTGAAAACAGAGTTTTACTCTATAGGCAGCCTCTGGTTGTGTATTCATGGTTATTTTTCCACTTCACTGGTTAAAAAGAAACAATCCCAACCCAATCAATTTGACAACATACGTTATAAGACTTTTATATCTATATAAACGTAGACATCTTGGAATGTGAAGTCAAGTGGGCCTTAGAAAGCATCACTACGAACAAAGCTAGTGGAGGTGACGGAATTCCAGGTAAGCTGTTTCAAATCCTGAAAGATGATGCTGTGAAAGTGCTGCACTCAATATGCCAGCAAATTTGGAAAACTCAGCAGGGGCCACAGGACTGGAAAAGGTCAGTTTTCATTCCAATTCCACAGAAAGGCAATGCCAAAGAATGCTCAAACTACCGCACAATTGCACTCATCTCACATGCTAGTAAAGTAATGCTCAAAATTCTCCAAGCCATGCTTCAGCAATACGTGAACCGTGAACTCCCTGATGTTCAAGCTGGTTNAGATAGTATATTCAAAAGCAGAGACATTACTTTGCCGACTAAGGTCCGTCTAGTCAAGGCTATGGTTTTTCCCGTGGTCATGTATGGATGTGAGAGTTGGACTGTGAAGAAGGCTGAGCGCTGAAGAATTAATGCGTTTGAACTGTGGTGTTGGAGAAGACTCTTGAGGGTCCCTTGGACTGCAAGGAGATCCAACCAGTCCATTCTGAAGGAGATCAGCCCTGGGATTTCTTTGGAAGGAATGATGCTAAAGCTGAAACTCCAGTACTTTGGCCACCTCATTCGAAGAGTTGATTCATTGGAAAAGACTCTGCTGCTGGGAGGGATTGGGGGCAGGAGGAGAAGGGGACAACTGAGGATGAGATGGCTGGATGGCATCACTGACTCGATGGATGTGAGTCTGAGTGAACTCCGAGAGATGGTGATGGACAGGGAGGCCTGGCGTGCTTCGATTCATGGGGTCGCAAAGAGTTGGACATGACTGAGCGACTGAACTGAACTGAACTGAACTGAACATATGTTATACAACTTTTCCATAGAAAAGTTTGCTACCATTTATCCATCACCCACTAAGAGTTTTCCATATATCAGGAACTATGCTATATATTTTTATGCATTATATTTTTATCTTATCTAACCCCCAATAATCCTGTGGGTTGGGTACCATTATATCTATTTGATGGATAAGAAGCTAAGAGTCTGAAGGTCAGGCATTTGGTAACTAATGGATTCTATCCTGGATTCTTGAGAACAGAATAGACATAGGTTATTCCCACAAATCTCAAAGCCTATTAGCCCATAAATATCTATTTTAGCAGTTCTTCTGGTCTCTGAAGTGTAAAGACCATGATACTCAAGACACTTTGGGGACTCAGTTAACTCAGATCCCTAGCCAGTTAAATAGACCAGAGATTTGAGTGAACCTATTATTGTGAGTACTGATTCAGGCAACTTCGAAGAAACAGAGGACATATTCACGTGCTTTCTCAATCAACAATTAACACTAAACCTTGCTTTCTGATGTCGTGAAAGGAAACGCAGCTCTATCGCTCTTGCTGATCAGTAGCTCAAGCTCCAGCGCCAGGTGCTCAGCAGGCCACTCTGCCTTTACTTCTTTCTAGCTTTGTGACTTTATTCAAGTTTCTGAACATCTCTGGGTCTCAGTTTCCTCTTGTGTAATATGGAGCGTGTAACAGCATTTATACCATAAACCAGTATAATGATTAACTGACTTCTCCTTGAGAATTATTATCTTGCTTGTCATTAACATTTCTTTTGAAGGAGGCAATGGCACGCCACTCCAGCACTCCTGCCTGGAAAATCCCACTGGGAAGAGCCTGGTGGGCTGCAGTCCATGGGGTCACTCAGAGTTGGACACGGCTGAGCGGCTTCACTTTCACTTTTCACTTTCATGCATTGGAGAAGGAAATGGCAACCCACTCCAGTGTTCTTGCCTGGACAATCCCATGGACAGGGGAGCCTGGTGGGCTGACGTCTATGGGATCGCACAGAGTCGGACACGACTGAAGCGACTTAGCAGCAGCAGCAGCAGCAACATTTATTTAAAATCTTGCAACTATAAATGAGATTATAAAGCTTTTCTACCATTATTATTATGACTCCAGACGCGTGATTGGAACTGAGCAATGTGCTACTTCCCAGTGCAGCTCACACCACCTGGGAGGGAGGGTCACTCCTCACTCTCTATTTCTCACAGTAAAACAACTATGGGTGAGTTCATGTAAAACGATCTGTTTATCTCTAAGAGGCACTTTGTAAACAATTCTGAGAAGTCAATAATGTCTTATCATTTATACAGCCCTTTTAAATTTCTTAGTATGTTTTTATATGACATATTTTAATGCAACTCAGTGATGTTGGAAGGGAAATATTACCATCATTATTTACAAAAGCAGAAAGTGAGTTTAAATGTGAAGTTTTGGTAGAAGGAAGGATAGAGGCTTTAGCTCCAGTCTGAGGAAAGATAAAAGGTGATGTGGTCTGTTTATTGGAAAACTGGATTTTCCCCATCTTTGCCCATCCCACTGAAGATTATCCCTAATGACGACAAGAGCACCCAGAAAGAAAGGATGGACTCACTTTTCAAACACTACCAGGTGGCCCAGAAATCCTACTACCAGAAATATACCTGTAAAAAAAAAAAAAAAAAAATAATTCAACAAGACTTCATTGCAGCCCTGTTTACAACAGCCAGGACGTGGCAGTAGCTTAGATGCCCATCGACAGAGGAATGTGGTAAAGAAGATGCAGTACATACACACGCTAGGATCTTCTCAGCCATAAAAAAAGAGTGCAGTGGGTATTTGTAGAGTCATGGATGGACCTTGAGACCATCATACAGAGTGGAAAAAATCAGAAAGAGGAAAACATATCACATATAATGAATGTGTGTGCAATCTAGAAAGGTGGTATAGATGATCTTAGTTGCAAAGCAGAAACAGAGACGCACCTGTAGAGAACAAACCTATGGACACCAAGAGGAAGGGCGGGGGCGCTGGGAGGTTGGGATTAACACGTGCACTAACGATACTGTGTATAAAATAGCTAGCTAGTGAGAAGCCACTGGAGAGCGCAGGGAACTCTGCTCTGCGCCCTGCAGTCACCTGAAGGGGAACGAAGCCCAGAACAAGAGGGGATGGATGGACACACACAGCCGATTCACTTTGCTGTGCAGTAAAAACTAAGACGGCATTGCAGCACGACGCAACGCCTGTGGCTGACTCATGGTGACGGCAGAGGCCAACACAATATTGCAAAACAGTTATCCTCCGATTAAAAAAAGATGATTAAAAGCATGAAAGGGACCCATTCATTCCCAGAGCCAAGGAAGGCAGGCGGTCTCTAGAAGCTGGGGAAATCAAGGAAACAGATTGTTCGCTTGGAGCCTCCAGAAATGTAGCCCAGTAAGAGGTAATGTAGCCTTCTGACCTTCAGAATTTTAAAGCAAGAGAGTGTATCATTTTAGGTTACCAGAAATTTGTTTCAAAACAATAGGAAACTGACATTGGATTTATATTTGATTTGATCATGAATTTTTAATTCAGTAAAAAGATCAGGGAGGATGTGTGTTCCCATGAAAGAGAACGATAGACAATGCTTAAAGCACAAAGCAGAGAAGGCGACAGCACCCACTCCAGTGCTCCTGCCTGGAGAATCCCGGGGACGGAGGAGCCTGGTGGGCTGCAGTCCTTGGGGTTGATAGGAGTCAGACACGACTGAGTGACTTCACTTTCACGCGTTGGAGAAGGCAATGGCAACCCACTCCAGTGCTCTTGCCTGGAGAATCCCGGGGACGGGGGAGCCTGGTGGGCTGCCGTCTATGGGGCTCCACAGAGTCGGACACGACTGAGGCGACTGAGCAGCAGCAGAGCACGAAGGCTGGAAGGAGAACAACCAGTGGGCCTGGATGAAGTGAACACGCGTGTGAGGACCAGATGCATGTGGTGGGGAGGTGAGGGGACACAGGTGCTTAGAGCCCTGAATAAATTCAACTGCCTTCCTAAAGAATTTGAACAATAGGCAAACATGGGGAACTGAATTTGCATTTGGAGAGACTTGAAAAATAGTCATGGCTAGAAGCAGAGTGAGATTGAAAAGCTCAGGTAAAAGTTAAGGAATATAGTATCTAGTGAGAAGAGAATATAATACAGGCGCCCTGTGCAGGATGAGACGGCTGGATGGCGTCACCGACTCGATGCATCTGAGTGAACTCCGGGAGTTGGTGATGGACGGGGAGGCCTGGTGTGCTGTGATTCATGGGGTCGCAGAGAGTCGGAGACGACTGAGCGACTGAGCTGAACTGAAGCAGGAACACCCTCATGGGATAGGTATAGAGCTAGGGGGCTTCCCTCCTGGCTCAGTGGTAAAGGCTCTGCCCGCCAGTGCAGGAGATATGGACTCAGTCCCTGGGCTGGGAAGATCCCCTGGAGATGGAAATGGCAACACACTCCAGCATTCTCACCTGGGAAATCCCACAGACAGAGGAGCCTGCTGGGCTACAGTGTGCATGGGGTCCCCACAAAGTTGGACAAGACTTAGCAGCTAAACAGCAACAAGGTGATGATCAGGCAGCAAAGGATAACTTTCTTCTAGTTCTTATTTCCATCCATAGCAACCGAGAAGGCTGGGCAGGATCAGAGAAACAACTGCAGGCCAAGGGCTCCCTCACCCTCCCACCTGCCAAAGAAAACCCACAGTAAAACACGCTCTAACCTGGAGACCTCACTCTGCAAACACAGGCTAACAAGTATCACTCACTACTATGGTTCTGGAAAACAACACTATCTATCTGTGATTTGAATTCATGACCATCAGCAGGCCAAGCTTTAACTTTCTGTTTATCTTAAAGCTTTAGCTTTTTGATTTTCGTGGGAGATTAGTTCCATTTTTGTGCTCAGTTGCTGAGTCGTGTCTGACTCTTGGCGACTTCATAAAGTGTAGCCCACCATGCTACTCCATCCATGGAAAGTTCCAGACAAGAAAACTGGAGTGGGCTGCCGTTTCCTTATCCAGGGGATCTCCTTGATCCAGGGAGAGAACGCCAGTCTCCTGCACTGGGAGGTGGATTCTTTACCACGGGACCACCTGGGAAGCCCATTTTTACACTAGCACTAACGAACCATGTGAAAATCGAAAGCAAAAGTCACTCAGTCATGTTCTACTCTTTGTGACCCCATGGACTGTAGCCCGCCAGGCTCCTCTGTCCATGGGATTCTCCAGGCCAGAATACCAGAGTGGGTGGCCTTTCCCTTCTCCAGGGGATCTTCCCAACCCAGGAATCAGACCCAGATCTCCCACATTGTTGGCAGATTCTTCACTGTCTGAGCCACCAGGGAAGCTCAAGAATGCTGCAGTGGGTAGCCTATCCCTTCTCCAGGGGATCTTCACAACCCGAGAGTCAAACTGGGGTCTCCCGCATTGCAGGTGAATTCTTTACCAGCTGCACTGCCAAGGAAGCCCGATAACTATTGGGGGAAAGATAAATTAGGAGCTTGGGACTAGCATATACAAAACAAATACCCAACAAAGACCTACTGTATAATGCAGGGAACTACACTCATATTTTAAAATAAACTATAAGGCAGTGGTCCCCAGCCTCTTTGGCACCAGGAACCAGTTTTGTGGAAATTAACTTTTCCAGGGACCTGGGGATGGGGGATGATTTGCGGATGATTCAAGTGCATCGCATTTATTTTATTTCTATATTACATCAGGCATTCGCTCCTTGAGTCGCTGATGTAAGGGAGAAGAATCAGAATATATGTATAGACTGACAGACTGACAGATAGATACGTCACTTTGCTCTACACCTGAAACAAATAAAACATCGTAAATAAATTATACTTCAATTTTTAAAAAAGCAAAAATAAATCAAATATGGTGGTGGTGGTGGTTGAGTCGCTAACTTGTGTCCGACTCTTGCAACCCCGGGACTGTAGCCCACCAGGTTCCTCTGTCCATAGGATTTTTTCCAGGCAAGGATACTGGAGTGGGTTGCCATTTCCTTCTCCCGGGGGCTTTCTCTAGATAATGTGATTTATAGATTATATGGGCTTCCCTTGTGGCTCAGCTGCTAAAAAAGCTGCCTGCAGTGCAGGAGATGCGGGCTTGGTCCCTGAGTAGGAAAGAAGAAACTCAGTAACTGAGGCATCACTTTGAAAAGTCTTTAAGTGCTGCTTCGTTCATCTGTTCTCAGTCAAGCAGTCGTGTCCGACTCTTGTGACGCCATGGACTGTAGCCCGCCAGGCTCCTCTGTCCATGGGATTCCCCAGGCGAGAATACTGGAGTGGGCTGCCATTTCCTCCTCCAGGAGATCTTCCGGACCCAGGGATTAAACCCACATATCTAGCATCTTGTGTTGGCAAGCAGATCCTTTACCACTGAGCCACCTGGGAAGCTGATTAGATAACAGCAGCCGCCACTCCAAGCCTCTCCAGGAAAGCATTCTGTGTTATGTATGCCCCAGTACCTAAGACTAGGAAGCCATTTGTTTTCATCATATAAGAGAGCTTACATCTCTAACAGATTTTCTTTTTTTGCAAAAATTTGTAAGAACACAGGACACTAACAGACGCTTTGTATGTGTTCTTTGTTTTAAAAAAAAAGTCCAAATATCTTACCCACTGTTTCTGCTTCTTCATCTGAGGCCCAAATCCTTCTTTGAAGCCTTTTGCTGATTTCCCAGAATGCTTCCGCACAGAGCACACACATGCTCAACTCCGCTCACCCCAAGAGTCAGCGCGTGTCTGACTATCTGGGTGAATCTTTTTCCGGCATTTTGAAAATTACTTATCAAATGCAACATATTATCTGAGCATTCTAACCTTGTCTATTTAACCGATTAACCTTTCTTTTCACTCTTAATGGGAGGGTTGAGCGGCAATTTACTGGGCTTGATGTGCCTATCAAACATAAATAAGGTACCAGTGGAAACAGTTTTTGTTGTAGCTGAAAAAATATATATTTTTGTACTACAGAACCCTGTGAACCATTAATAAAGTTAATCCTCTCAGCATATGTTATTTACTGAAAGAAATCACCATTCTATCCATTTTGCTTAGGCATAATGCCAGAACTATAATAAAATGAATTAAGGCTAATTACGATGATTTTGACCTCAGGATAATGATATTAAAATGATTAGGCAGAAGAGAAAATTGAAATTGAAAACATGTGGAGACCATCTTTTTGGTCTTTGGATTAATTTCAAATGTTTTAGGAGTATTAATCAGCTGTTTGCCCTACTTCCTATAGTCCTCTTAGACTGTTCAGCTCAACAAACATGTTCCCTCAGGCAGCAGGACCAGGCTGGGTTCAGTCCTCTGCTTAGAGGATCAGTTCAGTTCAGTCGCTCAGTCGTGTCTGACTCTTTGTGACCCCATGAATCGAAGCACGCCAGGCCTCCCTGTCCATCACCATCTCCCGGAGTTCACTCAGACTCGTGTCCATCAAGTCAGTGATGCCATCCAGCCATCTCATCCTCTGTCATCCCCTTCTCCTCCTGCCCCCAATCCCTCCCAGCATCAGAGTCTTTTCCAGTGAGTCAACTCTTCACATGAGGTGGCCAAAGGACTGGAGTTTCAGCTTTAGCATCACACCCCAACCTGAAAAGAGCAGAGATGCGCTTGGATTTGACATGGACTAGCTTCCTGTGAGGTGTTCATGAAAGGAACACTCGAGTAGACACTGAGCTAAATCAGTATGTGTGTGTGCGGGTGTGTTTGTTGGTTGCTCAACTGTGTCCGATCTTTGCCACCCCAAGGACCGCATAGCCCACCAGGCTCCTCTGTCCATGGGATTCTCCAGGCAAGAATACTGGAGTGGGTTGCCATGCCCTCCTCCAGGGGATCTTCCCAACCCAGGAATCGAACCTCTGTCTCCCTCATTGCAGACAGATTGTTCACCATGTAAGCTACCAGGGAAGTCCCAAATTGGTATATGATGTGGATAAACGAAAGATGGATAACCAGTGATGGACAGATGATAAAAATACATATAGGCTAGATCAATGTACAGAGATAGCAAGATGACAGAAGATAGACAGGGAAAGAGACGTGTAGATAGATTAAATAAACAAGTGTTAGTGATTCAATCGTGTCCAACTCTTTGTGACCCCTTGGACTGTAGCCTGCCAGGCTCTTCTGTCCTTGGAATCCTCCAGGCAAGAATACTGGAACGGGTTGCCATGCCCTTCTCTAGGGGACCTTCCTGACCCAGGGATCAAACCCGCATCTCCTGTGGCCCCTGCGTTGCAGGTGGATTCTTTACCACTGAGCCACTGGGGAAGCCCCTACACGTATCCATCCTCCCCCAAACTCCCCTCCCATCCAGGCTGCCATATAGCACTGAGCAGAGCTCCCTGTGCTACACGGCGGGTCCTTGTTGGTTATCATTCTAAGTGTAGCAGTGTGTGCGTAGCCATCCCAAACTCCTTAACTGGAAGTGTGAGTCCTCTCGCTTTGTTCTTGTTCAAGATTGTTTTAAATATCCAGTACTGAGATACAAGTAGAATCAAAATCTAGTCCAAAGTGCACCATCAGCATTGGGCACACGTAGTGCTAGGTACCGGAGAAGGCAATGGCACCCCACTCCAGCACTCCTGCCTGGAGAATCCCACGGACGGCGGAGCCTGGTGGGCTGCAGTCCCTGGGGTCGCGCAGAGTCGGACACGACTGAGCGACTTCACTTTCACGTTTCACTTTCATGCATTGGAGAAGGAAATGGCAACCCACTCCAGAGTTCTTGCCTGGAGAATCCCATGGACGGCAGAGCCCAGTGGGCTGAGTCCATGGGGTCGTGTAGAGTCGGACACGACTGAATCGACTTAGCAGCAGCAGCAGCTCTAGTACTTTACTGTAAATGTGAACGTGTTACATAACATGTATATAATACATACATTCCCATTTGTGTACACTTTCTTCTCATACACAACATAATATTCTATAGCTGAGATAGATTTTGGCAGCTGAGATAGGAATTTTCTGTGTACAGATTTCAGAAAGCAGGATTTTCTGTCTTCCAACGCACTGCAGAGATGTCCCCTCTGCTGAAAGATGTGAGATCACCAAGTTAAACCATGATGGGGACTCAAATCCCTGGCCTAGATGCCCAGTACCCCCGGGAATAGCACAGGGTTGGATAGCAGCGGTGCTGACCCAGCGAGAGATGATGATATCTGACAAGCTGGGTTGTCTCCTTGTCTGCGTGGAGCTCTCGAGAGAGCCGTCAGACATTTTATGCCTGGTGAACTGCGAGGAGGCTGGGCTGTCCCTGACTGTCTTTCCAGCCTGGGGTGTGGGGAAATAGCAGGCATATATATCCCTGGAAGCTCCACTGAGTGGTCTGAAACACTGCGTCTCTTTGTAGACTGACTTCTGACTAGTCCTCAGATTTCTCAGAGCAAGCAAGAGCCACTCAGGTCAATCAGCTCTGGCTGTCAGGGGCTTTCTTCAGAGTCCATCACTCCCGCTTGCTGAGCCAACATCCCTTTTTTGCACCTCCTCCTCTTTCTTTGAGGCTTAGTTACCCTGAGCACATCTTTCACTGGACTTTGTTATGTCCTTTCTCCAGCCTCTCATGGCTACAAATCCCTCAGCCCTCTAATTTCCCTTCCCACCCCCACCACACCCTCATCTAGTCATCTTTTTACAAAGCCTTCCTTCAAAGATATCTTTATAATGAAACCTGAGGAAGATGGTGACAATTTCAGACCATAAGAACACACCAAATACACCTTCAAGCGGCTGTTACATTGCAGGCATTTTGCGACCTGCTGGAGACACACCAGGCAAAGGACGGGTCCCTCCCTTTCCACACGAGTAAACACATGCTCAGGAGTGTGTGATAAAGGCTATGGGGAACCACGGGGTTCTGTTGGGTGCAGCATGTGGCCAGAGATAGCTGGAGGAAATTGGGACGAGTAGGACGAATATGGGGACATCGATGGAAGAAACGTTCCGGCCAAAGAAAATGGCATTTGGAAGCCATGGAGCGGAAGAGCCTGTTTCAAGACCCGAAAGTTGTCCAGTACAACGGGAGCTTAGGACAAACTCAGAAAATAAGACTGTGAGTTGAGAAGGAGGCACTTGGAGACCGCATGTAGGAGTTTGCCACCATCTCTAGGGAACAACCAATGGCTTACCAGAAGGCTGACAAGATGGAAGCTGTATGTGGAAAGGATGAGAAGGGCACAGCAGAGGACGAGATGGTTGGGCGGCATCACCGACTCAACGGACGTGTGTGAGCAAGCTCTGGGAGATGGTGATGGACAGGGAAGCTTGGAGTGCTGCGGTCCATGGGGTCGCAAAGAGTCAGGCACGACTGAGTGACTGACAAGTTTGTATATTGGGGGTGTATTGTAAGGGGACAAGCTGTGGTGTGGTGAGGAGGTTATTTCCAGAGTCTAGATAAGGAATTGGAATGATGTAACTGTGTCATGCAAGTGAGTATTAAAAAAAAAAAAGGAGTAGATTATTTAGTTCCTTCAGAGATAGAAATTGCAAGTATAGGACTTATAGGAAGACAAACCGCCAGGCTGGTGAAAGAAAAAAACAAACATTCTAACCCGAGAAAGTAGAGATGTATACAAATCAGATAGGCCTTGCTGGAGAGCGCCCAGGATGCCAGGGGGCGTGTTTATTATGGCAGCGGGGCCATCAGCCGTTCGGGTATGTGAGATGGCACACTGGAATCACACTTTACAAAGGAAAAGCGTGCGCTTCATAACATTCCCAAATATTAACGTCTGTTGAGTTTTAGCTATTGCTAGCTTTGAAATATTTTTGTCTGCCTTACCTCATCTTATACTGGACTTCAATAAAATGGATTTTTCATTTGGGTAATAAAACCCAGCCTGCGTTCCTTGTAAAATTTGAACGTGTATCCTCACAAGGACACAGATCAAGGAGGGAGAGAGCGTGAGCCAAGGTCCTCAGGGAGAATCAGAAGGTTGGTGACTGAGGCAGCCTCTGAAAAAGACATTGATTCTTATTTTTACCTCCTTGGGACCTTGAAAAAGAAGGCAATGGGACCTGGGATGAGCCAGAGAAGTTCCTTTCCCTGACAGCGTGTGAAAGACCCGGCCGTGGATGCCTTAAACCTGTCACGGCGATTCTCATGAAATGTTTCTTAACTCAAACATAAGACTCGAGGCCATAAACCCCTTCTCTGAGCCTGTCTCGTTTGTCCAACTGCCTCCTTGACCCAGCCTTACATCCCGAGCAGAGCTTACCTTAACACGCCCACATCGGAACTCTGGGTCTCCCCCCACGTTCCGAGGCGTCTCTGCTCTCAGTCTCCGCGCCTCTCACTTAGCACCACTGATGCCCAGCTTCTGAAGCCAGAGAAATAGGGGTCAGGTGTGGCCCTTCCTGGCCACCACAGCTAATCTTCCTGTTCATTTTTTTCCATTAATTCTTAGTTTCCACATGTAAGAGAGACCATGTCTCATTTGTCCTTCTCTGACTTATTTCATGTACCCTCGAGGTCCATCTGTATTTTCACAAATGACAAGATTTCATTCTTTTTATGCGTGAATAATATTGCATTATCTTTCTCCTTTCTGTATCTTTATCCATTATCTATATCCATTCTGTATCTTTATCCATTCTTCCATTGATGGATGCTTAAATTGTTTCCATAGCTTGGCTACTGTGAATAAAGCTGCAATGAACGCAAGAGTAAATATATCTTTTGAATTAGTGTTTTCATTTCCTTTGGATAATCTCACTTTTTAATTTTTGCTTTTGATGTAAGATTTAAAAAATCATTGCTAAGACATATGCCAAAGAGATTACTGCATATGTTTTCTTCTAGGAGTTTTATGGCCTCAAGTCTTATGTTCAAGTCTTTTAATTCATTTTAATTAACTTTTATGTGTGGTATAAGATAGTGGCTCAGTTTTTTTATTTTTCTTTTGAATGTGACCATCAATTTATTAAACAGGCTGTGATTTCCCCATCATATATTACTGGCTCCTTTGCGATAAATTAATTGACATATATTTGAGTTTATTTCCGGGTTCTCTATTCTGTTCCAGTTCCATTAGTCTGTGTGTCCATTTTCTATGCCAATGTCATAATGCTTTGATTCCTGGAGCTTTGTAGGACAGTCTGAAATCTGTAGTAGAGTCGTCTAGTCTACCATGGTAGACTGCAGTACAGTCTGAAAGTTTAAGACTTCTAGTGTTATTCTTTGTTCTTCAGGTTATTGTGGCTCTTCAGGGTCTTTTGTGGTTCCATACAAACTTTAAGGTTTTTTATTCTCTTTCTGTGAAAAATACCACTGGAACCTTGATAGGAAATGCATTGAATAGGTAGATTGCTTTGCATAATGTGGGCATTTTAACAATATTATTCCTTCCAATCTATGAGCGTGGAATGTTTTTACATTTTGTGTATCCTTCAATGTATTCCATTAATGTCTTCAATAGACAAGTCTTATAGTTTTCAACATACAGGTCTTTTTGACCTCCTTGGTCCTTATTCTTTTGATACAGCTGTGAATAAATGTTTTTCCTCCGTTTCTTTATAATAGCTCATTATTAGTGTATAAAATGCAACAGATTTTGTGTATCGACTTTGTGCCCTCTAACTTTAGTGCATTTGTTTATTAGTTCTAATAGTTTTTGACAGTCTTTGGGTTTTCTGTATATGGTAGCATGTCATCTGCAAATAATGACAGCTTTGCTTCTTTCTTTCAAATTTGGATGATTTTATTTTTTCTTCTTGCCTAGTTGCTGTACTAGGACTTCCAAAACTATGTTGAAAGAAAGTGGTATGAGTGGAATCCTTGTCTTGTTCCTGATCCCAGAGTAAAAGCTTCCGTTGACCGTGGCGCTAGCAGACCCCCTTTTTAGAGAGTTTCTGTCATTAATGGGTGTAGAGTTTTGTCAAACATTTTTTGTGCCTCTATCGTGATGATCGTATAAATTTTACCCTTCATTTTGTTAACGTGGTGTATCACATTGATTGACTTGCGAATGTTGAATCATCCTTGCATCCGTGGGATAAATCCCAGTTGACCATGGTATGTGCTGCTATTACTGTTGTTGAGAATTTTTACCTCTTTGTGCATCAGGGGTGTTAGCCTATAATTTTCTTTCTGTGGCATCTTTGTCTGGTTTGGTATCAGGGTAAATGTAAATCAGGTTAAATGTGTTTGGAAGAGCGCCCCTCCCCCTTCTGTTTTTTGGAAGAATTTGAGAAGGATATGGTATTAACTGTTTTTTAAAATTTTGGTAGAGTTCTGGACTTTTGTTTGTTGGGAGGTTTTTGATCTCATGTTCTGATTCTCTGGAAGAAGAAATGAAATTTGAGGACCTCTCCATGGTGGTTCAGATGGTAAAGAATCTGCCTGCAATGTGGGAGACCTGGGTTCGATCCCTGGGTTGGGAAGATCTCCTGAAGAAGGGCATGGCAACCCGCTCTAGCATTCTTGCCTGGAGAATCCCCACGGACAGAGGAGCCTGGGTGGCAGGCTGCAGTCCATGGGGTCTCAAAGAGTTGGACGCAGCTGAGAGACTAAGCACAGAACATCGTGTTATTTTACGATGAATGAGGGAGAAGCACTGAAAACAGTGGTGCCGACACATTTATTGTAACAATCGAAAGGAGAGAGGCTCAGTTCTCCCAACTGAGGTGAAACCAGAAAGTGGCCTTTCTCTGTGCATTCATGTTGCCTCTTTTTCTTCTGTGGCAGAAAAATAACTACAGAGGGAGAGGCATGTGTTCGTGAGCCCCACTTGGTTTGTTCTGAGAAGCCCTACCGTTCGATCCAACAAGAGCAAGCAGCCAATACTGCCTGCGTTCCTGCCCCTCCTGTGCCTCCTCTCAGCTCTTAGAAACAGACTGACAAGCTTTCATTTTCATTCTGACTGCTTCATGCCTGTTTTCCTGCTGTGTCTGTTATATATATGAGTCATTTTCCAAATGTTTAGAAGAGAAAAATATTGTGTCAGAGCTCATTGTAGCATCTTGAAATTCCTTGGACAGTCTGGGGCTCCTCATGGAAACTGCTCTCCAGAAGCCTTGAGATTAGCTCTGTAGTTCACGCTGCCACTCCTGCGCTGCACGAACTTGGACGAGCCAACCTGTGTCTCTGGACTTCAAATTACAGGCCTACGTGCAATGAGACCATTGGATTAGATTACCTGTGATCATGTTTTCATGGTTTATCTTGTATGTGTGGGGACCCCTATTTAATTTAGATAAGCTCAGCGATTATCAAATAGCCACACAGTGGTTATCACTTCTGAGCTGTTCACAGAAAGAAACTGAGAGGAGCAGAGAGAAGACATGGAGGCGAAACAGGGCAGGTGCTGGGCTTCAGACCACGCGACTCGCGCTAGTATCGCAGCTGTGCTTTGGCCAAATAAAAAACTTCATTTAGACTCTGTACCAACCAGCTTAAGATAGATTATGTTAAAGTAATGTGTGTGTGCTAGTTGTCCACTCATGTCTAACTCTTTTTGACCTCATGGACTATAGCCCACCTGACTCCTCTGTCCATGGGATTCTCCAGGCAAGCATACTGGAGTGGGTTGCCATGCCCTTCTCCAGGGCATCTTCCCCACCCAGGAATAGAAGCTGGATTTCCTGCATTGCAGGCAGATTCTTTTCCCATCTGAGCCACCAGGGAAGCTGCAGTAATAAGTGGCCACAATTATCCGTGGCATACACCATCACCAACAAAAGCTGTTTTACATTTCAATTACACCTCCAGCACGGATTGGTTCCGGCTCTGCTTCTAATTTCCTTTATTCCTGGGCCCAGGCTTAAGGAATAGCCTCTCCCAAAGTCCCAAGCATGTGTCATTCTTTTTTTTTCTTTCTTAATGGCTTTCAACTTTTTGTTTCTTTGCCTATTTTAAATGTTTATTTTTGGCTGCATCAGGTCTTACTTACAGCACGTGCGATCTTCTGTGGCAGCTCACGGACTCCTGTTGCGGGGTGCAGGCTTACGGGCTTGGTTGTTCTGTGGCAGGTAGGGTCTCAGTTCCCCAGCCAGGAATCAACTCCCCCCTCAGCTGCATTGCAAGGCGGACTCTTCGCCACTGGACCCCCCGGGAAGTCCCGGGATGTGCCACCCTTAAGTCAAAAGCAACGAACAGTGATGAAACCACAAAACTGCTCCCGAGCAGCGTGACATTTCCCTTCCACTCCGGTCTTACTGGCCAAGGCAGAGTACACAGCTGAGTGTGAATTCAGGGGAGAAAGAAGGATGCCCGTCCTACGAGGAGAGAAGCAAGCAATTAGGGACGAAAATGCAATCGACCACAGGCACATTTTTATGAAAACTGAACGGAATGTAGCAATCCTACAGGAAAGTAAGGACACTTGAGTGCCAACCTACTAGATAAAAGATGTGCCAACACCATTACTGGCTGACTGTCTTTACACAGAGCAGGGACAGAGGATCCCCTGTCCTTTAGTACAGCTGTCTTCCCAACACTGGCTCAGTTATGCGCTGAGCAGCGTGGAGAAGGATCACATCCTGCTCACGGGCTTGTCCTTAGCTCTTCAGCCCCGCTGCCAGGCCCGCACCTGGTGCCCTTCACTCTTGCCTATTCTCTTCGTATTTGCATTATGGCCACAGTTTTTAAAACTCAGAGTTTCACAGCTTTTGTGAGTTTTGTAAATGCACATGAACTTGGCTTGTTACAAAGCGATAACAAACCAGTTGCCGTAGGAAGGCTAACACTTCTGCAGACGGGGAAATGTATAATTTGCTTTGCATGTATGACACAGTGCTTTTCCGAATTTAAGTATTTCAACATTTAAGACCACTGTTGGTATCACACCTATAATAATTAAGAGATTACAACAATTTAGAGCACTTTAGCTTTATAACCTTCCAAGACTTCATTATTTAGTTGTACAACAAGAAAAAAATTGGTCTAAAGGAGAATGAATTTTGCTACATGTTAAAAACCAACCAATAATTGCCTTTCAATGTTTATTATTGCTTTGTTTTGTTTTCTCAGCAGGAAGAAACTTTACAGATGCTCCAGAAGACAATCTTAACGGGGCTCTTTAGTACCCTTTCATTTATAGATACAAAGTCTAAATATATTTAATCCATATAAATTATAATGCTCTTTAATTGGCCAAGTAAAAATTGGAGCTGATCAGAAATGAACCATTCCTACAGAGCAGTTGTCTAGACAAGGCAGGATTAGAGACCACTGTTAAACAGTTTTTCCTGTCTCCTTTCAGCCACCTGATGCTAAAAAAGCCCAATTAACAAGATTTCGTGGGGGGTGGGGGGGCACACCTCACTGACCAAACTTTCTACTGATTAGATGATTACAGCCCCATTTTTTCTTTCCTGCCTCTTTTCTCACCCTCTTTACGCATCAACCCTTCTGCAGACATATTTTGAAAACTATCAGCAGATAGAATGTATCTCCGCCTCTTTCCGGTTTACTCATCTTCTTTTCATTTACCGTGTTTTTGGTGTTTGTTGTAGGCCAACCGTGAGGCCGAGATCAGAGAGTGACTCAGGGCAGGACTCCTCCCCGTCGAACTTTCCCAGCTGTCACTTCCAACCAGTCTATCACGTGCTGACTTTATTGTGTCGGGATTCTGCTTTCAACTTCCACATAGTGATTCGTCACTTGCTTCTATTTTCAGCTGTGTGATCTTGGGCCAGTTATTCAAATTCCTGTGCCCCAGCTTTCCTATCTGTATAATGAGGAAAAGGCGAGCATCTACCTATGTGGTCATTATGAAAATAAACTGTTGCTAATAAAGCACTTGAAATAGTACCTGGGACATAGTAAAAACTGTTCATTGTTAACTATTACCATGGAGATGAATACACATGGAAAATCTCAAGCTTTGGAATTTGACTCCTCTGTGAAGGCAAGTCTTTCCATTACTGCTTTTGAAAAGAGAAAAATTTCCAATAATCTGATAAATGCATTTAACAATTTTATTTACCAAACACTTTTGCATGCTATATTTTGGTAAGTTCCATGAGGGTAGAAACCTCTGGCTTCTCGTCTCGGTCATTGTGATGAGATGCATCTTGGCAACTGTTTGTTGACTAACAAATAACAAAACGATATTCTTTTATCCTTGCCGTCCTGGATCTTGTGAAGGAACGGAGACATGATCCAACCAGCTGAATCAGTTTGGTAGGGCTGCTTAACAGAGTACACAAGACTCGGTGGCTGAAACAACAGAAGTCTAATTTGTCACAGCCTGGAGGCTAAACATCTGAGACCAAGGTGTCTGCGGCGCTGGCTGCTTCTGAGGCGCCTCCTAGGCTGGTGGCATCCACCTCCTCCTCCTCTCTGCACGTGACCTCTCTTCCCTCTGTGTCTGTGTCCTCATCTCTTCTTATAAGGACACCACTCATACTGGAGAGGGTCTACCCCAAAATACCCCTCATTTTAAACATAATCACCTTTGAAAAGACTGTCTCCACCACAGTCACATTTGAGATTCTAGTGGGTGACAATTCACTATATTAACTTGGGGGTGTCTCTCATGTTAGGGTTACGCATGGAACCAAACCTCTTTAGTCATCTTCCTGACACAGGGATCAAACCCGCATCTCCTGCGTCTCTTGTATTGGCAGGCAGGTTCTCCACCCCTGAGCCTCCTGGGAAGCCCTTTAGTCATCACATTCGTATTTTTTATTTCCAACAAAATGCGATTTATTCTAGGCTTCCCTGATGGCTCAGCAGGTAAAGAATTCACCTGTAATTCAACAGACACAGGAGACCCGGGTTTAATCCCTGGGTGGGGAAGATCCCCTGGAGAAGGGAATGGCAACCCAGTCCAATATTCTTGCTGGAGAATTCCATGGACAGAGAAGCCCTGGTGGGCTATATTGTCCATGGAATCGCAAAGAGACTGAGTACCTTTATCCTGGTAACAGGGGGGATCGGTGGTAAATATTTGGCAAAACAAGGAATTGGAATAAAGATGAAAAAAATCAAAGTCAAAATAGAGAAAAAGGAGGAAAATAAAAGTTAAAGCTATGACAAACCTAGTCAGCATATTAAAAAGAAGAGACATCACTTTGCCAACAAAGGGCTGTACAGTCAGAGCTATGGTTTTCCCAGTAGTCATGTATGGAAGTGAGAGATGGACTATACAGAAGTCTGAGCACCAAAGAATTGATGCTTTTGAACTGTGGTGTTGGAGAAGACTCTTGAGAATTGAAGCTGAAGCTCCAATACTTTGGCCACCTGATGCGAAGAGCTGACTCATTAGAAAAGACCCTGATGCTGGGAAAGATTGAAGGCAGAAGGAGAAGGGTATGACAGAGGATGAGATGGTTGGATGGCATCACCCACTCAATGAGCATGAGTTTGAATGAACTCTGGGAGTTGGTGATGGACAGGGAAGCCTGGCGTGTTGCAGGTCATGGGGTCGCAAAGAGTCAGACATGACCGAGAGACAATAACACAATAACAAGGGAAGAAAAGAGAAGGGAAGAAAAGACTGGCTAGAAAAGTAATTTATCCCGTGTCTTGAGTGTTTTTTTTCTTTTAGGCTAACTGCCTGAAACCTAAAAAAAAAAAAAAAAAAAGGTTATTACAATCAGTAATCTAAGAACGAGAGGCAAAGCTGATGCTGGCCACAACATTATCACCATCTTTCTCCACGATTAATTCAAAATCTCACTTTTCACTTTCAAATCACATTTAAATCATTTTTTCCCATGATGCCAAGCTTACTCTGAAAGCACTGATGAGCTTTCTTTTTAATTTTATATGCAGAAAACCATCAGCAAGCAAACACAACCCAAAAGTCATTAGTAGAGTTTTTATTAACTGCCGCAGAGCTGGCTCTATTTGTGTCCGTCCACAGCCTGTCCCAGCAACCGCAACTGCGGTGTCCAAATTATACAGCTGGAAGCTTCAGCGCTTGGAGCGATGCTGGACACGCTGCCTCTCCATTAATCCATGAACTTAATACACATCCGTCTCCCCAGTGGTGCCTCAATGTCTAACTGAACTACTTACATCCTGTAAATTTGCAGTCGTTCTGACTTCTAGAAAACAAAGCAGTCAGGCTTGCCTGACCTCATCAGTTTAATCTCAGAGTATCTAAGCTACTCCACAACTCATGTATCTTTATGTAAAAAAGAAAAAAAATGGCACAGCAAGAGCTGTTATTAGAGACATGTGTTCCAGGCTGTGATCAGAAATCATTCGTCTTTCTGGAGGAACATGAAAATATGAATATAATGTATCAAAAGCGAATGTGGCTAATGAATGACGATGTCCTGAAATCACCACAGTCACGTGTAGGCTGACATCGGCAGGGTCTTCAGTATCAGTCGGAAAACACATCTTCTAGGGAAAATTATGATTCACGAAGGTCGTGAATCTGCCAGCGTATGTAAGTGTGTTTAATGTATTAATTACACTGTGTCTGAAAGTTTCTTAGCTCTGCTCTTGTAAGTCTCAGAAACCAGGAAACAGTATACACTAACCAGGAGGGCTTGATTCTACAGGGGTTTGGGGACAAAACTGTCTTGTCATGAGTTGTAACCTTATTGCCTTGAGCCTTCTCGGCATCAGGCAAGTGGGCACTGTTGCCATGTAATGTCACACAGAAGCAAGAAGAACCATTCATTATAAAGAATAGCACCTATCAGCACCTCTTCTTCCTGTTTTACAGTTTGGACAGCGCCTCATAATACCCTTCCCTGTTTTGTGCATCAGTTGACTTCATTCTGGAGAAGGAAATGGCAACCCACTCTAGTACTCTTGCCTGGAGAATCCCATGGAGGGAGGAGCCCGGTACGCTACAATCCATGGGGTCGCAAAGAGTCAGACATGACTGAGCGACTTCACTTTCTTTCACTTTCACTTCATTCAGTTCAGTCCCTCAGTCGTGTCCGACCCTTTGTGACCCCATGGATTGCACCTCGCCAGGCCTTCCTGTCCCTCACCAACTCCTGGACCTTGCTTAAAGTCATGTGCATTGAGTTGGTGATGCCATCCAACCATCTCACCCTCGGTCGTCCCCTTCTCCTCCCGCCTTCAGTCTTTCCCAGCATCAGGGGCTTTTCCAATGAGTCAGTTCTTCACATCAGGTGGCCAAAGTATTAGAGCTTCATCTTCAACATCAGTCCTTCCAATGAATATTCAGGACTGACTTCCTTTAGGATAGACTGGTTGGATCTCCTTGCAGCCCCAGGGACTCTCAAGAGTCTTCTCCAACACCACAATTCAAAAGCATCAATTCTTCGGTGCTCAGCTTTCTTTATGGTCCAGCTCTCACATCTATGCATGACTACGGGAAAAACCATAGTTTTGATTATATGGACATTTGTTGGCAAAATAATGTCTCTGCTTTTTAATATGCTGTCTAGGTAAGTCATAGCTTTTCTTCCAAGGAGCAAGCGTCTTTTAATTTCATGGCTGCAATCACCATCTACAGTGATTTTGGAGCCCCCCAAATTAAAGTGTGTCTCTGTTTCCACTGTTTCCCCATCTATTTGCCATGAAGTGATGGGACCAGATGCTATGATCTTCGTTTTCTGAATGTTGAGTTTTAAGCCAACTTTTTTACTCTCCTCTTTCACTTTCATCAAGAGGCTCTTTAGTTCTTTGATTTCTGCCATAAGGGTGGTGTCATCTGCATATCTGAGGTTATTGATGTTTCTCCTGGCAATCTTGATTCCAGCTTGTGCTTCCTCCAGCCCAGCATTTCTCATGATGTACTCTGCATATAAGTTAAATAAGCAGGATGACAATGTACAACCTTGACGTACTCCTTTCCCAATTTGAAACCAGTCTGTTGTTCCATGTCCAATTTTAACTGTTGCTTCCTGACCTGTGATTTCTCAGGAGGCAGGTCAGGTTGTCTGGTATTCCCATCTATTTCAGAACTTTCCACAGTTTATTGTGATCCACACAGTCAAAGGCTTTGGCATAGTCAATAAAGCAGAAGTAGATGTTTTTCTGGAACTCTCTTGTTTTTTTGTGCATGGTGCAGGGAAATGGAAAAGATTACCAGCATTTATCATATCCTTACTCTGTTCCATTGTTTCCAATCACCCAGACTATAGAACCACACTGTAAATGGAGAATTGAATTAAACCATCTCCACTTAAAACCAGAAGAAAAAAAGGGGGGGAGCTTAAGTAGCTTTCCAAAGTTGCCGTCCTCCGTGAGTAGGAGACTTTGGACTTGAGCTCAAGCTTTTTAGCACCAAAGCACTGAGACTAACTGCTATGCTGTATAGCAATTAGGGGCATGAACTTCCGTTAATGAGGACCTTGGTCTTAAAGAGGAAATGCTGAAATGTCCCGTTTGTCCCACTTTGCCCTAACAGTAAGCCATGTGTGAAGGGGTCTGAGTAGGACAAAGGCCAGCTGCTTTCAAAGAAGAAATAACATTAGGGCTTGCTCCAAGTGGGGAACTTCCTCCACGCACTTTCCAAGCACTTTCTAAATAGCAACCAAGAGGAGGGGAGGGTGAGAAGGATGGATTTGAATACAGACAATCCGAGCCTCTCTACTTGGGAGACACTGAGCAGTTCTTTTAATCTCTCTGAACTTTAGTTTCTTCACTTTTTCTGAAAATAACAATAGTATTTATCTACTACATTTGAGGAAGTCATAAGACTTCCTCATCTTCTCAAAAATATGACAAATAATTTTAATAGCAGACATGGTTAAATTCATTTGACAGCTGAGAGAAGTAGGAAGCAACAAAGTTTAAATTAAATTCAGTCATTTCTAAACTCTATGCTTTTGCTCCTAAATCGTGTAGCCTACCATAAGGAGCTGTTTCTAAATTTCTAAAAACTTCAGTGAATTCCTAAGCCACAACAAGTCCCCTCTCAATGGAGATATTCATATGCTGAAGACCATCTAGCTAGGATGAAGCATTTCCTTGAGGAAGGAGATACGTAAGAGTCTCCTGGGAACCTGAGACCCTTGCCTACATGATCACCTAAGATACAGCCATCCATTGTTCTGACTTTCTGGAAGGTTTCCATTTCATATAACCATTGGTTACAGCATCTCACTTTAGTTAGCTAGCTTAGTAATTTCCTGTGTCTAATTACACTAAGATGACTCAGTGGTAAAGAATCCATCTGCCAGTACAGGAGCTGCAGAAGACCCAGGCAAGATCCCTGGGTGGGGGAGATCCCTTGGAGGAGGAAATGGCACACCACTCAAGCATTCTTGCCTGGGAATTTCCATGGACAATGGAGCCTGGCGGGCTATAGTCCGTGGGTTCACAAAGAATCAGACACGACTGAGTGACTGAGCGCGCACACAGGCACTGAGTCCAGAAGAGCATACTTATTACCCTGTGAGCCCATGAGTTTGTATTCCATGTTGTTGTTCAGCCTCTAAGTTGTGTCTGACTCTTTGCTAACCCACAGACTGCACCATGCCTGTCTCCCCTGTCCTTTACTGTCTCCTGGAGTTTGCTCAAGTTCATGTCCGTTGAGTTGGTGATGCCATCCAACCATCTCTTCCTCTGTCGTTCCCTTCTCCTCCTCCTCCTGCCCTGAATCTTTCCCAGCATCAGGGTCTTTTCCAATGAGTTGGCTCTTTCCATCAGGTGGCCAAAGTATTGGAGCTTCACCTTCAGCATCAGTCCTTCCAATGAGTATTCTGGATTGATTTCCTTTGGGATTGATTAGTTTGATTGCCTTGTAGTCCAAGGTTATCTCAAGAGTCTTCTCCAGCACCACAGTTCAAAAGCATCAATTTTTCGACACTCAGCCTTCTTTATGGTCCAGTGCTCACATCCATACATGACTACGGGAAAAACCATGGCTTTTACTAATGTGGTCCACTGGAGACGGGAATGGCAAACCACTTCAGTATCCTTGCTTGGAGAACCCCAAGAAAGTAGGAAAAGGCAAAAAGATATGACTCTAGAAGATGAGCCCCCCAGGTTGGTAGACGGGTTCCGTGACCCTAGATTAAGTCCTTAGATTCATCAAGATTCCTTGAAATATAAGTAGGGATGAATTCACTCAATCCATCTTTAATTCTGGGAAGCAAATGAAGATGTATGTTCTACTAAAGGCAACTTGGTAGCCTTCTTATTTCCTTATCCAAAGGCTACTATTATCCTTGGGTAGAAACAAATCATTGCTAAAAAAGCTATATTTCATGAAAGGTTGTTTCAGTTTCATCAGTCCTAATGTGGGATCCACTTTCCTAAAATCTGAAATAGACGTGAAACTTTCTGAATCTATCCTTAGGCTACACCTGCCGAGCTGAGTTTATTTTTAAGCTGAACTTGTGACTAAATAACTTAATAAATATAGTACTCAGGTTGGAAAGCATCTTTTGATGTAATTTACCATTCTAATACCATCTGTTGCCTTTTGCAGGCATTATAAGCATGTCAGTCTGAAGGTTAATTCAAAACGAAACCAGAATTCTCTTTGAAGTATTTTATTGCAGCTCTGTATTCTGCTTCCACTGCTTGTGTAGAGGTTATGTAATTTTGTTTTTGAAGAGTCAGACCTCTTTCTTGTCTTGAATTTGCATTTATTTGTGTGCTTTGTCCTTGCTATTTCTATGCTCAAAGGCCATACTCAGTTATCACTTCAAATATACAAGAAAAGATCAACTCGAATGAAATGGAACTAAGAAAAGGCATGCAGACACACAGCTCTTTGTCACTTGGTGAGATATGGTAGTATCAACTTGGCTCCCATTCTTAAAAGAAATAAGAATAAGGTTCTGACCAAAAAGCAAAAAGTGCAGGGAGGGAGCAGGTAGCTCCTTTAGATAAATCCTGGTTGAGATTTTCCAGTAACCTAGAATTGTAGCCACCCATGATATCAGTCATAACGTTCAACAGCAAATGTGCTTCTTCTCCATTCCTGATGGAACACCAATATTGTATCCAACTGCTCTTTCACTTTTGCCACAGAAAAATAATCTTAAAACAGAATAAAGATATGAAGGGACTAGACAACAGAAAGCAGAGGGTATGATTCCTTGAGTGCAGAAAACACATAAAATAAGCCCCAGGATTTTCCATGGACTAGTGCAAAGAGGTGGAGACCCAGTGGAGAGCAGTGATCTGTTCTGCTGGCAGAGTTTGTACACACTCAAGGGAGGACTCACGGTGCAGGATGGTGAGCAAGGCAGAGAGCAGCGTGGAGACCTCAGATGCGGTGCAGGTATTCACGCAGCTCCATCAGGGCACCATGGGAAGCCCACAACACCATGACTGTGTTTTTAAACACGATATATAAAATATAGGCATGCATGCTAGGTCACTTCAGTAGTGCCCACCTCTGTGTGAACCCATGGACTGTAGCCCACCAGGCCCCTTTGTCCATTGGATTCTCCAGGCAAAAATACTGCAGTGGAATGCATGCCCTCCTCCAATAAAATATGTAAGTATTTGTGTAATTAATAAAACATTAGCACATATGCAGCTCTATTTACAATAGCTAAGACATGGAAGGAACCCAACTGCGCATCAACAATCGACTTAAGAAGATGTGGTATTAATAGACAGACAGATAGACAGACAGTAGATATAGATAGTGTGCAATGGAATTTACCGAAGTCATTACAAAAGGATAAAATATTACCATTTGCAGCAACATGGATGGACCAAGAGAATATAATGCTTAGTGAAATAAGTTAGAGAAAGATAAAATACTATATGATATCAGATAAGCATGGAGTCTGAAAAATGAAACAAATGAGTGTATGTACAAAACAGACTTACAGATAAAGAGAACAACTTTATGGGTACCAAAGGGGCGAAGGGGAGGGGGAGGAACACTTGAGGGGTATGGGATTAACAGATACAAATGACTATATATAGAGTAGATAAATAAGAATTTACTATATAGCACAGGGGATTATACTCAATATCTTGTAATAGTCTATGACAGAATATAATCTGCAAAAAAAAAAAAAAAATTCAAATCACTATGCTGTACACCTGAAACAAACACAATATTATAAATCAACCACACTTCAATTAAGAAAATAATAGGATCAGTCAATCAATCAATATATTTTGTTGTTGTTCAGTCACTAAGTCATGGGCTGCAATACTCCAGGCCTCTCTGTCCTTCACGATCTACCAGAATTTGCTCAGATTCATGTCCATTGAGTCAGATACTATCCAACCATTTCATCCTTCACCCCCTTCTCCTCCTGCCTTCCATCTTTCCCAGAATCAGGGTCTTTTCCAATGAGTTGGCTCTTCCCATTAAGTGGCCAAAGTATTGATTGGTGCTTCATCCTCAGAATCAGTCCTTCCAATGAATATTCAGAACTGATTTCCTTTAGGATGGACTGATTGGATCTCCTTGCAGTCCGGGGAACTCTCAAAAGTCTTTTCCAACACCACAGTTCAAAAGCATCAATTCTTTGGTGTTCAGCCTTCTTTATGGTGCTACCCTGACATCCGTACATGACTACTGGAAAAACCAGAGCTTTGACTACACAGACCTTTGTCAGCAAAGTAATGTCTCTGCTTTTTAATAGGCTGTCTAGATTTGTCATAGCTTTTCTTCCACTGAGCAAACGTCTTAAATTAAAATTTCATGGCTGCAGTCACCATCTGCAGTCAAGAATGCCAAGAGTCTCTCCGAGCCATCTTTTTTTTTAGCCACCTTACTGTATTCCAGCTTGAACACGATTAGCCTGAGGGCACCGCTCCAAAACTGGGAGTTAATGCGGCCATTGGAGAGGCAGCCTGGCCCCAGCCAGCAGCTTCAAGTGAGCAGATCGAGCATTGTTTGCTTTGTGAATAGAACCTACACCTCGTTTCTCTATGGTTGTTCTAGACTGTAAAAAAGCAAGCTTCTCTAACCAATCTAAACTTATGAAATAAGAAATATATGGCTATGTTTTAGCACTGTGCCAGCTTTAAAGAAACACAGCATGTTGACAGTTTTGAACTGATTAAAATTCTTATAGCCGTTGACGGGCGTTTATGAAGCAGGTAGGTTCAACTGTGTATAGTGCTGTTTGGTATATATTCTCTTGATGCGGAAAAACATGAAAGGAAAACAGGGACTAGTGCTTTCCTTTGCAAGAGTTGGAAGCATGGCTCACAGATTACAACAATTACATGATTCTCTGTAAACATCTTCAACACAGAGAACTTTACCATTTCATAAGTGGAAAAATTGAGATAAATTTTGCATTAAGTAATAATATCCAGATTTCTTAGACCCTGCCCAGAATTCACTGGCTTCCAGCAAAGTAGCTGCTTGAATTTAAATTTTAAAAGAGCTATATTTTATGGAAGACTCACATGCATCTGCTGTTGGAGAACCTGAAGAAAGCAAAAAGCTCTGTGTATACAAGCTTCGTTCCGGCAAACAAATCAAATGGATTTTGCCGTCATGTGGAATGAAACATGAAAACGTTGGAGTTTATTAACTTTTGGTTTAATGAAAATATAAGATTTTTTTATTTCATGAAAATAATGATACTTGAATTGTGAAATATTTCAAGAATAATAAAACTAAAACCACTTTGAAATCAAATGAATACTAGATATCGATTATTAGAAAACTTAGTTTGTCTACTTATTACAACATTTCCTTAAGTTTATCAGACTTTTGTAATTTGGTATTCTTTACTGAGATTTGCAGATTATAAGGTTTCTAGTATATATGTACATGTGTGTGTTCTAAGTCACTTCAATCGTGTCTATTTGGGATCCCATGAACTGCAGCCCACCAGGCTCCTTTGCCCACGGGATTCTGCAGGCAAGAATACTGGAGTAGGGTGCCAGGCCCCCCTCCAGGGGATCTTCCTGACCCAGAGATCAAACTCGAATCTCTTCACGTTTCCTGCACTGGCAGGCAGCTTCACTACCTACCACTAGTGCTACCTGGGAAGTCCGTATGTGTACGTTAAGTCACAAAAAATTGGAGTTTGGGTCTTTTGAGCCTCAACTGCCTGTTCTCCTTGCTTGGTCCTGCAGTAAGCCTTTCTTCCAGAAGTTGTTGTGCATTTCTTTACAATTCTGCTCTAAAATGTAAACCACAAGCAAAAATACCTGCGGCTTAATTTGATAATCTAAAGTCAGTCAGTGACCATTCCTGAAGCAATCTGCCTGTGAAGAAATTCAGGGGCAATTGCTTCCTGGAATTAGTGATACAATGACTGAAATTAAAGTGATGTCTTTCACTGTGGAAATCCATGCCTCAGTCGGACCTTGACAAATGCACTACGCATGCGTGTGCTCAGTTACTCAGCCGAGTCTGACTCTTTGCAACCACGTAGACTCTAGCCTGCCAGGCTCCTCTGTCCATGGGATGCTCCCCAGGCAAAAATACTTGAGTGGGTAGCCATGTCCTCCTTCAGGGATCTTCCCCAACAAGGGACTGAACCTCATCGCCTACATTTCAGGCAGATTCTTTTTACTGTGTCTGAGCCACCAGTGATTTCAATAGTAGTTGTAAGACTTATTATTATTATTATTATTAATCATTGAGATTAACCTATTCACATGTAAATAAAGTTGTCTCTTAGAAAGAGATTTCTATGGCTCATTTGCTGGTGATTGGAAACATTGTCAGCTACGAAACAGAGGAGAGGTATTTGGGAATCTTCCTTGATTGAAATTGTTGACATAAAGTCAATAGACTACCAGATATTTCTCCAGCAAAGATGGATGTGTTTGGGATCAGCAGAGAAATGCAACTTGGGGCCTGCAAATGGGTCAAGCCATGTACAAGTCCCACGCAGTCTCCTCTTATAGAGGAGACAGAAGTGCTGAGGGCTATGGAAACAAAGAGACAGCAGCTTTTCACTGGCTGAGTCCTCACAGGAAGTAAGAGGAGCCTGTCTTCCTGTTGGGCTACTGCGGTCATAAGGAGTGAGCCCTCCCCATTCTGGACTACTGCGGTTTCTGTTTATTAATTTTTTGCAAAATCAAATGAGCCTATCAGTAGGAATAATAACGTAGTGTATTAGTTGTTGTCAAGGTGTCACAGCTAAGTACTGTATTTAACTAAGTTTCCCAGGTGGCACAGTGGTAAAGAATCTGCCTGCCAATGCAGGGGACACAGGAGACCCAAGTTCAGTCCCTGGATTGGGAAGATCCCCTGGAGGAGGAAACGGCTCCCCACTCCAGTATTCTTGCCTGGAAAACCCCAGGGAGAGAGGAGCCTGGCGGGCTACAGACTGTGGGAGAGTCAAGAGTCAGACACAACTGAGCACATTCGCACTTAAAGTTTCAGAAAAATCAGATGGTTGCGCACTTTAGAATGATCTTTAAATATAAGTGATATTCTCATGCATTCGATTTCCCAGCTAATATGCTTTGAGGGCCCACACCATCATTAGAAAGTGCCAGGAAATTGATATAAATTAACCAATGCTTAAAATAAAATCTACTCATTGATCAGGTTGGAAATGGTTTCTTGCAAACTTTGGGCCCTGGATACGGGCCTCTCTGAGCGCACTCTCTGACACCATGCCTAGTGTGCTGTCCTGCTCCATCAGCGTTTGTGGGTGAAAAGGGTGTTATTGATGATTACTACTGCGTATAACTTGAAAGCACCATTGAGTTACTAGTCCAGACCAAATATTGCACATGTCAAAACAAAGCCAGTGGATTTGATAAGGTTGTGGGAGTGTTTGAAAACGGCTCTAAAATTCATGCAGACTGAATGAAAACTGATTTTGATGCTGAGCATAAGAGTAAAGACGTGAGTGGAGATGTTAAAATCCTGTAAATGACACACAGCTCAAGAATGCCGATGAGAAGACAGCTGGATGCACTGGTGTCCCTCCCCTGGGCTGAACGGGTCCACCCCTGCCATTCCTTTAAGACGCTGTTTGTGAAGGATTGAGATAAATTGATACCTTGCTTTTTTTATGTGCAATATATTTTAATTCAAGCCTCAGTACTTATTTCCAATCAAAAAAGAAAAATATCAAATGCTGAGGAAGACAAAGGATCTGTCATATTTTGTAGAAAAGGGTTCATCTTTTGTTTGATAACTTGCCTTTTAGTTATATATATATATATATATATATATATATATATTTGTTATTCACAGAAAAGTTATTCAGGCACTTTGATAAATTACTGTTTCTTTCTCTGTACTAAAGTGGAAATAATATTGTGGCTTTCCCCAGACAATTCAGGGGTGAAAGTTACTATATGAATACATGGTATTTATCACAAGACTGGGTCCTATAACTTTCATGGTGATTTCATCTGGGCTTAGCTAATGGTTTTTCCACTCTCGCGGGGTAAGGTCTTAGAGCATGCACGATCCTATAAGACCACCCAAACCGGAATACTTGAAAAGGCTCCATCGCCGCGGTGAACACACTGGCCTAGAATCCGTCTGCGGGGCCCCAGGCTTGTGTTGAATCACCTCTCATTCCAAAGCTTTTATACTCACCGTCGAGTGTTTTAAACACTCTCTTTCTGAAGTGACTTCAGCGCTCTTTGCAGTTCTGAAATGCCGTGATTCTCTGTGGGGAACCTTGCTTCTCTTCCTCAGAGCAATTTCTTCCTTCCAGGGGATGTACCAGGTGAGTCGCCTTCCGGGACACCATCAGCATCGTTATATAAATTCACCCTCTTGTCATAAATTCAGGCCAAAAACTTCAGGATAAACTCCACAGGATGGCGCTGCCAAAGGGATGTGCCAAATCAGGAGAGCACAGGGTTTTAAATGTTCAAAGAGCTAAGAGAACGCATTTGTGCATTTCAGTTCAGTTCAGTTCAGTCGCTCAGTCATGTCTGACTCTTTGCGACCCCATGAACCGCAGCACGCCAGGCCTCCCTGTCCATCACCATCTCCCGGAGTTCACTCAGACTCATGTCCATCGAGTCCGTGATGCCATCCAGCCATCTCATCCCGGGTCGTTCCCTTCTCCTCCTGCCCCCAATAGAGTCCCTTGGACTGCAAGGAGATCCAACCAGTCCATTCTGAAGATCAATCCTGGGATTTCTTTGGAAGGAATGATGCTGAAGCTGAAACTCCAGTACTTTGGACACCTGATGCGAAGAGTTGATTTGTGCGTTTAGTCTCCTTTTATTTTTTAAAGAAGTCGAGTTGACTTGCAATGTGTTAATTTCAGGTGTTCGGCAGGATGGTTCACTTATACACATACAGACATCTATTTTTCGTGATGTCCTTTACAAATTTTTCTAACATGAGAGTTAATTTGTGAATGAACACATTAAGAAAACCATAACAATGAAAACTGTATTCGAAACACGTATTCCAATGAGTGCATGTTCTGTTATAGCGCCTCCTGTAACAGAAACCCCCGACTAAAGGGAACTGTGTGGTTCCTGAATTTCACTGTATCTGTGTTCTTAGTCAGAACCTAAAGATATTTTCATAATTTCTTGCAAGTTTACAAAACCTTTTCCCTGAAAGATAGATTTTACTCCAGTACTTGCTCTCAAGCGTGGAGGGCATTGCATATATTTCTAAATAACTCTGTTAAAATTATTTCTACTCAACCAATAAAAAGAGAAAGAAGGACAAGACAAGGACAGGAAAAAAAAATTAAGAATAATCCGGGTGGAAAAGGCAGGAAAAGAAAGTAGCAGCCATTCAAAGATATTCATTGACTGCAGAGGAATCTACAGGGTTCTGCTTTTAATACTCAACATCTGTCTTTTAAAACATATCAATCACATGATCACTAACAGCTGTTGCATTAGAGTTTTAATCAGCCATGATTTTCAAAAGGGAGAAAGAATGCTTTTGGATCAGTGGATGGAAAGTTATAGCTTCGAGTGTACCAGCTTGGTACTGGCAACCGATGCAAAATTTAAAGAGACAAAACTTGACCAAGTATCATAAACACTCTTCCTGAGCAAAGAGCTTTGCTATGAACAGCATAAACGCTCCCACATGTTTGGAAGCCTAAGGAAAACGGTGCAGGTCCTGCCACGTGTTTAAAATGATGCATTTAATGTGATATGAAGTGCATTAAAGTAATTTCAAAACCGCTTTACATTCATAACCAGGCAGGAAAACATTGAAGTGTGGTACATTTTAATCACAAGAAATACTGAACAGAATGGGCCCTTTAAATGTAGGGAGCCTGTTTCTTCATAGGTGTGTACAACTCCTATTTGTGATATTGGAAATTAATAATCCATGTGGGAGTGAGAGCTTCAGGATGGCAGCAGTTTTACATATATTGGGAAAGAGGTTACTCCTGTTTTGAATTAACTCCCAGCTTTCTTGGAGACGATGTATCAGGTCTGTGCCATTTACCTTCTCTGCTGCTAAGTCACTGCAGTCGTGTCCGACTCTGTGGGACCCCATAGACGGCAGCCCACCAGGCTCCCCTGTCCCTGGGACTCTCCAAGCAAGAACACTGGAGTGGGTTGCATTTCCTTCTCCAGTGCATGAAAGTGAAAAGTGAAAGTGAAGTCGCTCAGTCGTGTCCGACTCTTAGCGACCCCATGGACTGCAGCCCACCAGGCTCCTCTTTCCGTGGGATTTTCCAGGCAACAGTGCTGGAGTGGGTTGCCATTGCCTTCTCTGTTACCTTCTCTAGCTAGGACATAACAGCAATATGCTAAAAATTCTTGTACTGAAGTAGGGCATGTTGTTCCAAATTAAGGGGGAAAATATACTTACTTCCAGCACAGAATATTTCTTAATTCCTCAACCATTTTCTGCTAGTGGTGGTCACGGAAGAATCAGTAGTGTCCAATGAGACTGAAAGAGAATTACACGTATATGTGACTCTGGCAAAATAACTCGATCACACTCAAGAAATACATAGAATGGGAGGGCTTCCTATCTGTTGAGACCGTGGTGGAGATAACGCCTCACATATTATGGGTAAAATAAATTGCAACTGAGTTCCCTTTGAAGGCACAGATTTCCAATCAGAAGGATTGGATGACCAAATGACCTTAAATGACCAATACAACAAATTTATCTTTCATCTTATTTATAATTAATAAAAGACCTAGAATAACTACAGGTATGACTACTTCATGGTACTTAATTTCTTTGTTGTAGATCATTATTTCTATAATGATCATAAATTATACCATACACGATTTGTGATGGCTAATCATCCTAACTCCAGTATCCTGGCCTGGAGAAATCCATGGCCTGTAGAGCCCATGAAGTCACATAGAGTCAGACACGACTGAGCACCTTTCACTTCATCACCTTAATGGGGCTTCCTAAGGGGCATAGTGGTAAAGAATCTGCCTGCCAGTGCAGGAGAGCTGGGTTCCATCTCTGGCTCGGGAAGATCCCCTGGGGTAGGAAACGGAAACCTACTCCAGTATTCTTGCCTGGGAAGCCTGTGGACAGAGGAACCTAGTGGGTTACAGTCCACGGAGTCACAGAGAGTGAGGCAGGACTGAGTGACTGGGCATGAACGTGCAGCCATCCTAACCTGCTCTAGCACAGAGCCGAGATTTACTGCAGACGTCTGTGCCCGTATTCTATATTGAAAATGATGATGCACAAACATATTGCAAGGACGTGGACGTACATCCCTAGAGTTCAGTCCTAGAACAGAGAGAAGGCAATTGTGACTGGGAAGCAAATGGAGATTGAGAGAGACAGTGACTCTCTTGGTCCTGGGGTGTTTGGGGTCCTGGGACGGAAGCCTGGGTGAGCCTTCCCAGTAGGATAGTGGTGCTAGGCTTGGCAGTGTGTATCCCGGGAATCCTAAGAACAGGAAGGGATACGCCTGGTGGCCTGAGAGTTCACTGTAAGCAGCCAGATGGCTCCATGATAGACTCATACTCACAGAGGGAAGTGTCAAGACAGGAAATGGAACCGCTAAACTGGAGGATGACAAGTCATCAATGCCACACTTTCAGATCCGTGACTCTCCGTCAGTAAACATTGAGACGCCACCTAACGAAATCACTTGCAAACCTCTGGAAGCATAGGATTCACCAGGAGACCCGCCAGGGACTGCCACGGGAGAGAGGTCACCGAGGTCCAGGATCCCAGTCCCCACTCAGAGTTCAGCCAGGGATGAGTGTCCCACACTCACAGAACATCATTAAGGAAAGCATTCTCCTGTGTAAGGAAAAATAAACTAATTTAAGAAGTGCTGTGCTAAGTCATTCAGTCATGTCCGACTCTGCAACCCTATAGACTGTAGCCCGCCAGGCTCCTCATCCACGGGATTCTCCAGGCAAGAGCACCGGAGTGGACTGACGTTTCCTTCTCCAGGGGATCTTCCCCACCCAGGCATCGAACTCTCCTGCCTTGCCAGGCAGGTTCTTTTCCAGTAGCGCCACCTGGGAAGCCCTAATTAAAGAAGGGAGACATTTAGAACTTAATATGCTGCTGCTGCTGCTGCTAAGTCACTTCAGTCATGTCTGACTCTGTGGGACCCCATAGACGGCAGCCTACCAGGGTCCTCTGTCCCTGGGATTCTCCAGGGAAGAACACTGGAGTGGGTTGCCATTTCCTTCTCCAATGCATGAAAGGGAAAAGTGAAAGTGAAGTCGCTCAGTCATGTCCGACTCTCAGCGACCCCATGGACTGCGGCCCACCAGGCTCCCACATCCATGGGATTTTCCAGGCAAGAGTACTAGAGTGGGGTGCCAGCACCTTCTCCCTCAATACTCTAAGTACTTTGAAATGGGAAAACCACAGATATACCATGTTTCTGTGGGTTGGTTGGCTGGCTGGCTGGTGGGTTGGTTTTCAAACCACTCTGACAGCTGTCTGAAGAATGGGTTTGAAGGAAGAGATAATAGAAGCTATGAACAGGCCAAGTGTAAAAGGAAAAAGAGAAGAGAAGAGGTTTTAGAGATAGATGTGGGCAGACTCCCTGGCACTCATAGTGAACCGGAAGGGGTGATGGCTTGTAGGAGGTGGGGTCCCGCAGGGCTACTCAAAGCCTGGTCCTTGGTCACCTGGAGACTCAGCACCCTCCCCAAATTTCCTCAGTCAGAACCTCTGGGACTGAGGAAGGGCAGGGCGCAGGGAGGAGCCAGAATTTAGTGTTAGAAAAAGTCGACTAGATGATCTGTATTCATCCCAAAGTTACAGAAGCCCTGGGACAGCAGATGAGCCAAAATCCACAGGCCGGTGAACAGAGTGGATGGTGATTTAAAATGAGAGAGGTAAGTTTGGAGACTAGTCTTGAAAATATTCTATGCTAATCTTTAAAAGAGATTGAAGTGGAGTAAAAGTCACTCGGTCGTGTCCGACTCTTTGTGACCCCATGGACTAAGTCCATGGAATTCTCTAGGCCAGAATACTGGAGTGGTTAGCCTTTCCCTTCTCCAGGGGATATTCCCAACCCAGGGACTGAACCCAGGTCTCCCGCATTGCAGGCGGATTCTTTACCAGCTGAGCCATAAGGGAAGCCCAAGAATACTGGATTGGGCAGCCTATCCCTTCTCCAGCGGATCTTCCTGACCCAGGAATCGAACCAGGGTCTCCTGCATTGGCTCATCTGCATTGCAGGCAGATTCTTTACCAACTGAGCTATGAGGGAAGGCCTAAAAAGAAATTATTATAAAATAAATACATAATACTTTCTTGAAAACATATAATATTTCTTTGAGATATGCTTTTTAATAGTATTATGTTTTGGCTTTCCTAGTAATGTTCACAGTATTTGTCTTACATTATCTATTATTATCTTTAAAATCACACACCTGGTATGTGAAGGACAGGGAAGCCTGGTGTGCTGCAGTCCATGGGGTCACAAAGAGCCAGACACCACTGAGAGATTGCACAGCAACAGCAGCCTGGTCGCTAGGACGGTAAATGGTTTGAAAAGTGACAGAGCAAAGGCTTAGCTGAACAAGGTTTTATCCAAAGGTACAAGATAAGTGCAGATCAGTCTGATTGCTCTGGAAGAGGACTGAGAGTCCTGATACTGATCCGATTGCGTACCCGGAAATCATGATAAAACATGAGCTTTATGTTGCCTTCAGAAAACATTCTGCTTAATGGTGAGCAAGGCACTGAAGGGTCAGTTGCTCAGTCGTGTGACTCTTTGAGAACCCTTGGGCTACAGTCCTCTGTAGAGGAGCCAGGCCCCTCTGTCCAGAGGATTCTCCAGGCAAGAGCACTGGACGGGGTGGCGGAGTCTAAATCCCTTCCCCTGGCACACAGAGGATCCCAGCGTTCAGTTTCAATCTGTCTTTACAGACTCACTTTTGTCATGCTGGAGCCCTGGTTTCTCCCTGGCTTTCATCTACCCACTCCCTTTCTCCCAGGAGGCCCTGTGTGGGGAGGGGTATTCCCAGAGGGCTCTGCAGAACACACTGAAAAATTCAGGCCGGATCTTTTCAGGAAACCAGGCAGAGGTGAGACCCATGGGCTGGACCCAGGACATACGTTTGAAACGTTTCCCTGTAAGTCAGGTGTCCAAAGCGGTTCACTCCGCTCACATACTGAACGTGTCTGTCTGAATACACTGCGTTAGTTGTATTTGAAGATCACTTCACTGGAAGCCCTCTCCCATGCAAGGGATCATAATATCACATTCAGATGTGTGTTGTAAGGGATAAAAGGTATAACAATGGTGTGAGATAGAAGAATTCAATAAAGACCAAAAATGACTTCTACTGTGTGGTTTTGTGTCTCCCAGGACGTTGCTAGGTGAAATCCCCAGAAGAGGGAGCTAGGGTTGACGGGGGTTACTCTGTCCTCTGCACTTACAGAGGGAGACAGGCCCAGCCAGTGGGGGTAGGGTTGCTAGGTTTATCTCCTGGGGGGACAGGGGCTGCTGGACTAAGATGCCACCGTGACAGCTGTCGGAATGGGGAGGGCCCGTTAATCCCTATAAACTTTTGTGAGAGTGGTTTCCTTTGTGACGAGCTTGAAATGTTACATGGCTTACTTTCGTCTCGCCAGTGGATAGCATGAGGTCAGTCAACTTTCCTTAGGTGGAGCAGGACCGGACTTGTGGGGGCCCTGAACACATCCCCCAGGCAACCAGAGGGAGGCCATGGCTACCGAAAGGGGCGGGCCATCGTGGCTACCTTTAGTCTAGAAGGCTCTTACTTCCCTTGCTGAGAAAATTCTAAGCACAGTCCCAGCGTTGCTCCTTGACTGAAGTTAGCCTCCTCCAGGCCCCACGCCACCCATGACAGAAGAAGGGCTTCCCATGCACTGTTCCTACAGGGCTTTACTCCACGTGGCAAACATGGAACCAAACACCTTGAGCTACAAGAAGAGAAAGTGGGGTTTCACAGTGCTACAGACTTAGTGTCACCGCGTCTTGAGTCTCTACCTCAGGTGGGTATCGATTCCTCCATGAAAAAGGCAGGATAATATTAATATGTAAGAGACTTTATTTTGGGGGGCTCCAAAATCACTGCAGATGGTGACTTCAGCCATGGAATTAAAAGGTGCTTGCTCTTGGAAGAAAAGCTATGACCAACCTAGACAGCATATTCAAAAGCAGAGACATTACTTAGCCACCAAAGGTGCGTCTAGTCAAAGCTATGGTTTTTCCAGTAATCAAGTATGGATGTGAGAGTTGGACTATAAAAAAAGCGGACTGCTGAAGAATTGATGTTTTTGGACTGTGGTGTTGGAGGAGAATCTCGAGAGTCTCTTGGATAGCAAGGAGATCCAGCCAGTCCATCCTAAAGGAAATCAGTCCTGAATATTCATTGGAAGGATTGATGCTGAAGCTGAAATTCCAATACTTTGGCCACCTGACGTGAAGAACTGACTCATTTGAAAAGACCCTGATGCTGGGAAAGATTGAAGGTGGAAGAAGGGGCGACAGAGGATGAGGTGGCTGGATGGCATCACCGACGCGATGGACATGAGTTTGAGCAAGCTTTGGGAGTTGGTGATGGACAGGGAAGCCTGGTGTCCTGCAGTCCATGGGGTTGGACACGACTGAGTGACTGAACTGAACTGAACTGATTATTAACATAAAACCTATTCCAATGAAAGTGCAGGCTGTAGGGATGTGAGGGGCAAAAAATACAGAGAGGCAGGGCCATTCAAATAGAAAGGCCATTCCAGGCTTGATAATTAACCAGAGCAGGCCTTCTGAAGATTCAGTGCAAGAAGGTAACTCAGTTACAAACAATAAGGAAATAAACTGAATGGGAAATTCTCTGCAGATAACCAGGAGGCTGCTAACACATGCAAGTGACATTCCAATTCAGATTAGACGGATCCAGAAGAGGTCGAAATCTTGCATGTCAAAGAAAAAGAAAAATCTTGGTTGAATAAGAAAATGAGCAATCTCTTCAGCCATGAGGGCAAGTTTTTTGTTGTTTGCTTTTGTTTTAGTCTTATTACTAGTGTTCTCATTCTTCAATGTCTAATGAGGAAAATAAGATTAATAAGCTTACATTTATTGAAAGCTTGGGCTTCCCAGGTGGCGCTAGTGGTAAAGAACCCACCTGCCAATGCAGGAGACAGACTCAGGTTCGATCCCTGGATCAGGAAGATCCCCTGGAGGAGGGCATGACAACCCACTTCAGGACTCTTGCCTGGAGAATTCCATGGGCAGAGGAGCCTGGTGGGCTACAGTCCATGGGTTCACAAGAGTCAGATAGGACTGAAGCAGCTTAGCAGACATGTAGAGCACTGGAAGCTTACAAAGTACCAGATCCTGTGCTGTGAGCCTTGTATCTGTATTAACGCAATCCTCATACTACACAGAAAACTAAGTTTGTTTACTACTGATATTTTACAAATGAGATGACTCAGACCTAGAGAGGTGAGTTACTGTCTGAAAGTGAGCGAGTGAGGCTGGCGATGGGGGCTGAGCTCGAAGCCCAGGCAGCACATCACCCTCTGTCCTGACGATTGTCAGATGACCATCTGTCATGCCATTTGCTGTCCTTGGTACCCTAGATGGAGATGCTGGAAGCGAGAACCAGAGCCAAGCACACTTCAGAGCAAAGGAATCCCTGATGAGGCAAGTTCTCCAAAGGGAGAGAACTGGGTGGAGCAAGAGGGTGAGTCAGCAAGGGACTGGAGGACCTTCTAATCCAGACGGGTGGGAGTGCTTCGTCCAAGCAGAGCTTTAGGGCTCCATGCTGCTTTAGGGATGCTAAATATCTCTTCCCATGTTTACTAGCCATCTGTTTTCTATTCACTACTGAATACAACCTGTCCAACTTTTTAATTATCTTTTATAGAATGTATGAATACGGGCGTGTTTGTATGTGTGTGTATTTTCATATTAATTCTACATTGCTCATATATGTTACAGGTATACACTCCAAGTTTGTAACTTGTCCTTTCACTCTTAACACAGTATATTTCAGTGAACAGGCACTCTTACCTTTAAAGTAATGAAATGTATGAGTTTTTTTTTTTCCTTTATGGGTGGTGCTATTTATATCTGGTTGACAGAATCCTCCTCTTTCATAGGAAAATCATTGTCCTATTTCTTTAAACATGTAAGTTTTCTCCTTTAGCCTTTAAGCTCCTAAACTAAGGGGAATTAGCATGTGTGTATGACTTGAGATGGAAGTGGGATTCCATTCTTTTCCCCTTGTTGCTAACCTGCTGCCTCTTTAGTCTGCCCCCCTTGGTCTGCATTGCCAGGACCACCTTGAATTATGTTCCCTGCGTGCCCACAGGTCCTATTGGTCTGTTCTGGGTGTTCTGCTATATTCTGTCAAACTGAGGGTATGGGAAGGTTATCAGAGGTTAACCCCAGGCTGACGGTGTCTCAGAGTTCTCGGCCCCGGTGTCTCTGCTGATCCTTCCGTTGCTGTGGCCCTTCTCCCCTTTCTCCTCAACACAGCATCTCCTCTCTCCTCCTCCCCACATCTTATTCCCCCTTTTCTTCCCCCCCTGCAGTTCTTTCCACTCTTTATTCCATTAATTTATTCTTATCGTTCCATTATTTTATTTTAGAAATAAGGAACTCACTTGCGTCCCAAAGAAATTTGCCTCTCAAATAACTGAGCTGGAAGATAAAAACTTGAGTGAGATGTAAGCTGAGAAAGAAATCCTTGCAAGAGGGATAAACCCCAAAGGAGGAGGAACACAGGGGCGCAGAAGCGATTCTCTGGGCGGATAGCGTTTGAGTTGAGACTCAACAGGGCAGCAAGCTGCTCCAGTGCCATCTCCAGGCTCAAGGCCTTCCGAGCAGGAGGAGCACACTGAAATAGGCTCCAGGGTCATAAGAGCAGACGGCCACGAGCACACAGGGAGCTAAGCAGGCCAGCTCCTGGGCAGGGTTGCCTGCAGGTGCCAGGGCTGAGGGAGGGCGTCTCAGGCCAGCAAGGGAGACTGACCTTTCCTTGCGAGGCGTGGGAGGGTCCCAGAAAGACAATGCTGCCATCGGAGAGGTATTGTGATTTGACAGCAGGGTGTTGGATAAACCAAAGATGAGAGCACTGGAGTCTGGGAGACTCTGAGGTTGCATTAAAATAATCTGGTCAAGAGGTGGGAAGGGCTTCCACCAAGGCCTTGGCCTCAGGTATCAAAATAATGGACACGTGCCGGGCCCCCTGGAAAACAGAATCAATCAGTCTGTGTGATCACAGGCCCCAAGAAGGGATCAAAGACAACACAGAAGCCTTGATCCCAAGACCCTGGGCGATTTTCAGTTCCATTTATAGGGACCCGATGGGAGTTTCCAGGAGTGAATTAAAATGTGAGTTTTGTCCCTCAAAGGAGGCACTGATGCCATCCTTTTTGGTCTAGTATCTAGCTATATAAATAAGACATGAATAGCACCATCCACAAAGGAAAAATGCATACATTTCTTTATATGTATGGCTGACTCACTTTGCTGTATACCTGAAACTATCACAACGTTGTTAACTGACTGTACTCCAACATAAAATTAAAAAGTTAAAAAATAAGTACATAAGCAAATAAAAAAGTAAGAACTTCTGTTCACCAAAATATATGGTGCTGAGTAAAACTATATTGTACAGGAAGCTAAGGAGAAATTCACTGTATCACTGAATGTGGTAAAAAATGGAGTCATTATCCTATAATTAGGAACAGACCTAACAGAACAGAACCTTTTGGGGAAACTAGCGTCCTTCTAGATCCAAGGGTCGATGCCAGGGCAGGGTACTGAGGAAGGGGCAGTGGGCTGACCACATCTGTAGCGCCAGCTTAGTGGACGACTGAGATGGCCAGCGTGCATGGCGTCACCTACTGCAGAAGTCAAGTCTCCTGAGGACTGGAAGGAGTCGCTAAATTTGATGATGCAGAGTTTGTCGCTAAATTTGAAAAGACTAGGTATCCGTTTGAGAATAAACAGATGTCAAAGATTTGAAAACTGAGCGTGGACTGAGGCAATGCGAAAGATGATGTGCACGACTCTTGAGCATTCGAAGTTAATGCAGAGGCAGCTATGATGGGACCAGCTGGGGGAATGGCAAAACAGATCATTGCTTTTAGAATGGGGGAAATGTATTTGTTGATCAGAAAGATCGACAGAAGAATTTGGAGCAGGATTTCTCTGGTGGCTCCATGGTAAAGAATACAGCTGCCAATGCGGGGGACGTGGGTTCGATCCCTGGTCCAGGAAGACCCCACACGCCGTGGGGGGCTAAGCCCATGGGTCATAGCTGCCGAGCCTGTGCTCTAGAGGCCACGAGCCGCAACTCGAGTCTGAGTGCCGAACTGCCGGAGCCCGCGCGCCACCACTAGAGAAGTGAGAAGCCCGAGCACCACGACCAGGGTCGCCCTTGCTCACCGCAACTGGAGAAAGTCCGTGTGCAGCAACAGAGGCCCAGCGCGGCCAAGAATAAACAAGTAAAATAAAAAAGAATTCGAAGTAGAGGCTGGTAATTAAGGAGGGAGTCTGAGGCTGTGGGACCAAGAACACAGACGGGCGCAGACAGGGTCTCCTGCGACAAAAGAGGGAGAAACAGCGGATGCGAAGGACGAAGGAGGCCCGGAGCAAGACGCACGGCGCGCTGGCTCCGGAGAGGCTGGCCAAGCGCGTGCACAGGCTCGTCTTGCTCTTCCCGAAGAAGGAGGCCTTTTCTGCGGAGGCTGGTGAGGTGTGGCGTGCGAGAATAACAGGATTGCAGACGGTGATGGGATTTAATCACCCATCTGTGGCAGAACCCACCGGATCCCCTCTATTTCTCTTTTCTTATTATCATTGTTGCTGTCTTGTTATTACTTTGTTTTTTACATAGTTTCAGATTTACTCTCCTAATAATATGAGCCCCAACGAGTTGAGGGAAAGATTTTCGTTTTCAGCTTCACTGCTTATAAAATACATTAATAGGCAAAAATAGAAATCAAAGCCATCTTTTTTTTTAAAATGTAAAATTACAGAGTACGTGTTTAAAAAACAAATTTCCTTTTAACTCCAGACGCAGACCTAAATCTTGAGGGGTATAAAAAAAAAAAGGTTCCACGTGGGAAGCTGGATTTTAGGCTAATGAATGCAACTCTATTTTTGATACTATGCTGTGTGTTTATATAAAATAGAGGAGCATTTTAGGCCAATTAGTGGCTTGCAAACCCTATACTTTTTCCAGCAAGGGCTAAGCTTGACGAACTTGAGAAGTTAATACAGAAAAGTTGTTGGCAGGGAAATTGTGCGGTCGGGTTGATTCAAGGCAACAAAGCTGGAGCATAAATTAGTTTTTATTTGTTAAAAGAAAAACAAACTCTGTTTGTTTTTGCAATACAGTTTGTTAGTTCTTTTAATTTGGGGGAAAATTTGGGGAATTCCAGTTCGCAGAGCAGTAAGAGGCTCGGGCCAGGGCGAGGCAGGCCCCAGCTCCGGGCCTGTGTAAACAGCACCCACGTCTCCCTGGGTATACCTCGGTCAGGGCAGCGGGGCGGGCCTGCCATGCCCGGACCTTGGCTGAACCGAGCGCGGGCCTGACAGTGACTGGGGGCGGAGTCACGGGGCACCTTTCAGAACCGCAGAGGGAGGCGTGGCCACTGCCCCCATCCCCAGCCGTCTTCAGCAGGGACTCGAACCCCAGACTTACAGGGAGATCTTGCTTCGATGGAATGCTGGAGATCCTGGAGGCCTCTCTCCTTCTTTCGGAGATAAGAAGTCAAGAGCAGACGGGCAGTGCAGCAACGCGAGACAGTCCCAGAGCCCAGGTCCGAGGCGCTTAGATGTCAACTGGGCCATCGGCAGACTCACTTGTTTGGTGGGACACGCGAGGACGTGAGGGGCGTTCTGAGCCCGTCCTAGGAAAGAAAATGGTGAAGCCCAGGATGTTCTGAATCCTGGTCGTCCTTGTGCCTGCACTCAGGCCTCAGCTGCGACTCCCCACTGAAACCAAGCTAACTCTATCTCTAGCCCCTAAACTGAACCCTGTCTCCACCCTCGCCCTAACCCCGCCTCTAAACCTAACCCAACGATAACCCTCAACCTAACCTTAACCCAAACCCCAAACACAACCCCAACCTTACCTCGAGCCCCCGTCTTGGGGAAACTTGAGGTGGGGGTTGCGCCATCTTCCTGACTTTTATGAGTTGGTAAGAATGGCAGGATTTGTGGCGTAAGAGTTTCTTTAGAAGAAGGCTGCAGCCAGGCTTAGCCCAGCATGGGTTTTTCTTCCCCTTTAGGGTTCACCAAACACTCTCCCATTTACAAGGCCCTTGAGACTTGTGACAAAACTCTAAAGTGCTGTGGTGGAAATTGCTGGTGGTTCCCAATGTCTATTTTGGTTTTGCTATAACAGTAGAATTCCTGTATTAGTCAGGGTTACTGTGTTACTCTGGAGAAATGGAACCAATCGGATACACAGAGATATAAGATGAGATTTATTGGAGGAACTGCTTCACAGGGTTACGGAGCCCAGGACGCCCCACAGTCTGCCGTCTGGCTGGCGACCCAGGAAGGCTGCTAAAGTAACTCGGTCGAGTCCTGATATCTGAGGGCGGGAAAAGATGGACCTCCCAGCTCAAGAAGAGGAAAGAAGTCTCCCTTCCTTCACTTTTTGTTCTACGCGGGCCTCCATGCACTGGGTGGCGCCACCCACGTTGGTGAGGGAAGCTCCAGTCTACCGAATCAAAGGCCCACCTCTTGCAGAAACACCCTCATAGACACCCCGAGACATTATGTGTTGCCAGCTGTCTGGGTGCCCCTTAGCCTGGTCAAGTTGACACATAAAATGAACCATCACAAGCCCTGATTTTACAGGGACGCAAAAGACAGACCACACATCCCAGGCTTCCTTGAAGCTAGACGAGGCCGTATAGCTAAGTTCCGGCCAATGGGATGAGAGAGGAGGCAACGAGATGGTGGCAGGCCATGGGTGCTACTTCTGTGTTGCGCCGTTACAAGGAATGCTGTTGGGCATCTGCAGAGGTGCAGACACCCCTAGGCTGGCACACAGACTGAAGTCAGAAAGAGAGAAAAAAGCGTGTGTTAATGCACACATGTGTAATCTGAAACAAGAACCGGTATAGATCCTATTTACAAAGAAGAAGTAGAGTCACAGAGGTAGAGAGCAAACATATGAATAGCAAGGGAAAAGTGGGGGTGAATTGGGAAATTGGGATGGATACATATATTCTATTGATACATTCGTCCGAAGGACTGATGCCGAAACTCCTGTATTTTGGTCATCTGAGACAAACGGCTGACTCATGGGAAAAGTCCCTGATGAGGAGGAAACTTGAGGGCAGAAGGAGAAGAGGGCATCAGAGGCTGAGATGAAGAACTTGTCCAGGGAGGCCTGGGGCGCTGCACCCATGAGGTCGCAAAGAGCCAGACGCGACTGGCCAACTGAACAACAGCCACAGAACCCTGTGCATAAAATAGACAACCAGTGGGAACCTGCTTCGCAGCACAGGGAGCTCCGCTCTGTGCTCTGTGACCTGACGGAAAGGAAAGCCGGGAAACAGGGGACGTGTGTGTGTGTGCAGCTGATCCACTTTTCTGTACAGTAGAGACTAGTGCATTATAAAGCTGCTATCCTCCAATACAAATTTTTAAAAGTAAACAAAGAGACACACAAAGGCAAAAAAAAAAAAGGCGATAGCAATCTCTTTCTTCCCACTTCGCAGGAGCACATAAAATAACACTGCGGGGGAGAAACCTTGTTCTAGGTGAGTTAGACATATCAGTAAAGAAAACAAATCCAAAAAGGTTGTGATTGTTATAGACGCTAATGGTTGTGTGACCCTGGGTACACTATGTAAACGTTCTAAATTTATTTCCTCAATTTAAATTTGAACTACAAATAGCTACCTTGGAGAATATGATGTATATGAGAGGGGTTGTGTTTAAAGCGGCGATCACAGAATTCTTCGGTCAACAGCAAGCTGAGCGTGGTTTTGTGAGCTTCGGAGGGGGCAGGGCTGGACAGAAAGGTGGGGAAGCTAGCCAGGGAGTGGGACGAAGACCTCGGTCAGCAAGCAAGGCCTTCCTCCCCTTTGTGAGACCACTGCGGGGGTTTCCTCAGTGAGTAGACAGGACTCTGTGGTCAGCACTGGGACGCTTTGTCCTGAATTCACAGAACAGGAAGAGTGACTCAGACTTCAGCCTCAAAGGATGGAGAGGCTGAGTCTGGTTTGGAACTTCCTCCCTCAAGTCAGGATCAGTCTGGGAACCAGGAGAACAGAGCTAAGCGTTAGGATGATTCATAGACATCGGGGGGTAGGACAGTGAAGGCAGGGGGCATGCAGAGAGGCAAAAGGGATGAGCCAGTTCAGGCAACAGCAATTTTTCCTAGCTGGGTGGTTTGAGCTACGTTTTAGAAGTCAGTGGACCTAAGTGTAAATTGCAGCTCCGCTAGCTAGCAACTGTTATTGGTACCAGTTTCCACCTCTGTAAAGGGGATAATAGCTACCTTTCGAAAATGGTTAATAGTCATCTTCCACTGAGTTCTGATGATGTGTCAGTCACTCTGGCAATTTTTTTGCACATCATCTTGAGTAATCTTCCCATCGACCTTTGGGAAATGAGAACTCTCATGATTTCCGGGTTACAGATGAGAAAACTGGGGCTGAGAGAGGTCAGAACACGGACCCACCATCAAACTCTAATGCTAGTTTGCTTTTCATTTAGGATTAAATGAGAAAACTTAGTATGCTTAGCAGACTTCCCGAGTGGCTTTAGTAGTAAAGAACCCACCTGTCAGTGCAGGAGATACAAGAGGCGTGGATTTTTGATCCCTGGATCAGGAGGATCCCTGGAGGAGGGCATGGCAACCCACTCCAGTATTCTTGCCCAGAGAATCCCATGGACAGAGGAGCCTGGTGGGCTACAGTCCACAGGTTCGCAAAGAGTCAGACATGATTGAAATGAGTGAGCACAGTATACTTAGCACAGTGCTTGAGTTATTGCCTTAAATAAATAGCCATTTAAAAATATTATTCCAATTTTAGAGATGAAAAAAATGGAAGCTAAGAGCCATGTTGATAGAACAAAGCTCAGACATTCTGCTCTAAAGGCTTTACTAGCCCTGCATCCTGCGTTGGCACAAAAAGGACTGTCTGAAAGCAGCCTCCTCACCCAGGATGGAGTGGAAGGCTCGCCCTGCCCTCAGAGGTCAGGCTGATGCCCGGGCTCTTAAGGACATGGCCCCAGGCTTCACAGAAAGGATGTTTTCCTTGTTAGATGCATCTTAGGGCAGCAGCCAAGAGCAGCCTCTGTCCACCGCCCTGCCTGCCCCTCCTTTCCAGGGAGCGGAGCTGCTGGAGTCACGTGGCCTCTAGCTCACTTCTGTTTATGGAGTTTCTCAGCCAAGAGGAAAACCATTAGGTGTCAAATTGCAAGTAGACAGCATCCAAGAAGCTGCCTCTTCCAGCGTGATTTGCTGCCAAAGAACCTTAAATAAACTTTGTGCAGGGCAGATGTCTAAGCCTCTGCTGCACGCAGTATATTTCATTTGTTAGATTAATATGTAGAGCTTGATTTGGCCTAATTAATTAGTTTGCATTCTGAAAGCAGAAGAAAACAATGGGCTTCTTTTCTCCTCTTCTGATTCTCTTTGTAGGGTTTCTTTTGGGGGAAAAGCAAGTTAATGCAGTACTTAAGATAAAAGAAAAATCTGTCTGAGGACTTAAGCAAGGCTTCATTTATTTATATTTTTAGCCAAAGGTGAGAGGTAAAGTCAACAATTGCCCTAGGAATCAACAGCTGTGCACAGCAGTAATACAGAGAGAGAAGACTTGAACACGTAAGAGGAAGAAGTCGATACAGTAATTAATAAAAAATCTATAATGAAACATGTAAGACACTTTGCCTTCATTTTTTTTCTATACAATACTTTTGGAAGGAAACTGAATATTTTGGCCCTCTCTTAAAATATATACTTATAATATAGCAGAATCCTCTTATATTTTACACGACAATGAATTTCATGCCTCTTGCCCGATTCCCCACCACCAGGTACATTAACATAAATGGGCTCGGTTGTATTGGGCTCTCTGTGGCCCCACCAGGCTCTCTGTCCATGGAATTTTCCAAGAAAGAACACTGGAGTAGGTTGCCATTTCTGCCTCCAGGGGATCTTCGTAACCCAGGGATCGAACCCACATCTCATGCGCCTCCTGCATTGGTAGGTGTGTTCTTTATCACTTGCGCCACCTGGGAAGACTGCTATTAATATAAATGACTCTCAGTAAGCAGGGAGATGCTCCTCAGCCCGCAAAACTCCCTGCAGAGACAAAAGGGTATGCAGGAGTCAAGGTACTCCTGGTTCCTAACACTTGAGGTGGGGAGAGAGTGGGCTGGAAATAGAAGGAAGCTGGGTTTGACACTTTATGTTTAGACACAATGCAGTTTCTCAGGAGAAAATTCACACTGGAGACCAAGCAGACATCCTCTGTAGGTGCTTATTGAAATACTCTGGGAATACATTTTTGGAAGGACCTAAGTCGAGTTCAAGGCAGATGCTGAGACTTCCTGGAAAACTGGAAAGTAGGAGGAGTCTGCTCTGTAAGAAAGTGTCACAAAGGCCAAAATGAGACGCCCCAAGAAGCCAAGGCAAGAGTAAAACCTTAAAGCAAGAACCAAGGACGAAAGACAGTTGGAGGTCTAAACCGTGAAATGTTAATGTATGGGATCAATACAAAAGCAGTGGACAGTTATCTGAGTGGAAAGCAGGGAAGATTCCGATGAGCAAATGCAACCCTAAACTGAGGGTTACAAACGCAGAAACAGTGAACGGTCCAAAATTCAAGCTAGGAAACCAGTAGGTCCCAAGTGGCAGTCGTGAAAAGAACACCAAGGGAAACTTACAGTACTTAACATTTGATTAAAAGAACTGCCTTCTCCTAGAAGAGCAGCAGTTGGAAGAGAGAAAATGAACCTGCATAGAAGGACATCCATCCCGCGTGACGCTAGCAGTAAAGAACCTGCCTGCCAGTGCCGGAGAGGCAAGAGACACCAGTTCGATCCCTGGCTCAGAAAGATGCCCCTGAGGAGGACGGCAGCCCATTCCAGCATTCTTGCCTGAGAATCCATGGACAGAGGAGCCCGGCGGGCTACAGTCCATGGGGTCCTAAAGAGTCAAACATGGCTGAAGCCACCTGGCACACACAAAAAGCAAGGTCATCAGGGAGGATTAGGCAAAGAAGAAAGGAGACCATCTGGGACAACGGGCTCCCTCTCGGGGACATGGTCCTCCTGCAGGCAACCTCCTCTCAGCAGGTTTGAGGGTCGTTTACTCAGAACACAGAGGAGGAGGCCAGATGCTCAGAAGCACAGGGTCTGTCTCCTTGGCATCCATCCATCCGAAGCCACAGATGTGCAGCAGTGAGTCTGAAGTGAGCACAGGTCACTAGGACAGAAGGCTGGATGCTGTGAAGACGCTCTGCAGAACACAGACCCCCGACCCACACGATAAGTGACCCCGTGACTGAGGACCTTGTCCCTGGTCAGGCCGTGCTTCCGGGGCGTTCATCTCATGAGTCCAGGGTAAATGGAAGTATGAGAGGGTAACTGGGACAACTAGCAAACCGAAGACATTGTCGCCCACACAGGAGGTTGCCTTGTTCATGGGCAGCCAGCTTCAAGGTGGTGTGGCTTCAGGGCCCTGTGAGGACCGCGGGAGTCAAGGTCAAGGCATGCCTAGGTGTCCGGCTCAGCTGGTTGGGGAGCTTTGCCTTTAGGGGACGCTTTGCGATCTTCTGAGATAGTCACCCTTCGAGGCTGGTGACCACAGAGTGAAAGCGGTGGGTGAGAACACGTCAGAATTCAATAAAAGCCCTGAAGGCTGTCATGCGCAGGAGCTCAGCTCAGCAGAGAGCAGGGCAACGTTTCAAGTGTAAAGTGCGACAGGGGGAAAGAAGCCACTGTTTCCCCGAGTAGGACAAAGACCCCTTCCTCCTCTTCTCCTCCTGGTCTTCCCCCTCCACTTCCTCCTCTGCGGTGGAATTGCAGTATATAAATGTGAAGAAACAGAAGACAAGTGAAGAGCGCCCTAGCAAATGGGTAGCAACAGTTCTCTGGGGTGGAAACAGGACTGGTAAACTTAGCACGGGGGTGGCGTCAAGCTCAGGCTGCTGGCGTGTTTACTCAGGCCAGAGCCACGTTTTAAGAATAATTGAATGTGAGTGCTTTTAGGGGTATGCATTTTCCATGTTTTTGAAGCTGCCACCCTTAATATTTTATCAAGCTTTTCCATTCCTCCTTGTTATTTCCCTAACCTCTGAAGGTATGTGAGTTTACGGACTCCAGCTCTTGAGCAGTTCTGGGAAGATCTCGAGGCCAGCGTTTTTAGAGGCATAACCTCCAAAGATGCTCAGACCTGCAGAGATAAGCTCAGGCCCAAGGAGAGGAATGTACGAAATCAAGACCACAACTGAGACGGAGACAAAAACCATTCCCAGGAAGGAAATACTGTTCTAAGAGTTTCCACAGAGTCTCAGACTTTTTATGATTAAAATAAACAGGTTTATGCACCCATGTTTTTCTGAAAACAATATATATGTGTGTAACCTGGAAGAATGGTACAGATGAACCAATTTTCTCAGTAGAAACAGAGATCCAGCTGGAATTACGGACACAGGTGGGGAAGGAGAGGCTGGGACAAATTGGGAGGGTGGCATTGACATATATACACTACCCTGTGCAAAATGGGCCTCCCCGGCGGCTCAGACAGTAAGCAATCTGCCTGCAACGGGGGAGAGCCCGGCTCGATCCCTGGGTCAGGAAGATCCCTGAAGGGCATGGCACCCACTCCAGGATTCTTGCCTGGGAAATCCCATGGACAGAGGAGCCTAGTGGGCTACAGTCCATAGGGTCACAAAGACTTGGGCACAGCTGAGTGACTAACACTTTCACTGTTGTGTGTAAACTAGTGGGAAGCTGCTGTATAGCACAGGGAGCTCAGCTCAGCGTTCCCTGATGATCTGGAGGAGTGGGTGGGGGAGGTGGGAGGGGGTCCAAGAGGGAGGGGACATGTGTATACGCACAGCGGAAGCCAACAATGTAAAGCAAATTTATCCTAATTAAAAAAAAAAAAAACTGTACTTTCTAAATTATCTTTATTAAACATGGTGCTTGCTTGCCATCATATTATGCTATTTGTGTGTGTGCGTGCACGCTCAGTTGTGTCTGACTCTTTGTGACCCCATGGACTGTAGCCCGCCAGGCTCCTCTGTCCATGGGATTCTCTAGGCAAGAATCCTGGAGCGGGCTGCCGTTTCCTCCTGCAGGGGATCTTCCTGACCCAGGGATTGAACTCCTCTCTCCTGTGTCTCCTGCATTGGCAGGAGAGTTCCTTAACACTAGTGCCCCCAGGACGTGCAGCTTATGTTATTTACTTCGGCTCAATTACAAATTCTTTTGTTTCCAAAGATGATCAAAGAGTATATTGAAGTACCTAAACTTACTTGCATTTAATTTTCCACCTGATAAAGGTCTAATGAGAAGGAAATGGCAACCCACTCCAGTATTCTTGCTTGGAGAATCCCAGGGACCGAGGAGCCTGGTGGGCTGCTGTCTATGGGGTTGTACAGAACTGGACACGACTGAAGTGACTTAGCAGCAAAGGTCTAACGAAGGAGTCACTGAAGTCCGCAGAAAAGACCTTCCTCTGTCTTCCAAGGAGCCCAAAAGCATTGCACAGAAGGGCTTCTGTTCGAGTGTTTCTGTAACTGAGATTCGGAGACAGGGTCTTTACAACACTGTTCTGATCTGGAGCAAAGAAAACTGTGACCAACCCGGGCCTTCTGTTATGTTTTCTGCCCAGGAGGAGCTGGTGTCGATGTGGTTTAGATAGAAGAAGATGCTGCAAAGATTACAGGCTTGGGATCTGCTTCTGGAAGCTCTGACCCCAAAGCAAACTCCCTTCCCAGGGGTTCCTGCTGTCTGAAGTCAGAGACCAGTGGGTTTCTAAAAGGGCTGAGTGGAGATGTCAGGCTGGACCACTTTGAAAATATTGTTTGGAACATGGTCTAGAAAAATAGCCTTCTCCACAGAAAGAATATGATGAGTGACCCATCAGTACCATTCCCAAGAGTGAGTGGGCCTACCGACACAATGCCGGCATGCGCACGGGAGCCTGGAGGGCAGGCCTGTCTGAATATGCCATTGCTTTTACTGACATAACACAGAAGTGTGTCAGTCGCTCAGGCGTGTCTGACTCTTTGCATTCCCACAGCCTGTAGCCCACCAGGCTCCTCTGTTCATGGGATTCTCCAGGCAAGAATACTGGAGTGGGTTACCAGTCCCTTCTCCAGGGGATCTTCCGGACCCCAGGGACCTCATTGCAGGCAGATTCTTTACCATGCAAGCCACCAGGGGAGCCCATATGAAGTTATAGCATTTAGAAGCTGTCCACCCCTCTCCGCCCTAGCCTCAAGCAGAGTAAGACCTTTGCAAAGGTTTTAGCACAACCTGCTGGTCATTCTACTTGGCACAAGAAGGTGAGGAAAAACATTCAAGCACATCCACGCAAAAACACCCCAGTGTGAAAAAATTATCCAGAAGACAAATCATTCCCATGAGATTTAATGTTCAGCATTAGCTAATAAGAAAATATGAGCACAAATCAAGAAAAATAGAGCATATATTTTATTAAATTTGTTTTTATTCACCACTCACTCAGAAAAGAAATATCTATTTTGGTTGAAAAAGTATCCTGAATTGAAAATAGAGTCCCCACAGACTTTTTTTTTTCTTTTACTCAGAGAAGTAATTATTTCTTTAGAATTAATTTATAAAATTATTTTTAAAATAGTAATTTAGTCCTCATCAAAGAAATAAGTTGGAGCTTAAAAATAAGTTAATGATTAAAAAAAAAAAAGTCTGGGGAAGTCCAAATTTAAACACTGAATATTTTGATTTGTTGTTTCGCTAATAAATTAACATTCCTCTTAGAGTGATAAAAAGAACATATAGAGTAGTTGCATGCCTTATTTGTCCAGTTTTCTCACCCTAGCATAGAAATCCCACTGAATTCATATATATTGCATTTGTTTATAAGGGCTTTTACTTATTTATTTATTTTTGAGCATTACATGATGTCTGTTTTTTCATGTTTATCTGGTTGACAAAACCTTTTGTTATTGTTGTTTTAAGCTTTTTTTTTTTCTTTTTAATGTGGACCATTTTTAAAGTCTTTATTGAATTCTTTACAATTTTGCTTCTGTTTGATGTTTTTGGGTTTTTTGGCTGTGAGGCATGTGAGATCTTTGCTCCCTGACCAGGGATCGAAACTACGCTCCCGGAATTGGAAGGAGAAATCTCAACCACTGGAGGACGAGGGAAGTCCTAGTCTGGCAAAAGTTTTGCTTATTGGTATTTGGTTTTTATATTTTAATTTTATCTCATTTTGGAGCATAGTTGATTAACAATATTTCAGGTATACCGCAAAGTGGTTCAGTTATACACATATATGATCTATTTTTTTAAATTGTTTTTCCATTTAGGTTATTACAAATTATTGAGCAGAGTTCCTTGTGATATGCTGTAGGTCCTTGTTGGCTTTCTATTTTAAATAAGTTTTATCAAAAATTTTCTAGTTCTTACAAAGCAAGGGCTAGAAGGGCTTATTGGACTGAGACACAGGCTGCCAGCTCAGGGAAGCTGCACTTCCCAGGGTTGTACAGGGATGTATTCCTCTGACACTTTAGGCTACAGTTGATTGAGGTCGGAACGGTTTAAGTCAAAGATTTTTAAATCTTAATTTTAAATATTTTTAAGACAATTTTTATCAAATGAATGTATAAAAAAAAATGAAGAATTTCCACATTTCATTTATTATGAACCCACAGCTGTATGTCATTGGTAATCTTCATATTTTCTTTAATGATGGTTCAGTTCAGTTCAGTCGCTCAATCGTGTCCAACTCTTTGTGACCCCATGAATCGCAGCACGCCAGGCCTCCCTGTCCATCACCATCTCCTGGAGTTCACTCAGACTCACGTCCATCGAGTCCGTGATGCCATCCAGCCATCTCATCCTCTGTCGTCCCCTTCTCCTCCTGCCCCCAATCCCTCCCAGCATCAGAGTCTTTTCCAATGAGTCA
>SJYQ01000101.1:457177-503848 GCA_006410935.1 Redunca redunca | reverse complement strand
TTGGCAATTTGATCTCTGGTTCCTCTGCCTTTTCTAAAACCAGCTTGAACATCAGTGAGTTCACGGTTCACATATTGCTGAAGCCTGGCTTGGAGAATTTTGAGCATTCCTTTACTAGCGTGTGAGATGAGTGCAATTGTGTGGTAGTTTGAGCATTCTTTGGCATTGCATTTCTTTGGAATTGGAATGAAAACTGACCTTTTCCAGTCCTGTGGCCACTGCTGAGTTTTCCAAATTTGCTGGCATATTGAGTGCAACACTTTCACAGCATCATCTTTCAGGATTTGAAACAGCTCCACTGGAATTCCATCACCTCCACTAGCTTTGTTCGTAGTGATGCTTTCTAAGGCCCACTTGACTTCACATTCCAGGATGTCTGGCTCTAGGTGAGTGATCACACCATCATGATTATCCGCGTCATGAAGATCTTTTTTGAACAGTTCTTCCGTGTCTTCTTGCCACCTCTTCTTAACATTTTCTGCTTTTGTTAGGTCCATACAAATTCTGTCCTTTATCAAGCCCATATTTGCATGAAATGTTCCCTTGGTATCTCTACTTTTCTTGAAGAGATCTCTAGTCTTTCCCATTCTGTTGTTTTCCTCTATTTCTTTGCATTGATCACTGAAGATGGCTTTCTTATCTCTTCTTGCTATTCTTTGGAACTCTGCATTCAGATGGGTATATCTTTCCTTTTCTCCTTTGCTTTTCACCTCTCTTCTTTTCATAGCTATTTGTAAGGCCTCCTCAGACAGCCATTTTGCTTTTTCGCATTTCTTTTCCATGGGGATGGTCTTGATCCCTGTCTCCTGTACAAAAATGTCACGAACCTCATTCCATAGTTCATCAGGCACTCTGTCTATCAGATCTAGGCTCACTTCCACTGTATAATCATAAGGGATTTGATTTAGGTCATACCTGAATGGTCTAGCAGTTTTCCCTACTTTCTTCAATTTGAGTCTGAATTTGGTAATAAGGAGTTCATGATCTGAGCCACAGTCAGATCTTGGTCTTGTTTTTGTTGACTGTATAGAGCTTCTCCATCTTTGGCTGCAAAGAATATAATCAATCTGATTTCGGTGTTGACCATCTGGTGATGTCCATGTGTAGAGTCTTCTCTTGTGTTGTTGGAAGAGGGTGTTTGCTATGACCAGTGCGTTTTCTTGGCAAAACTCTATTAGTCTTTGCTCTGCCTCATTCTGCATTCCAAGTCCAAATTTGCCTGTTACTCCAGGTGTTTCTTGACTTCCTACTTTTGCATTCCAGTCCCCTAGAATGAAAAGGACATCTTTTTTGGGTGTTAGTTCTAAAAGGTCTTGTAGGTCTTCATAAAACTGTTCAACTTCAGCTTCTTCAGCATTACTGGTTGGGGCATAGACTTGGATCCTGTGATACTGAATGGTTTGCCCTGGAGACGAACAGAGATCATTCTGTCGTTTTTGAGATTGCATCCAAGTACTGCATTTCGGTTCTTTTGTTGAACATGATGGCTACTCCATTTCTTCTGAGGGATTCCTGCCTGCAAAGTAGATATAATGGTCATCTGAGTTAAATTCACCCATTCCAGTCCATTTTAATTTGCTGATTCCTAGAATGTCGACGCTTACTCTTGCCATCTCTTGTTTGACCACTTCCAATTTGCCTTGATTCATGGACCTGACATTCCAGGTTCCTATGCAATATTGCTCTTTACAGCATCAGGCCTTGCTTCTATCACCAGTCACATCCACAGCTGGGTATTGTTTTTGCTTTGGCCCCATCCCTTCATTCTTTCTGGAGTTATTTCTCCACTGATGTCAAGTAGCAGATTGGGCACCTAATGACCTGGGGAGTTCCTCTTTTGGTATCCTATCATTTTGCTTTTTCATACTGTTCATGGGGTTCTCAAGGCAAGAATACTGAAGTGGCTTGCCATTCCCTTCTCCAGTGGACCACATTCTGTCAGGCCTCTCCACCACGACCCGCCTGTCTTGGGTTGCCCTGCAGGCACGGCTTCGTTTCACTGAGTTAGACAAGGCTGTGGTCCTAGTGTGATTAGATTGGCTAGTTTTCTGTGAGTATGGTTTCAGTGTGTCTGCCCTCTGATGCCCTCTTGCAACACCTACCATCTTACTTGGGTTTCTCTTACCTTGGGCATGGGGTATCTCTTCATGGTGCTCCAGCAAAGCACAGCCGCTGCTCCTTACCTTGGACGAGGGGTATGTCCTTACTGCCACCGTGGTATGATTTTTAAAGGTATAAACACCAGTTTTACTTATAAATTAATAAATTAATGATACTCTTTGAGTCAGTCATCCATTAAGAATTACTGTTGAAATATGACTATTTTGATCATTGAACTATGACTATTTTACTAAAATTGGAACAGAATATTTGCTTAGCTCTCTGCAATAAGCCCAGTGCTCAGGAGCTACACACAATGGAAAAAAAGGTAAAAGCTTCTCTTCTGTAATAATACCCCCCAAAATGCTCTTCATTGGTAAATTTTACTTATTGGGAAGGTTATTTGCATTTGTATAAAAATGAACTATTTCACATGCATTAATGCTTCATTTATTAAAAACACAGATTCTCATGGAAAAAGAAGTCACCCATGTTTTAAATGCCTGTTCAGTAATAAAATCACTTCACAGAGACCCTGTAAAATTCATGATGCATTGAATGATTTGGCTTCTATGTTGTACTACAATGATAATAGCTGTTTAGTCAGATAAAGTGGAATTGCTAAACATGCACCCAAATGAAATTTAATAACGTGTTCATTTTTGCACAAGTCTGATGGGAAAAATACCCCTCCCATTAATTCTTCTGGGTCACTGTTTTTCATTAGCTGCCTCAAAGCAACCCCATTTCTTATCTTAAAACACAGCAGGTAGAGTGTGAAGTTAATTTTAGGTGAAGTAAGAAAACCAGGGAGACAGGTCTTAGACCCAAACGTTTCTCTCCAAGACTACAATGTCTACCCAAGAGCCTCCAAGGGCGATGCTGGGTATCCTTGAGATTCCTGCTATTCCCTCCTACCCGAGTGCCTGTCTGAATTCGCCCCAGAGAAACCTCCCCTTCCTGTTTGATGGCGGGAAGACCTCCCCAGGCTGCAGGCTCAGTGTAGCATGAGCAGTTAGCTCCACTCTCTGCAGGGGTCTGTGGCCGCCCACAAAGGCACCCACAAATTTGCTTCCTTCCAGTTAATAGCACTTTCATTAGGATGTCCCCAGAAGCTACCATGGGCTTCCCTGGTAGCTCAGCCGGTAACAAATCTGCCTGCAATGCAGGAGACCCTGGTTCAATTCCTGGGTCAGGAAGATCCCCTGGAGAAGGGCATGGCAACACTCCAGTATTCTTGCCTGGAGAATCCCATGGACAGAGGAGCCTGGTGGCCTACAGTCCATGGGGCCACAAAGAGTTGGGCACAACTGAAGCAACTTAGCACATGCGGCACAGTATAAAGTTATATGGACAGATCTTGGGGATATCATGGTTTAGGTCCAGACCACTGCCATAAAGGGAATGTCTTAATGAAGGGAGTCACGTTCGTTTTCTGTTGGTTTCCCAGTGCATATAAAAGCTTGTTTATACTGTAGTGTAGCCTACTAAATGTGCCTGTCATTATGTCTTTAAAGGTGTAAATCTCTTAAGTAAAAATACTTTATTAATTTAAAAAGAAAGCCATCACGTGACAAGCCAGGTTTGCCACTAACCTTCAGTGTGCAAACAACGAAGCATTTGTAAAGTAAAGCAAAGGGTAATAAAAGTATGTCTGTGCAGAAGAACTCTGAGAGGTGACTGACCGCATTAAAACATGTTTAGTGACCCTCCAGTGTTCCTGCTACTAGAAGCTGCTACAGAAAGGATGTACAAATAAATTCTGACATAGTTCTTGATTTTGAGCAGCTGAGTTTCCTGAGACACTTGGATAATAGTCATCATGGAATATGACATCGATGAAAACCACAGTAGAGTTCTAGAAACTGTGCAAGGAAAGTAAGGTGAAGGGGTGATGAAGTCTAACTGAAGTAGTAAGAAGGTACTTAGAGATTTAGTGATATTTGGGATGCGTCTTAAAGGCATAGAAGTTCACCAATCTTCGATAAGAACTTACTAGGTCTCCAAGAAGGAGAAGGCAATGGCAACCCACTCCAGTATTCTTGCCTGGAAAATCCCATGCACGGAGGAGCCTGGTAGGCTGCAGTCCACGGGGTCGCACAGAGTTGGACATGACTGAAGTGGCTTAGCAGCAAGTCACCAAGAAAGGACAAAAGTCTATAGTTGAGCAAAGGAAATATAGATGAAACATAGACAATATAATGGATAAGACAAAGTGGTAATTAATATGCTCAGAGAATGTTTCCCATCATAAAGTATCGACATGAGGTGACTAAGAATGGAGAGCCTGAGAATAAACTAATTAATCAATTAATAAAAATTCTTATTAATAAAATTATATTTTAGAAGGAATAATCAATGTAAGGTAGAAAATGAAGTTGAAGACTCAGAGAGGAAACCAAAACAATGATGTTTTATTTTAAGCAAAGTAAATGAAAGAAAATTTGAGAATTAAGAAGTTCAATATAAAAACAAATGTAATCTTTACCTCCCCTCACACATATATGAAGAAGAAAAATGAGATGGGGGAGGAAGAGAGAGAGAGAGAGATCTAGAGACTGAGGATTAAAAGAGGAGAGAGATCATCAGAGACATGATTTAGGGAAATTTCCCCAAACTGGAAAATATTAGTTTCCACATGAAGAGGCCTCACAAGTGACTAAAAGAGTAACATTAAAAAGAAAACAAACAAAATAAAACCTTATGGTGAATAACAGATCCTAAAATATCTCAGGAAGGAAAACAAGAAACCTCCAAAAACAGGTATCAGAAATGAAGTAGCATTAGACTTCCCAGAAGTAACAGCACTGGAAATGAAAGAGAAATGCCTTTAAAAATCAGAAGGAATCTAACAGATGTGGAAATCTGAGAAAATGTCCCTGAAAGAAATCAAATGTATGGAAGAAAAATTCAAAGACACAGTTCATGGAAAAAAATCATGACAAAGTAAAATCTAAATATAAAATTGGAAGTGCAGAGAGCCCCCAGATAAGCCCCCTCATATACAGCTGCAGGGAGCCAGCTGAGGAACTCCGCCCACGGCAAAGGTCATGAGGAAGGAGGCTTGGTGTGCGCAAAGGCGTGATCCAGCCTCAGGAAACCCCCTGTTCCTGAGCATCTACCCCAAAACCAGAGTCTGTTTTATGCTCTCACCTACACCTCTGACTTTACGGGGGGCTCTCCTCCATAACCATTTCTCTTGGAGAAGGAGTTAATGTGCAGCTCCAAGGCAATAAAAATTCCTGGGCATGACAAGAGTGTTTCAGCTTACGGACTCCTCTGAAGGTTATCTAGCCCGCCTGTATAGGTTCGTCCAGCCACAGGTGATTGTTTATAGCCTCCCAACCTGGGAGGCACGAGATGTTTTAGACTTAGTAAAGGCAAATTCTTTTGGGGAGTTGGAAATTATTAGTATAGTGGGTTGGTTAGGAATTATATTGGTGAAGGGTTTTTCATTTGTTGTGTCAATAATTGCTGCTAATTCCCTGTCCTGGGTGTGACAAGGGTGTCTCAGGTCAAACCTCTCTGCTGACAGACTAGCTTGTGTGACAGGATTATCCATACTCCTGCCACTACGCACATGATTGTTTACTACCTCTCAACCATAAACAGCACAGAGAGTTTTGGAGTATTTTTAAAGTCTTAATTAGCATAGGGCTTTTCTCATTGTTGAGTCAATGATTGCCGCCAGGCCTCCATATCCTTAGGCACCTGGGAATATATTAATCAATGTATTTGGAATATAGAAAATGAAATATAGTAGTTTTAAGGTTAGCAATACTAGACTTTTTGAGTTAATGAATTTTCTCTTTTGTAATAGATCACTGTACTTTGTTATGAATCACTGTGTCCTTGCTATGTAAAAATGTAACTTTATCACTATCTTAAGACTAAATAGATCTTAAGGGGAACATTGGTGAAGGGATTTTCACTTGTTGGGTTGATGTTTGCTGCTAAATCTCCATGTTCCCTGCCCTTATAATGAATATAACTAGCATATAGGAGAAATAAGTATTAACCTTTAAGATTAATCATGTTAACCTTGGGTTAAATAAATTCCTTTCTTGATTGTAACTCACTACACCCTCACCCTATAGGAATGTAACTTTATTTGGAGGGTGGTGCCTGGTTTAAGAAAAAACACCCTTGGAAGAAATAAGTTTTTTTGGTTATCAGAAAGAAAGGATCATAAAATGTCAGCAGGTCTCATGGCCAGAAGATGATGTAAATTCGCTAAGATCTTTTTTTATACATTTATGTGAAGCACCTGATTTGATAAAGGTCAGGACTGCTGACCCCTGCGTGACTCTGTATTCATCCCTATGTGTAACAAAAGATATATAAGCAAACCCCAAAATAAAGAAATCGGATCAGTTTCCGGAAAGACTGATTCCCCCATGTCGTTTCTTTTTTGCTTCTGGCTGAATTCCCATCTGGAGCATGGATGCTATTCCATGTAAACCAAGTTATTCAGCCTCTTTTTCTCCACTAATTTTCCTACTACACTATCCGTTTTTAATCTCTCTATATATCTGTGATTAAATATGTATTTTTCCAAAGATGCCGACACCGTCCCCACCTTCGAATTCCCTGGATCCCCCGGGGCTGGACCCCGGCATACAGCCGTATTAATCTATAACAATCCTGAATATTCATTGGAAGGACTGATGCTGAAGCTGAAGCTCTACTACTCTGGCCTCTTCATGCAAACAGCTGAATCATTGGAAAATACTCTGATGCTGGCAAATAGCGAGGGCGGGAAGAGAAGGTGAGGACAGAGGATGAGATGGTTGGAGGGCATCACTGACTCAATGCACACGAATTTGAGTAGACTCCAGGAGATGGAGAAGGACAGAGGAGCCTCAGGTGCTGTTGTCCATGGGGTGGCAAAGAGCCAGACAGGAGTTAGTGACTGAACGACAATCTATGACAAATGTACCAAGAACATGCAATGGGGAAAGGACATTGATAAGTGATGTCAAGATATATCTCACTGGATAACTTCTAATGGAAAGTATATTTCAGATTGTTTTCCTTTATAAATTATTACAAGATTTTGAGTATAGCTCCTTGTGCTATACAGTAGGTACTTGTTGGTTACCTATTTGATACGTATTAGTTCATATATATATTAATCCCAAACTCCTAATTTATCCTCCACCTTTCCTCTTTTGTAACCATAAGTTTGTTTTCTATGTCTGTGGGTCTATTTTCTGTTTTGTATATAAGTTCAGTTCAGTTCAGTTCAGTCGCTCAGTCGTGTCCGACTCTCTGCGACCCCATGAACCGCAGCACGCCAGGCCTCCCTGTCCGTCACCACCTCCCGGAGTTCACTCAGACTCGCGTCCATCGAGTCCGTGATGCCGTCCAGCCATCGCATCCTCGGTCGTCCCCTTCTCCTCCTGCCCCCGGTCCCTCCCAGCATCAGAGTCTTTCCCAGTGAGTCAGCTCTTCCTATAAGTACATTTGTATTATTTTTTGGGGTTCCACCTTTAAATGATATCATAGGTATCTGTCTTCATCCGACTTACTTCGCTTAGTGTGATAATCTCTACTCCATTCTCTTCGCACGGCTGAGCGGTGCTCCATCGTCTGTGTTTAGGCGCCGCGTCTCTTTTTCCAGACTTTGCTTCGATTTTTGGCTGTGCTGGGTCTTTGCTGCCGCATGAGCTTTCCTCTGGTGGCAACGGGGCTGCTCTCCGGCCGGGACGCGCCGGGGGCGGCTCTCGGGCTGTGATGCGCCGGCTTGTCCTGCACTGGTTCCTCTTGCCATAGAGCACGGGCTCTGTGGGCTTCCGGCCTGCGGGCCCCAAAGCTGCAGCTCCCGGGCTCTGGGGCACAGTCTCAGTGGTCGTGGTGTACAGGCTCCGTTGCTCCATGGCGTGTGAGATCTTCCCGATCAGGGACTGAATCCATGTCTCCTGCGTTACCAGCCAGAGTCTTTACCTTGAGCCACCAGGCAAGCCCTGTACCGCATCTTTCTTATCCAATCCTCTGTCGATGGTTGTTGAGGTTGTTGCTTCCCTGTCTTGGCTATTGTAACTAATATTGCAGCGAACACTGGTGTGTATGCATCTTTTTGAAGTACGGTTTTCTCCGGACATATGGCTAGGAGTGAGATTGCAGGATCATGTGGGAACTCTGTTTTCAACTTTTTAAGAAAGCTCCACGCTGCTCTCGATAGTGGCTGTACCGGTTTACATCTATAATCATTGGAGAAATGTAAATCAAACCACAATGAAGTACCACCTCATACCCATCAGAATGGCCATCATCTGGAAGTCTACAAGTAATAAATACTGAAGAGGGTGGAGAAAAAGGGAACCCTCCTACACTGTTGATGATAAGCTTTTAAAAGTAATAGTAGTTCTAAGCTGAGAAGTTGCAAGAATGGAAGTGGGAACAGAGATAGGAGAAATTGGACCAACTCAGAGTTAATTGTCAGTAGGGTAGGAGGTCTGAAATTAAAAGACGCTTGCTCCTTGGAAGAAAAGCTATGACCAACCCAGCCAGCATATTAAAAAGCAAGGACATTACTGTGCTAACAAGGGTCCGTCTAGTCAAAGCTGTGGTTTTTCCAATAGTCACGTATTCCCAGATATGAGAGTTAGACAATAAAAAAGCTGAGCGCCGAAGAATTGATGCTTTTGAACGGTGGTGTTGAAGAAGACTCTTGAGAGTCCCTTGAACTGCAAGATCCAACCAGTCCATCCTAAAGGAAATTGGTCCTGAATGTTCATTGGAAGGACTGATGCTGAAGCTGAAACTCCAATACTTTGGCCACCTGATGCGAAGAACTGATTCCTTGGGGGGGGGAAAACCCTGATGCTGGAAAATATTGAGGGCGGGAGGAGAAGGGGAAGACAGAGGATGAGATGGTTGGAGGGCATCATTGACTTGGTGGACATGAGTTTAAGCAAGCTCCAGGACTTGGTGATGGACAGGGAAGCCTGGTGTGCTGCAGCCCATGGGGTGGCAAAGAGTCACACACGACCGAGCAACTGAACTGAACTGAACTGAATTGAGGGCAGGAGGTCTGGTGGCCAAGGTGGTGGCAGGAACTGGTGATGCTTCGGACAAGCACGTGAAGTGAATGCAGAGAGGAGAAGGAGGACCAGAGCTCTCCATGGAAATTCCAGACGATTCCCAGTTTTTTTTTCCTCTTGTAAAAATTCATATCAAAACATGTCTTGCACTTGTAATAATTTTAGCTGCTACATAAAACACAAATCTCAGATAATATTCCTAGAAAGATATCTTATATGTAAATCTCCACATGAAAAATATGTAAATGTAGAATGACATTAAGTAATGAATTATTTACAAAGTATGTCATCTTGCAAATCTAAATAAAATTAATCTCTTCCTTTAACATTGTATAAATTTAGAGTTGATTTTATTTCTGAAATTCACATATTCTCTGTATGACTAAAGGGCATTGGATTAAAATACATTATAAAAATCTGTAGAGAGAAAGAGTGGATTTTAGTAATTTGCCTAAACTTGTCACTGATTTTGACCTTTTTTAACTTCCTGTATTTAAATTGTGAACAAATATTTTGCTACTTCTTGCAAGAACAAATAGAGTTTATTTACCACTGGCTCTCATCAAAGAGACATTTGACTTCCATGATTTAATGCTACTCCAAACAAAGAGAATACTGCCAAAGCCTGTTTTATTTACAGAAATAACTTGTTTCATTTAAGAAGTCATTTTATAAAACTAAAACCAACTGTGAGCTCAGATGAGAAACGTTAGACTATATTAAGGGAGACCCACACACTTGCACACACACTGGAAAATCCAGATGAAAGTGTACTGCCTTTATATCCCTGATACCTACTTGCTCTCGTAATTTACATGACTCTAGCTGTTGAGACAAAGCATTTCTTGGATGTCGAACGAACTGTGGTCACATGTGGTGGTGGTGGCGTACTGGTGTCCCCCAAGAGGGAGCTCTTCAGGGTTATTAGACATTCCAATATAGTGTGGGAGGAAGGCCATGATGGAGCTCCTAGGACAAAGGTCTAATGGATTATTAAAGATGTGGAACCTAATCAGACTGCATCCGCAGGGACACAGTAGTGTAAGAGGGAGAAAACCACGCTTTGAAAAATGTTGTAAAAATAACCATTGCTAAGATGTGCGGCAGAGCATGACCTTACACAGCCAGCTAACTGTTCTTTGCCATCGTCTATGAAGACCCACGGCAATGCACGAGAAACAGTGGGAGAGTGTCTGCTGAGTCAATCCAGAGTAACTCAAAGCAGATACTAGACAGCTGCTGAGTAAGTTTTTTTTGGTAACACGTTTATTTTTGTATAATTTTTTACTGGACCTTAGTTGTTTTGCAATGTTGTATTCGTTTATACCGCATAGCAAAGTAAATCAGCTGCTGCTGCTGCTGCTAAGTCGCTTCAGTCGTGTCCGACTCTGTGCGACCCCATGGACCTCAGCCTACCAGGCTCCTCCCTCCATGGGATTTTCCAGGCAAGAGGACTGGAGTGGGGTGCCACTACTTTCTCCAAAATCAGCTACGCATACACGTATATTCCCTCTGTTTTAGATTTCCTTCCTACCCCCGGAATTGAGTGGAGCCCCTTGTCCTATACAGTAGGTGCACCTTACTTAGCTATTTAATTTTTATTAGTTATCTATTTATTTTATACACCAATCCCAATCTCCCAGTTCATCCAACCACTACCCCCAAATTATGACAAATACCCAACTTTTAGCTTTAAATCTTCTGCATATCCTGTTTTCTATCCCTTTCTTTAGAATGTCCACGCAATGAGAGCAAATGATTAAATATAAATGGAGACCCCCTTATAAAGGGATTTCAGTTCAGTTCAGTTCAGTTCAGTCGCTCAGTCGTGTCCGACTCTTTGCGACCCCATGAATCGCAGCATGCCAGGACTCCCTATTCATCACCATCTCCCGGAGTTCACTCAGACTCACGTCCATCGAGTCCGTGATGCCATCCAGCCATCTCATCCTGGGTCGTCCCCTTCTCCTCCTGCCCCCAATCCCTCCCAGCATCAGAGTCTTTTCTAATGAGTCAACTCATCTCATGAGGTGGCCAAAGTACTGGAGCTTCAGCTTTAGCATCATTCCCTCCAAAGAAATCCCAGGGTTGATCTCTTTCAGAATGGACTGGTTGGATCTCCTTGCAGTCCAAGGGATTCTCAAGAGTCTTCTCCAACACATAAAGGGATTTACTACTTGTCAATTTCTTATAAATGTACTAATTCAATTCTCCACTTTCTGTTTGATAACTCATAACATGTGACAAAAGTCATGCAACGTAACTCATGAGGGATGATTTAGTCTGAACTAATGAAAAATGTAAATTATTAATTGCCAGGAAAAATTCTCAATCCACAGTTATCTAAGCACATCTTGAGGAAACCCTTTCCTGGAGCCCATGTTAACAAATGGGGGCAAGTCCTGTGGGCAACTCAACTCCATCCCATCTTTCATCCGAAATATTGGCAGGGCACAGACTCTTTCCCTCCCTACTGCCTAACCTTCTCCCCGCCTTACAGAGTGAGCATGGTAACATCATGCAATCCATAAAAATTCAAGAGGATATTTTTATTCGACAGGTTATCAGCCTCTCTTGGTGGGGTTTGTTATACCTAAGAAGTTCTATCGAGTCCAACAAGTTCTCCATTCAAGGGAAATTAAATATAACATCCCAGAGGTCCCTTATGGTTAAAAGGAACATATGAATCAAGAAAGCCCTGGTTTTTCTAGAGGGAAATTTCTGTGTACTTTTACACAGGAAGGCTACTTCCAGATCCCTAGTAACCTAAGTTTGGGGACAGTTAGGTCATTGGCAGGGCTTCCCTGATGGATCAAATGGTCTTTGGAAAAGACCCTGATGCTGGAAAAGATTAGGCAGGAGGAGAAGGGAGTGGCAGAGGATGAGATGGTTGGATGGTATCACCAACTCAATGGGTATGAATTTAAGCAAACTCCTGGAGATACTGAAGAACAGACACACCTGACATGCTGCAGTCCATGGGGTCACAGAGACGGGCACGACTTAGTGACCGGGCAACAGCAGGTCGGAAGAGCCACGCTCTCTTGGACTCATTCACCAGAGACAGGGAATGAGTCATAATCTCCAGAAATGTGGTTTGCATTTTATGGTGCTCTGTTAACATGTTTAAATACTGATTGATGGGTCGTCTGACAAACATACTGAAATGTGATCTAAACAGTAAGAGCTTGTTCTGATTACCAAACTGAGAGACAATGGAGCAATGACATCTGAGATTTACTGTTGGCTTTTGTTTCCTGGCGCTCACTCTGGTGACGAGGTGATTTTTGTCTGTGTGTGTTATGAGGACAATCCTTTCCCAGGGATGTTTAAGAGTGTGTTTGTTTTTGGATAATGATTTCAATGTTATGAGTTCAGCTGAGCCTACTACGTTGTGCAGTGTTGTTGAGAGAGCCATTTCACGTGTTTTTGTTTTTGTTTTTGTTTTAATCATGGGATAAAGACAGCAAATAAGTTTAGACTGTTTTTTCCGCTGATTTTTCAAAGCACACGAACAAAGTTAATACCTGGGAAGGCAGAAGGGCAGAACACAGACTATGACGTCAGGAAGCGCTGGTTAAACCCTGAGTCTATCATTTGCCAAATGTGTTATAACAAGCCAGGCACCTACCTTCTCTAAGACCCAACTCCTCACCTATAAAATGGAGATATTACGAGCATGTGCAGCATAAAATTTATCTAGAGAAACAAATGCAGATAAAATAAATAAAATGCCTCGCATGAATTATACCTCAATAAATGTTCAGCTCAGTTCAGTCGCTCAGTCGTGTCCGACTCTTTGAGACCCCATGAATCGCAGCACGCCAGGCCTCCCTGTCCATCACCAACTCCCGGAGTTCACTCAAACTCGCGTCCATTGAGTCCGTGATGCCATCCAGCCATCTCATCCTTGGTCGTCCCCTTCTTCTCCTGGCCCCAATCCCTCCCAGCATCAGAGTCTTTCCCAATGAGTCAACTCTTCGCATGAGGTGGCCAGAGTACTGGTGTTTCAGCTTTAGCATCATTCCCTCCAAAGAAATCCCAGGGTTGATCTCCTTCAGAATGGACTCGTTGGATCTCCTTGCAGTCCAAGGGACTCTCAAGAGTCTTCTCCAACTATTATAGTAATAATATTTCTATTTATTTAGAAATGATACAGGATGTATACCCCCTTGATTAGATTAGTATTGATCCAAGGAAATGTAAAGAGGTTTGCAAAAGAAAGGTCTTTCCTATTGACTCAGATGGTAAAGAATCCACCTGCAAAGCGGAAGACCTGGGTTTGATCCCTGGGTGGGGAAGATACTCTGGAGAAGGGAATGGCTATCCACTGCAGTAGTCTTGCCTGGGGAAACCTATGAACAGAAGAGCCTGGTGAGCTATAGTCCATGGAGTCACAAAGAGTCGGGTACGATTGAGCAACCAACACTTTACAAAAGAAGGACTATAGAAAATGGACATTTAGCAGAATAAATCTTTTCACCTGAAACAGGAAATGAAAAAAAAATCACAAATTTGAGCATATCTTTTGAAGAACCTTTAGACCCTTCCAACTGTAAAATTTGTATAAGAGAATGAAAGCATAGCCTTTTCTACTCATTTTAACAGATAGTCTTTTCCTTTGAAGTTGTGCATTTTGGAGGTCTTTATATCAAGAGATTTGTTGCAATTAGCCAGGGCAATTACCACCCACTTTCTTGGACCTAATAGAATGCTATGAGAACATTTTATAACAAATCTCCAGAGTAAATTAAAAACTAAATCTAAAGATCAGTTCTAATTAGTTATAAGAAATAACAAGCTTCACATGCAATGTTTTAGCAAGAACAAAAATAGGCATGGAAGCATCCCTGTGTAAGTGTTAGGGTCTAAAAGCCGCCTCGGCCTCCCACGGTGCAGGCAGGCGCTTCACTCTCTGAGCCACTGGTGAAGCCCTGTTAAGTATCACAGTTTTGAGTAAAAGCTAAAAGCTTACATTTTAAATAGTATCATTGCAAAGACATTCAGCTAATATCTCACAGTTTTATCTTTGCTCAAAGATGTTAAAATATATATTTCTTTTATGCAAAGATTCATTTTTCATAGTAAAATGTTAATGTCTTAGGAGTAATGAACCTTCTGTTGGACACTCCCCCAAGCTCATCCTTTACCGCACCTTCTCGTGTGCAGAAGAAAAACATGTTTCTAGTTTGCTTCTGTTAAACTATTGATAAGAGAAATTACTATTGCTCTATTATTTAAGAATTTATTCTGCGTCTTCTCAAAAGGATGGACTCAAGTGGAAAATACACATTTAAACACACAATGTTCACATTTTGAAGATGTCACTTGCAGCTGAAATCTCTAAAAAAATAAACAAATAAAAACTCTAAATTTTAACTATACCATAGTATAAATGGCAACTGATCAAGTTTCTATGAAAGAAACTGAGGTACAGAGTTTGAATGGAAGACGTGAAGGCCAGTCTTCTTTCTTTCTGGAGCTCATAGCTGCTGACTCCTAAAATCTCTTTTTTCATTAGTAACTAAACAATGTAAACAAGAAACTTGCTTCATTCTAAAATTCACTTCTCATAAGCTAATGGCACAGTACTACAAAATAAAGTAAATATTTATTGCTAATTTTGTGTGCATAGTAATAAAAGAAGGAAATGGCAACCCACTCCAGTGTTCTTGCCTGGAGAATCCCAGGGACGGGGGAGCCTGGTGGGCTGCCGTCTATGGGATCACACAGAGTCAGACACGACTGAAGCGACTTAGCAGCAGCAGCAGCAGTAATAAAAGAAATAGAAGGCTGAACGTAAGACAAATGTGAGTTGAACTGAATATGCATAGCTGAGACACTTGAACTCAGTCAAGAGAGTGAAGATGTATAAAAACCACGCCAACTCAGAGGCAGTTTGTGACTAATGTAATAAACTAATGTGGAATTCAATAAAAAGGGTTTTGTTTGTTACCTTTTCTTGAATTTTTCAGATCCCAAACAATTTTTAGATATAGATCTTTTATAAAATGAGACCTATAAAGTTGTTACACAAATGTTAACTGCCAAAAGCCTATATTTTAATACATGCTTACATAGTTCATATATGAACATGTGACACAATACATTATATACAAGAAAGATAATAGTTGGATTTTATTGTGGTTGCTGTTACCAATTCATGGTAAAAAGTAGTCTAAATATTTGAGAAATTCAAAGTAAATGCATTTCAGTGAAAGACAAGAACAAACTTAACCATGAAAAATATGCATGCGCAATATTATATACCTATCAATGTCTTATTCCATAAAAATAGGTATGTTAGGCTTCATATGTAAATACTTAGCACAAATAGATTCTAATGACTCTACTTTCATCCTAAGGATTGAATACACATTACATTTATTTAAAGATGTTTATTGAAGCTCAATTGTAGCAAACACATAGTTTTGGGTCAAAAGTATCAAGCAATGAATTTCACATATTATACAGAGAATAATCCACGCTTCAAAATTATAAACAGCATATGAAGATAACAAGATAGGCTTTCTTGAAATTTTAAATTAGATTAAATAAGCTTGAAATATTGGACTAAATGCTAACATATGGAATATAAGATTTCCAAATGTTAATTTAGTTAACTTTCCTGTAGTACACACATTCTATTTTTATGTCTATTTCTGGAAGTAAAATAGGAAATCATAAGATGTATTTCAGCAGGACAAGGAGGCCATCTTGAGGTCATTCTAGAAATGTACATGTCCTTTTTACTGGCAGCACACACACAATTTATGATTTTTTAAAAATAGAACCTTTGAGAGAAGTTAATATTTCTAGTATAAAATATTGTCATTTTTCTTCAAAACCAAAATGGCAAAGTTTCTCAGAGCATTTAGATTTACTCGAAAGCATCCTCTAACTCACGCCCTGTGTCTGTTTCTGCCTCTTTTTCTTTTATACACACACACACACACACACACAAAGACTACAAACAAGCTGCTTCTTGCTGGATGACAGAGATGGATAAAACTTAAAATAAGCACAAGACTGTACAAAAATGCTTCAGCAAAACTGTCTTAAATATTTTTTCTACAGTTGTAAAACAAAAGCTTCCCACAAACCCCAGTCCTTGCCCTTCACAAATCCACTGTGTATGTTTTGCCTCTCTAGTTCTAGAAAAGTAGAAACAACTTTGAATCCGGGGTTTGCAGCTGCCCCGAGTCTTCTTTCCTATGCACTCTGAGTTAAAACGGGACTCGCCGGGCCGTTGGCGGCGTGCTCCAGCTCTTCAGCACCTTCCGTGGGTTTGGCTCCTCCAGCCTCTTTGTCTCCTTCGGGAGTCTTCTCCAGGGCCTCCTGGGGGCTTGTGCAGTTAGCATCCGACTTAGCTTTGTCCACCTCGTTATCAATCTCAACCTTATCTTCTGGATGCTTGCTTTTCTTTACTTGTCCATTCTGGGCGGGATAGGTGCTAGCAATGACGTCATACAGGAATTGGTATTGCTCCTAGCAAAGGGAAGAAGCCAGGGATTATGCAAAAGAGGTTTATGTCCTTTTTTTCTTTTTTTTTTTTTTTGTTAACATCAGATGAAAATGAACAAGACTTAATCATTTACGTGTGGAAGACTCTGGGTAACAGAAAACTATTCCTGTGTGTTTTCATAAAAAGATTGTTTTAAATGACTCACTCTCCTTACGGCTCTAAAGGACTGACTGCAAGGCAGTCTTCAGGTCTGACCCTGTAGCCACACCAAATCGGTGTTTGGTCCCCTCTCAGGCCGTAAGGGGGCATCTCGTTCCTAAGCTTTTGCAAAGGAACCCATCTTGGATGCCCCTTCTCTTGATTCATGCCTACATATCACTTGGCATCCAATCCAGAGTCTGCAGAAAGCCAGTCTGAGCCCCTCGGGTTAAATTCAGTGCCCTCACTCATGTTCTAGTGATCTCTCCATCATTTCACTCAGGTGTTCAGTCACTCAATCGTGTCTGACTCTTTGCGACCCCATAGACTGTAGCCTGCCAAGCTCATCAGTCCACAGAATTTTCTAGGCAGGAATGGAGAAGAAATGGGTAGCCTTGTCCTTCTCCAGGGGATCTTCCTGACCCAGGGATCAAACCCAGGTCTCTTGCATCTCCCGCACTGGCAGGCAGGCTCTGCCACCGCGCCACCTAATAATTTGTCATTTCACTTACGGCATTGCTTAGTATACGTCTGCCTTTTCCTCACACTTAACAGTGAGTCTTTAATGGCAAAAGCACGTAGCAGGCACTCAGTGTACTTTTAACATCAATACGTGCAAGGTCAAGGTCATGCACAAGTGAGAGCTGCCAGTGTCTGACTGAGCGGTTAAGTCTGCACTGTGAAGAGTGACCGACTCCAGACCATCACCTGCGGTCACTACACTTAGGACACAACTTGGGTTGATGAGGACAATGTTCATTCAACAGCCTCTCTGTACCCATGAACCAGAGCAGGAGCCTGTGGTCCTCATCCCCCCGACCCCGGTCCCCTGCTTGCCCTTGGTCCGTGGAAAAACCTGAGTCAAAGAAGAAGCTTAATCAGAGAAGTGAGAAACAAAGGAGAACAGTCAAAGGCGACTCAATAGCAATGGTTTAGCTGCTAAGCACAGTCAAGGGCCTTTGTTTAGTTCCTCTCCAGGGCTGCAGAAGATACCCCGAGCCACACCCTGCGAGCCGTCTTACAGACAGTGAAACCCCCACCAGGTGGAGAAGTTAACCACAGGATAACCGGACTGTAGCCATCACAAAAGCTGCCACAATTCTGAGAACTGGCCTCAGAGAAACGGGAAGAAACCAGCCATGGAAATGAAGACTAACGGCACTTAAAACAATCAAGACAATGCTGGTCAGACCACCAATGACCAATCTGAAGATGACTGTGAGAGCTGACGGTGCTGTGTTTGCATGTGGTCCCCGCCCTCAGTCTATAAAAGCTGTTGCCCGCTGATTGTCAGTGGGGTGGGGGAGCTGGCTTTGGACAGGCGTCCACCTCCCCGCTGCTCCAGGTGCCAGCATCCAAGATAAAGCACACTTTCCTTCCTACCAGCCCAGCCTCTTTATTGCATGAGTGGCGAGCAGCCAGCCCCCGCTTTCGGTGGCATCCACACCTCTTGGGAAACTGACTTTGCAGGCCCTTTGGACAAAAGGCGAGTCTATCCCACCCCTACACCTGAGCTGGCCTTGTGACCTGTTCAGGTAATAAAATGCAGAGGAAAACACACGCCAGTCCCAAGCCTGGGCCCTCAGGGGTCTCACTCTGCAGGAACTCCGCTGCCTTTATGGGAACACGTCTGGACCAGAACAGACATGCGACCCACGCACCCCTGCTGCCACAGCTAAATGCCAGCCCAAGGGCACTCAAGGTCCCTCTGGACAACCAACTCCCAGTGGACATCCTGGCGACAGCAGACACACGAGGGAGCCTGGTCCAGGCTGGCTGAGCCTGGTGTGAGCAGCAGGACTATTCAGCTGACCGAACAGATGACTGAACTATAATAAATGTTAACCACCACGCATCGCTGGCAAACTCCCGTTAGGTCCTCTCATTTATACTGATAGCAATCCACTTTGAACCATTACGTGAAATGCGATTTTAAAAGAGAGAACTAGACAAGTAAATAGAAGAGAAGGAACAGACAGGAGAGGATGAGAGGAGGGGGCGGGGGTGGAAGGAGAGAGAAGAAGTAAAAAGGGAAAACACGCTACAAGCGTTGAGGCGGCACACTTACGAAGGTGGGGACCATTCCTGGCCGGGCTCTGCGGAGCGACTTCACAGCTTGAAACACGTCTATCACCTCTTCTGTGTCAGCGCTTTCCAAGAGGTTGAACAACGCGCAAAATACTCCTGTTTGCTGAGATCCATCTCTATAAAAGAAAGAAAAGATTTTTAAAAATTCTACAGTTTATGGAGAAAGTGATATTGGGATAAAAATCAAAAGACAGAGGTAAGCATACATTCTTTGCTTCAGGTTTACTGTGATTCTTTTATTCCTGTCTCTTAAGAGCAGAACGTTTCTGCTAAATGCATGTTTCATGCAAAGTTTCTCAACCTGGGAATATAATAGTCCTTTAGTTTAAAAACTTACACTTTAAAAATATACTTTCTCCTGTTTAGTACTTTACTAATTACCAGGCACTTTAATTTATAGATGAAGCTGTTAAGACACATATCATAAAGCCAATTTGATAGATGAAAATACTTAAATTTAGGGAAGATAAAGGCATGGCTAGAAACTGATGAATCCGGAAAAACTGGACCTGATGTACTGTAAATTACTAAACCACGTACTTTCTCTCCTCTCTGCTGCCTCTCTAGTGCTCTTTTTTCCCTCACAAATGTTAACAATTCTGCTCCAATAGAAAAAGGATACCTAGTGAAATTACTCATTAAGGAGAGGGCAGTCAAATGACTTATCAAACTGAGAGGCATGTTACATTATAATAAAAATTCAATTTAAAGAATATTATTGGAAGATTTTTGATGTAAATAACCAAGGAATGTACAGTAGGTATTCATCTGTCCCCTAAGAAACACATACAGTTTTAAATACTAAACTTTCCTTCCTTAGTTTTCTTTCCATGTAAATTTTACCTTTGAAAACTCAAATAAATGCCAAAAAGTAGTATTTGTTTAAGGGCTTGGCTGTAGTATATGCAATTCTAATAATAATAATGAGGCTTTTCCAAAAAGCCTCATTTCTTTTAAGCACTTAGCTAGATTTACGTTTCTCATCTTACTTTACTATTTTAATTTCTAATTTAGTGTAACATTTTATGTAAATAGTTATATCATGCATCTTTCTTTCAAACCTCTTATTTAAAGCGGAGACCTATCACAGATGAAACTTAAGGGTCTGCATAACATAAATTCAATGAAATCAAGTATTATTATGTATATTATTAAAATCTTTGCCTTTGGGGCTCTATTTAGGGAATCAAGTAATGGGTTTCAAATCAAAGATGCTAAGTATGAGATTTCAGTTAGTAAATAAGATATGTGTATTGGAGGCAAAACATTCAGTCCTCTGGATTCCACTGACAACTAAGAGTGGCTCAACGCACTTGTAAAGGCAGAAATAAAATGTACCATCTATCCACCCATCTGTCCACACATGCTTCCATTCACTCATTCATTCAGGACAGGTGACATTCTGGGTTCAGCACTAGCACTGAGTCAGGGATTAAATACCCCCGATGCTAAGGGACTCATAACCTGATATTCCCGCACTAAGCTGTAGTGATTTCTACTGCATCCACAGTAGTTGTGCTGCTGGAGCACGTGGGAGAGACGCGTTCCACTGCAGTCATGCATTTTTAACTATTAGGAGAAATCGCCTTTTAACAGGAGGTGTGAGCCAAGAGGTCAAGCAAGAAGGTGGGTTTTAGAACATATCCCGTGAAACCCCAGCGACCTGCAGTGGATGAGAAGAGGCACGTTCCTGTGATATTTATTCACTTCAGCAGAGTTCTTCTTGGGAAGTTTCTGTTTGAGATTCTGGATCATCAAGACCAATTCTCTGGGTTCTGCGGGCAGCTCTTCCCCATTCCAGTTATTAAATTGGTACTGGTACACCATTCGTGGATCTTTCCTCTGAAACCAGGGGAAGGAGCGTGAATTCAAGGGAGAAACCCAGCCCATTCGATAAGCTGATTGTTACTTTTCCCTCCCAGTTACTTTCACTTAAATCATTAAAAAAAGTTCATCCTGAAAACATTATATAGAGGGCTGCTTTGCTCTCACAGAGCTGTGCATCTTAATTTTTCAACCAGATCAAGTCCACCAAAGACACAGACTCCTGAAATTGAGTGTGTACCTTGGAATGTCTCAGTTCAAATGCACGGACGGTATAGGCTGAAGATTTGTTGGTGTCCTTCATGTGAACTTCCACATCTCCATAGGTTTGCTTTCCTTCCTCCCAGTACTGGGCACAGGCTTCCTAGATGAGAGAGAATGTGGTTCAGCATCTGCTGCCCAAGGGCTCTGTTTGCTTGTCAACGCGCTCAGAGCCACCGCTCTCAGCTCGGCTTTGACTCTGTCCGCTTTCGTGGTCTCCTTCACTCTGCTCTGTTAAACGTGAAATGACTGACTGTGCTGTCAAACTGAGTTCTCTTCATAAAAATCTAAAACCTACTGGAAGTATTCTGGACATCCATGCAGCGGATACATGGTGCTGCCTTGTGCAAGGAACCCAGGGAGAGCTAAGGTGCCCAGCACACATGGGCACGGCTCTGCCACCCCCGGCTAGGTCTCAGCTTTGCTTTTCCCACCTTTCCATGCCTTACCACCACCTGTTCAAAAAGGATGGACTGGGCTGATGTTGCCATGACCCCTGCAAGAACTTAGGTCTCCCTGTCCCTCAGGGGTCTGGCGGGAAAGAGACTGCACCTTCAGAAGCTTCGTCTCTATCTTGTCTGTGTCAGCTGACTATCTGAGGAAAGGGTCAGACTGACGAACACATGGGTCACAGAAGTACTTGCTCCTTCCTCAAATGATTTCCACCAACTACAGACCCACAGTTGCTGACCACGATAGGCATTCCTGCCTGAAGTCCTGTTCCATTCCCTGGCTTTCCCAATTTAGATGAAGGAAAAGATTACTAGAATCCCATGCCTTTAAAAAAAAATAAGGAAAAAAAAACATAAAATAGCTCGTGGGGAGCTGCTGTATAACACAGGGAGCCCAGCTGGGTGCTCTGTGATGACAGAGGGTGGACAGCGGGCGGGCATGGAGGCTCAAGAAGAGGACATATGTGTCCTGACAGCTGACTCACGTCGCAGAGCGGAAACGAGCACAGCACTGTAAAGCAATTCTCCTCCCGTTAAAGTTTTAAAAACAAATGGAAAATGAAAAAAAGAAAAACATAAAAATAAAGGAAAAAAAGCTGTTTCCTATGCATGCGGGCAGGGGAGAAGGGAAAAGAGAGAGAAAAAAAAAGAATACATATAGCATAATTGCATACTGGTGAGAACATTCATTAAATAAGCTTTAACATACGTCAGATAAAGTGTCAGGTGGTGAGAACTAAGATGCACTGCCAGGAAAATCTTGGTAACTTGTGGTGTTAAGAAAAGGCTCAAATATATGTAACAGGCATTAGGCAGAAGATCAAATTAGGTCCGAGTTTCACCTCCAACCATAGAATTTTGTGACAGTTACTCTTACATGGATATGAAGAAGATAGGATTTAGATATGGTTTTCGGGAGTTTTGTCTTTCTAGCAGAACAGGATCAAAATGGGAAGGGAGGGCACATCTAGATGAGTGGGATGTCAGAAAATTAAAGCTCACTGAGGAGAGCACAGACGCTGGGTTAAGATTCCATCAGTAACTCCTCTTGTCCAGAGCGGAAAGTGTGGAAAACGTCAAAGCAGGAGGATATGGCAAGATACACTGGGCCTGATTACTGATGGTCGTAAATGCCAGACCAAAGAGGTGGGTTTCTATCCTGCAAAAAAAAAGAATAAAGATGTGGCTGTTGTGTGTGTGTGTGTGTGTGTGTGTGTGTGTGTGGTAAAAGTCACATAATATAAAACGTAGTAACCTAACCATATCTAACTGCACAATTCAACTTGTTGGGCAGCTCTCAACATCATCCATCTCCCCAACTCTTCACTTTCCTAAACTGATGCAGAGTACATCATGAGAAACACTGGGCTGGAAGAAACACAAGCTGGAATCAAGATTGCCGGGAGAGATATCAATAACCTCAGATACGCAGATGACACCACCCTTATGGCAGAAACTAATCAAGAGGAACTAAAAAGCCTCTTGATGAAAGTGAAAGAGGAGAGTGGAAAAGTTGGCTTAAAGCTCAGCATTCAGAAAACGAAGATCATCACTTCATGGAAAATAGATGGGGAAACAGTGGAAACAGTGTCAGACTTTATTTTGGGGGGCTCCAAAATCACTGCAGATGGTGACTGCAGCAATGAAATTAAAAGACACTTACTCCTTGGAAGAAAAATTATGACCAACCTAGATAGCATATTCAAAAGCAGAGACATTGCTTTGCCAACTAAGGTTCGTCTATTCAAGGCTATGGTTTTTCCTATGGTCATGTATGGATCTGAGAGTTGGACTGTGAAGAAGGCTGAGTGCTGAAGAATTGATGCTTTTGAACTGTGGTGTCGAAGAAGACTCTTGAGAGTCCCTTGGACTGCAAGGAGATCCAACCAGTCCATTCTGAAGGAGATCAGCCCTGGGATTTCTTTGGAAGGAATGATGCTGAAGCTGCAACTCCAGTACTTTGGCTACCTCATACAAAGAGCTGACTCACTGGAAAAGACTCTGATGCTGGGAGGGATTGGGGGCAGGAGGAGAAGGGGACGACAGAGGATGAGATGGCTGGATGGCATCACTGACTCTATGGATGTGAGTCTGAGTGATCTCCGGGAGTTGGTGATGGACAGGGAGGCCTGGCGTGCTGCGATTCACGGGGTCGCGAAGAGTCGGACACGACGGAGCGACTGAACTGAACTGAACTGAAACTGAAACTCTGTCCCCATTGAACACTAAGTCTCCATGCCCCTCCACACCTCCTGCACCCACCCTAGCCCCTGGCACCTACCAATAGCTTTCTGACTCTACGAATCTGACTATTCGAGGTGCCTCGTCTAAGTGGCATCAAGCCGTGTCTGTACCTACTGCATCCTTCCCTGGAGACAGTAAAGAATCCGCCTGCAGTGCGGGAGACCCAGGTTTGATCCCTGGGTCGAGAAGATCCCCTGGAGAAGGGAATGGCCACCCACTCCAGTATTCTTGCCTGGAAAATCCATGGACAGGAGACTGGCAGGCCAAAGTCCATGGGATTGCAGAGAGTCGGACACTCTCACTGCATACTGGAATGCATTTTTAACTTTCGCTCAATGCATGTCCTACAGACAAATTGCACCTTCTTTTTTTCCCCTGTGCTATACAGTAGGTTCTCACGAGGCTCCCCCCCACCCCCCGGCTCACGCAGTCCAGTGTGTTTAGCAGAGGGAGGCTCGGGGTTGCTGTGCGTTATTAGACAATCGATCTGTGAACAGTGGACAGAGCTGGCAGGGTCCGGGGGAGGCAAACAAGAGGAATGGTCAGAACCCAGGTGAAAACTCTGGAGGCCAGCGCTTGGATGGAAAACGGGGAGAATGAACAAATGGAACCGTGTGACAGGGGATCAAAGGGACTGGGATGCAGAGGTGCATCCAGTAAGCGATCCAGGAAAGAAGGGTCCGATTTTATGACAGAAAGACCCGAAAGAAGAGGCTCTCCGACGCACAGACCTGGTCTCCACTCCTCAGGTCCGTAAGCATGACGATCACTCGGACTTTCCTCTGGAAGACCATCTGCCAGAAGTCACCGATGGTCTCTTTCAGCGGCCCCTGGGCCGCAATCATCACTTCGGGTTTCCAGTAGCTCTTTCAACAGAGAAAAATTTGAGACCCGGTTAGCGCTGCTGGTGAGGGAAAAGTGGATTCTTAAAACAACCATGTGGAAAGAGAGTCACTTAATTTGATATCAGTGCTGTTACATAAAAGTATTAAGATTCTTAGGTCCCATCCTGTGATGAACCATAATAGAAAAGAACACCATAAAGAAAGTGTATGTATATACGTGTATGTTTGTATAATTGAGTCACTTTGCTATACAGCAGAAATTAACACAATATTGTAACGCAACTATACTTCAGTTTTTTAAAACAGTGACAAACAGATTCTTAGGTCCAAAAAACAATGCGATGTCTTTATAAAAGATAATAGTTAATGATAATACTTGGCTACTAATGTAAAATCAAGTTTAGAAGATATTATTTTAGAAAGCTAACAAATTTTTCCTTCCAAAAATCCCATTTTTTCCTTTAAAAAGCTTAATGTGATTATTTTTTTAAAAAAAGCATAAGCATTTCAGAATTGTCTTCATCATGTCTCTAATTTATGTTTATATATTCTTCTGCTAGGGACTCCTGGTAGCTCAGCTGGTAAAGAATCTGCCGGCCTACAGTGCAGGAGACTCCAGTTCGATTCCTGGGTTGGGAGGATCCCCCGGAGAAGGGATAGGTTACCCACTCCAGGATTCTTGGGCTTCCTGGTAGCTCAGAATTAGCCTACAATGCAGGAAACCTAGGTACAATCCCTGGGTGAGGGAAGATCCCCCGGAGGAGTGCATGGCAACCCACTCCAGTGTTCTTGCCTGGGGAATTCCCACGGACAGAGGAACTTGGTGGGCTACAGTCCATGGGGTTGCAAACAGACAGACACGACTGAGCAACTTAGCTCAGACAGCATTCTTCTGCTATCTTATAACTAATATTCTATGAATATGTATTTTAAGAAAATTGGGAAAAGAAATAAAGTCAGCTTAGTGAATATGCATAAAAGCATTTACTGAATTACTTCAGTTCCTTCTTGAATTCTCAGTATAATAAAAAAAAAAAGGTATGTGACACAGACTCACTTAAATATTCAGAAAATCTGAATGAAAGTTTTTAACTATACATATAAGCAGACTTGGATCTGCTTGTAATATGGGTGTCTGAGTATATTTAAACATTTTCAAATATTTGTTTTTGCTGAATTTCATTATCTTTCAAATTATATTATAGTCATATTTGCCATGAATTGTAACTAATAGTGTTGTTTGTATCAACTCATTAGGTTTTAATGTCTAAGTATTGCAATAAGTTAAGATATAATATTAAAAATGGAAACTTTCACATCAATGAATATACAGATATGGTCAAGCTCATCCTTCTTTTATAAAATCACTTAGTGCGCGGCCGTAAGAACATATGCACTTTTTTAGAGGTGGACCTCGGGTTTGGGAATGGCGAGGACGTACCATGACAAAGGAGGCATTGATGTATCTGCTTATCTCCTCCAGGTCGCTGTCATCATCAGAGGACTCGTCAGAGTCTTGCTCACTCTCCTTGCTCGTTTCCAGCTCATGCTTCAGCGCCACTCTGTTAAAGTCATCTGTGCAAAGTAAAAATAAAATTTAAATTTGATTTAAAAAACAAATAAATCTCTGCTTGACTGTCCCATGGAAACTTAGAAAGTCATTTAGAAGTGACAGACAGCATTGTGTATGCTTATTGATCTACATGGAACGAGATCCTGTTCTGTTCTCATTGATTAACAAATTATTTTTTTAAACTCTGATTGAAAGGTGATTGATCCCAGGAAAGTCCAAGGAAAAAACATAGGACATAACCCTGTGTCATAATGTTCCACATGATTATTCAATATTTGATACATATACTTTAGTTTTCCATGAAATAGCATCAGTCTGATGGATAAAAGTTTTAAAAATACATCTGTAAGTTAATAAAATACATACCTTATGTAAAACCTAATTTTTCAATTATATCTTATTTACAGTAAACTAGCACTCTTAATTAAATGAGTGTCTCAAATAAATAATTATTTCATCAAGGAAAGTATTTAGTCCATAACTTCTCGCTGTTACTCAATTTCTTAAATTTAGAATAACCTGATCAAAGGATCTGATTAGTTATATCACCATCAATTCCATATTTTAAACTGTATTCATAAGGACCACTTCAGAAATTAACTAGGTCAACCCTGCATTGATCCAATTTATAAGGTTGTCTATCTCAGGTTATATTTTCTCCACGTTAGTTTTAGTGTATGAATATTTATTTAGCAACTGAATATAATTATAGTTGTATAGGTACGGTCCTATCAATATACTTAAGTAGCAAAATATGCATGTTTTATTCTGTTAAACATGATGATCAAGAGTTCATAGTAAATTTCCTGCCCACTTTTAACCACCCTGAGGTAAGGATGGGATAAACAGAAAATATAAAGGAAATAAAGGATGTAATTTTGCTACTTGGCAACTACCCTGGAGTAAATAACTGCAATAAACTAAAGACGAGAGAAAACCTGTAAAGAGAACTTGGCCTTTCCCCAGCTTAAAAGGTTACGTCTTTCTGAAAACTCATTTCTGAACTAATTGATAAAAAGAAAACAATGAATACCGTCTGTCCTTCAAAGTCCATTGTGAATGAATGGGGTTCAATGTATTTGCTACAACTAAAATTTAAATAACCTGTAACTATTCTCTGCTGTCAAGCAAAAGTTGAAAAGTTGCTTTCCAAAGATTTGTGTGTATATCTCACATTAAACGAATTCAAAGAACTTCACTGTGATACAAAAGATAAAAATAAACTGCATACATGGAATGACGTTAGAATTCCTGTTTTTACTCTTATTTTCTTCTTGGTTCCCAATATGCTGTGTCCTCCAGCTCCTATAAGAAGGAAGTCTCTGAAAGAAAGAAATAGAAAGGAAACACCTTTTAAAATGTAATGACTGGTTTAGTTTATTACTGCAGCATAAGATGTTCTCTAAAGAAAAGAATTTCATTACGTTTTGTGAAATTTGCATACATTCCCTAAGGTCCCAATTTTTAAGTTTGTCCCTGATCGTTTTTTTAAAATTATTCAGGTCTTAAGTACTTTGACATGGTGAATTTGAACATATACAATTATATAACAGAATATGTTTCCCAGTGAAGAGGTGCTAGATAGTAAAAAAAACTATGGTTTGATCTTTTATAAGTTAAAAGCACTGTATAGATATCGGCCATTCTCCATATGGCAAAAAAAATGTTAAATTATTTTAAATGACCCAAAGTCAATTCTCCTCCAGGATAAAGCGTGCACAGATGACTCAGCTCATGCTTTTCATAATCAACACTTCATTTCTTTAAGCCCTCCAGACTCTTCCCCTCTCCCTCCTGGTCGCTGATCAATTGGCAAAGCCTGTCAGATCTCCGGGTGAAACCCTCAAATCCTTCTGCGTTTCTCTCCTCCTGCTTAGGACAATCACTTTCATTTCTCACTTGAAAACATCAACAGTCTCTTTGCTGGCCTCTTTACCTTCAATCTCACTTGCTCTAATCCTCCTAGAACACAGCAACAGGGCACATTCCTCTCAGGTTTCTGGCAGCTTCCCGTCCTTGTCAGGAAGGGCCCAGCATCTGTCTGCACAGCTCAGGAAGCCTCTCGGGAGGTGGCCCGACCGTCTCCGCAGCCTCACCTCCTGCAGGGCCCTCTGCACTGCAGCCAAACCAACTCCTCCACCTTCGGACGGGGCCAAGCTGTCCTTGAATTCTCGGGAGACTCACAGGCGTGTTTTCTGCCTGGACTACCCATGTCCCTTTCTGTCACTCTGCTAACGCCTACTTGCCCTTTAGATATCTGTTCAAAGGTCAGTTTCTACCGGAAGATCTCCCTGCCTGCAGCCTTTTCTTCCTAATAAATAACTTAAATATCTTTCAAGTGGATACATAGCCTAAACTGAGGGAGCTCAACATGCATAGTTGAGTACCATTATACACACAGTTACACACACTCAGTTATACAGTTATACACACTCAGTGGAAAAGACCCTGACGATGGGAAAGATTGAGGGCAGGAGATGAGTACCATTATACACACAGATAGACACACTCAGTTTACACACTCAGTGGAAAAGATCCTAATACTGGGAAAGACTGAAGGCAGGAGGAGAAGGGGACAACAGAGGATGAGACGGTTGGATGGCATCATCGACTCAATAGACATGAGTTTGGGCAAGCTCTGAGAGTTGGTAAAGGTCAGAGAAGCCTGGTGTGCTACAGCCCATGGAGGTACAAAGAGCTGGATGTGACTGAGAGCCTGGACAACAACAACCATACAGATATGTGTGTGTACATACGTGTATGTGTGTATATATATTATGAACACATTGAGAAAAACTATGGTGTCTTCTTTCAAAGTCAATACAGCACTTTGTTCCAAACCACACTCATGTCTTCACCTCCTGTAATTTTCCTCCAATCTTCAGCCATCCACAGTCTCCATTCCACTTTTGTAGACAGGTTTCATTCCAAAAATTGCATCACTTTAAAAGCTGTGATTTCCACCATACCTGCTATGGAAAATTGCCTCCATTGTTCCTAGCCATCTATTCTAGCACCTCCAATTCAGTAATTTGCAATCCTATCAAAACCTTCAGTATACTGCTTGTATGACTTTCTCATTGTACCGCATGTCTTTCTGTGGCTCATACGCTCTTTACTGACCACCCTAAATTATTCACTTGCAAGCACCCTCAGCTCCTTCACCTCCCAACTTTCAATTGGTCACTTTAAAATATGCTAGATGTGGCTAACCCAACTACACCCAGCCTCTAACCTCAATGGTACTGCAGGAAACAAAAACAAAAAGCCAAGTGGTCGACTCTCTTGGAAAATTCATGACCATGAATTTCAGAAGATCCAGCAGTGATCTCTGGCCACCCTACCCCCTTCACCTGGGAGACTGCTTTCCTTCTTTGATAGAACTATTTCAAACCATTCTCTCTTTCTTGAGCATGAACTCTTCTTTGTGACTCACTTCTGCCCCGCCCCCAAACTCTCAACCAATGATCTTACTTCATATGCTCTTAAGAAAGACGAAGCAGTTAGACAGAAACTGCCTCAATGTCCCGTCACTAATCCACCAGCCAACCTCCGTCTCCACCCTCATTTTCTGTCTCCCTTTCTGCTCAGCTGGAACAATTTCCCTACCTGTGTGGCTCACACTCACTAGCCACTTCCACCTACAAATCACTTTGACTCTTGTGCTTAGAAGCACAGGCTCAATCATATTTGCTCAAAGAATCTACTCTTTCTTTTAGTGACTTTACATATGAATTTTTAGATTAAATGTGTAAGTATTTCAAATAGTGTTTGTGTACACGGAGTATAGCAGAGTTAGTGAATTAAATGCAGTGTAAAGAGCAAGAATAAGAAAACACCCCTTATTGAAGACCAAGCTGGTAGTCTGCTGGTTTTTCCATCATAGTACAGTCTTCAGATTGGATCATGTTACTTGGTGACTATCTCAAGTCCTACCCCAGTCCCATTCTGACCCAAAACATTAAATGGCTCTGCATCTGATTAAAACCACGTTCCTGGTCTTGGTGTGATAACCTCTGAATTCACCAGTTTGGTAGTTCACACACAGATTCGATAAACTGAAAATTACAAGTGAAGGAGAAAAGTAACAAAACTTTTGTGACGGCTGAACAACCTGGAGACAGCTATACCAACTCTCTGAAATCACAGCGAGCCACATCCCAAGTTAGTTTTCAGAGTAACTGCCTACTAAATAGGTTAGGACACACGTATTTACCCTTTAGTTTCTGTCTACCAGCTCCAGCCAGTTCCCGTTCCTAAGTCGTCATAAACTCCTATGATTATTTCCTTTACAAACCAAAACCAGGTGCAGTTGTTAAAGGTGAGACGTTACGCTGCCTCTGGCGGGCCAATTTTGTGGCTCTATACTATTATTTTGACACTTTATTTTATACCAGGTTAACGAGGAATGATTAACATGTTGGCCACAGAGTCCGATTTCTGGATTTAAACAAGCTTCCTACATAACAGTTTTGTGCTTTGAGGCATTTCTCTTAGACTCTCTGTGTCCTAGTTCCCTCATCGGTGCACTGTTTTACAGCAAAGCCCAAATACAAGAGCCAGGCCACGTGCACAGGACAGCCTGGGAGACAGACAGAGGTTCAAGTGGCTGCTGTTACCTGGAACTCAGCCTCCAGCGGGGAAGGCTCACTGGGCGGGTCTCTTTTCTTCATGTTAGACAGGTATGGGTGTAACTCAGACAGGCTCACTTCCGTCTCCCCAAACTGATTGTACTCCACCAAGGCCTGGTGAATCAAGATGTACTGTGCCTGTCATTTCAAGGAAAGACAGAGACAGTTAATTTATCATTTATAGTCCTATGAATCACATTTAAATAAAGTACACACCCCCCACATTTGGTTCATCTGGAGACAATGGCTGGAAGAGAACACTGGTATCTGCCACATTTAAATAATCTGGAAGTTGGCACTCATAGTTCTCCAGGAAATGAGTAAATTCCATCTTGGATTATTTTGCCAGGAAAAAAAAAATAGCTTCACAAATAGATTAGGCATCTTCTAGCTTCTATTTTATTCCTAACAGTTAAAAAACACTATCTGCTACTTCCTCCCGGGACTAGTGTTGAGTTAGTAAGTTAAATTACTAATATATAAAACTATAAAGTTCCACACTGTATCTGAGAGGGGAAAAAATTTGATGTTCCATAGAACACATTTTTTTTAAGTTTTCTAGCATTTTTTTAAATAGAGATTATACGCAAAAATCTGCGTGATTTGTGGGAGACCCAGGTTCAATCCCTAGGTTGGGCAGATCCTGTGGAGAAGGGAATGGCTACCCACTCCAGTATTCTTGGGGCTTCCCTGGTGGCTTAGACGGTAAAGAATCTGCCTGTAATGCAAGAGACCCGGGTTCAATCACTGAGTTAGGAAGAGCCCCTGGAGAAAGGAATGGCAACCCACTCCAGTGTTCTTGCCCAGAGAATCCCATGGAGAGCGGAGCCTGACCGGCTGCAGTCCATGGGGTCACAAAGAGTTGGACGCGACTGAGCAACTGACACACATACGAGAAAGCATAAAATACCAAACCCAGATTTAACCACCCTTAAACCTTCGTCATATTTGAATTTACTGTTTTTAAACAAACAACATATTTCTGATAAAGTTCAAGATTCTTTACCAGCACCTCTAGTTTGACTGTATCCTTCCATTCTATGTTATTTTTCCATAGGAAATAGCTCCTTTCTTCTGGTGGACGATCCATTTTAAAACTCCTACAATAACGTGTATGTATTTATAAACGCCGTATTTCTGCGTCCTTTCTTAACAGTTGCATACATTGTGCTGTATATGTTTCATCTGAGGCTGTATTTGCTCACTGCTCTCCTCTGAGCGCCTGCCCACACTGAGAGCTACAGCCTGATGAACCCTGCCAACTGCAGCGGAACACGGTGTACAGAGCCCAGCTCCCACATTCTGCTGGCCTATTCCCGTACTGCCATATATTTAAAGTTTCCCATTCTTTGTTATCCTAGCAATGTTGAATTCAGTGAACATTCTTGAATGTGTGTCTAGCTGTGCACATTTGGAAATGCTTCTCTTGGGTACATACAATATATGGAATTTCTGGGTCAAGTGCAGACATTCTCTATAGTAATATTCATCGATTACAATTACTGACTGTGTATGTTCCAGGGATTTGTGTAAGTGCTTTACTTGGATGACCTTTTGTGTCTTAACTCTGTAAGGTAAATACTCTTATTATCTCCATTTGGATGACTTCACTGAAGCACAAGAACTTTAAACACTGGTTGAAGAGTGCATGGTATTAAGAATAACTATCACTATTTGAAACTTCTAAATCTAGTTCCAAAAACCAGACTCTTAACCACTGTGCTGTACCATTAGGTCTTCCTAGTTTTAATTTTATGAAATGCTGACAAATTGGGTTTTGGCATTTTTACCTGTTTTCCAACCTAGTATGTGTAAATGGTATTTCATTATTTTTTAACATATACTTTATTTATTCCACAAGTGCTCTCAGCCACCAATGCAGAATGCTTCTAACTGTGATCGGTGCTTTAGTTTTCAGGAAATGGAAAGAAGCTGTTTGAGATTGAGAACAACTTGGATTTCCTTTAAGGTTACTACTCCCACCGTGAGAAAAGGCTGAAGCCGGAAGCTGAACGTGAGGGCCGGGCCTGAGACATACCTCCACCTGCACCATCAGGCACCTCTGGCGCCGGAGCTTGACGACGTAGCCATAGACGTCCACCTTGTTCTCCGCCTCCAGGCCTTCCAGCATGGCGTCGATGCCGATGTAGGTGCCCGTGCGCCCGACGCCAGCGCTGGCCACACAAACGAAGGCAGAACAATGAACAGAAAGGCCCAGGGGTGCCTCCCACCTCCCCGCCCACCCCGCCCTGCTCTGCTAGGCTGATCCAGACAGCAAACTCCCCCTGCCTATTTTGCATATGGTAATATAGGTTTCCACCTTACTCTTTCCTTACATCTCACCCTCTCCTCTCCCTCCCCATGTCCACAAATCTATTCTCTGTTTCTCCACTGTTGCCCTGTAAATAAATCCATCAATACCATTTTTCTAGATTCTGTACATATGTGTTAGAATATAGTATTTGTGTTAAGGTTTGACAGAAAGCAGCAAAATTCTGTAAATCAATTATCCTTCAATAAAAAATAAATTAATTAAAAAAAATCCCAGAAGGGTTAAGCAGGGGAAACACTGTAACTTTCTTCTCATAGACTTTCTGGAAGCAACAGTTGCCGAAGGGGAGGGTGGCCCCGACAGGCCCGTGGGTGCGGGTGTGAACAGCCCTCGCGCTGTCGGGGGCGGCCTCCACGTACCTGCAGTGCACCACGATGGGGCCGCTGAAGAAGTTGCTGAAAGCGTTCACCCTCCTGCGCAGCTTGAGGAGCAGGTGAGGGTCTTCGGGGACCCCATGGTCCGGCCAGCTGGTGAACTGAATGTGAGTCACTGCTCTTCCATTTGCTTTTTCTTTTCTCTAGTCAGGAGATAATATTTCTTTTAGATGATATATATTTTTTAAACTATGGAAAGTAAGTAGGTGGAAGGGAAGGCCAGTACAAAACACTTCTCATGCAAGTTTTTTTTTTTCATTCATGATTGCATTTTCCTCTCAATGAATAACTAGGAATTGAGACATCATGCAGGGATGGCATGCACTAACCGGTAAGCAATTACTTACCAGGAAGGTAAGTAATGTATGACAAGTGTAGCTGAAACTGCTAGGAACTTTCATGCTGCCAAGCCAAAAACAAAGAAAGTAAAAACACAAGAACACACACACACAACCAAGGGCTGGTGGATGGGATTGAAAAGAAATAAAGTAAAAGCCACTCTCACAATGGTTTGAAATACTTCTTCTTCGGTAGGCAGACAAACAGGACTATCTTCATAGGAAGAAAGTCTGATTAATTATTTGACTAATGCTGTATTTTTCATATTAGAAATGTCAGTTCAGACAGTAGAGAGAGAACTGGGGAAAGTCAGCTCCAGATTACAGCTCATGTTCACCCCAATTTCAAGGCAAGCACTAGAAGACGCATAAGTCATAATCTCTAACCAAGTATGAAGAGGAACTACCAACTTGGTTGGTTGTCATTTTCAGATCAGAAGTAACTGAGCTAATGAAGAAGAGTAATGTCAGACTAATCAAGGTAACCAGATTGGCGTCGGGCTCTACACATCACCCCGACCTATGACTGGTCCTTCCTGGCTCCACTACATCATATATTCAGCCATGAACCGCTGGTTTCACAGCCCTCCAAGGTCAGAGTTGTTAGTTGTTCGGTTCAGTTCAGTTCAGTCGCTTAGTCGTGTCCGACTCTTTGCGACCCCATGAATCACAGCACGCCAGGCCTCCCTGTCCATCACCAACTCCCAGAGATGCCATCCAGCCATCCAGCCATCTCATTCTCTGTCATCCCCTTCTCCTTCTACCCCTAATCCCTCCCAGCATCAGGGTCTTTTCTAATGAGTCAACTCTTCACATGAGGTGGCCAAAGTACTGGAGTTTCAGCTTCAGCATCAGTCCTTCCAATGAACACTCAGGACTGATCTCCTTTAGGATGGACTGGTTGGATCTCCTTGCAGTCCAAGGGACTCTCAAGAGTCTTCTCCAACACCACAGTTCAAAAGCATCAATTCTTTAGTGCTCAGCTTTCTTCACAGTCCAACTCTCACATCCATACGTGACCACAGGAAAAACCATAGCCTTGACTATACGGACCTTTGTTGGCAAAGCAATGTCTCTGCTTTTCAATATACTATCTAGGTTGGTCATAACTTTCCTTCCAAGGAATAAGCATCTTTTAATTTCCTGGCTGCAGTCACCATCTGCAGTGATTTTGGAGCACAAAAAAACAAAGTCTGACACTGTTTCCACTGTTTCCCCATCTATTTCCCACGAAGTGATGGGACCAGATACCATGATCTTAGTTTTCTGAATGTTGAGCTTTAAGCCAACTTTTTCACTCTCCTCCTTCACTTTCAGCAAGAGGCTTTTTAGTTCCTCTTCACTTTTGCCATAAGGGTGGTGTCATCTGCATATCTGAGGTTATTGATATTTCTCCCTGCAATCTTGATTCCAGCTTGTGTTTCTTCCAGCCCAGCATTTCTCACGATGTACTCTGCATGTAAGTTAAATACACAAGGTGACAATATACAGCCTTGACGTACTCCTTTTGCTATTTGGAACCAGTCTGTTGTTCCATGTCCATTTCTAACTGTTGCTTCCTGACCTGCATATAGGTTTCTCAAGAGGCAAGTCAGGTGGTCTGGTATTCCCATCTCTCTCAGAATTTTCCACCGTTTATTGTGATCCACACAGTCAAAGGCTTTGGCATAGTCAATAAAGCAGAAATAGATGTTTTTCTGGAACTCTCTTGCTTTTTCGATGATCCAGCAGATTTTGGCAATTTGATCTCTGATTCCTCTGCTTTCCTATAACCAGCTTGAACGTCAGGAAGTTCACAGTTCACGTATTGCTGAAGCCTGGCTTGGAGAATTTTGAGCATTACTTTACTAGTTGTTAGTGATGCCGTAAGATTTTAGAAGGCCATAGGAAAAATAGGCAACTGGTATTTTTTTTCCCCCTGCACAAAATGTATTTGGATCATATGGAAATACAATTCAGATTACTGAGAAAACTTCCAATAAATGGAATTGAGAGAAACTATCAAACCTGTCTATGTGTGTGTGTGTGTGCTGGTTGCTCAGGCGTGTCTGACTCTTTGTGACCCCGTGGACGGCAGCCCTCCAGGCTCCTCCATCCATGGGAGTCTCCAGGCAAGAATACTGGAGTGGGCTGCCATTCCCTTCTCCAGGGAATCTTCCCAACCCGGGGATTGAATCTCAGTATAAGGACCTCTCTTTTTAATACCTTTATTAGGATATTTTCACATTCCTTTAAAGAGTAAAATTTTTTATTATATTCACAGAGTTGTGAAGTCATTACCACTAATTATAGGGTATTTTCATGACCCTCCAAAAAACCCTGTACTGATTAGCAGTCAGCTCTATTCTTGCCTCACCCACCTCAGTACCAAACAATCACTAACCAACCTTTTGTCTCTATAAGCGTGACTATTCTAGACTTTTCATATGAGTAGATCATATAATAGTATATGGGAAGACCACCATTTTAACAGGCCACAGTGACAATTGTTTTTTTTTCTGAGCTAAACATTTTATTTCTCCTACAGAGTTAGAACTTTAGGCTTCTTATAGTAGTCTCTATGCCATTGTATATTCTCTCCATAATGGTAATAAACCTATTGAGACTAAGGACCATTTTTTATCACTCATTCAATAATTCGGTCATTCATTTAACACAATTAATGAGCTCTTTCTATTTCAAGGGTCACAACATTATAAATACCTGAATGCGATGTGGACAAAGATCATCTGTGACTTACTTGACCTTGGTGGCTTATTGTTTTAACCAACTCTTCCCCCATGTAGTTCATTAAAAATAAAATTTCCAGGTATATTTCAATGTCTCACATTGACTATTCCATAGTCACATTTTAGACTAACAGTTTGGCAATTAAAATTCTATCAAAACCAAACTCACGTTTCCAACAGTCAGCTTCTGAATGATGTAATCTGGGCATCTTTTGTGCTCGTTGATCTCCACAATCACATCTCCATAAACCCGGCTGCCCTCGTCCACTGACGGCCAGTACTCTGCACACTTGTTCTATGTTTAAAAAGCCATTAAGCATTTAAGGTTTTCATTTAAATGAATTTGTTCATTAAACACTCTTTGTAAAACAAAACAAACAAGACATTCTTTGAATGTCTCAAAACATGTTTCTATTCCATGTCACTGGGATGCTTGAAAAGTATTCCATTTCCCATGAAGTGCCCAGAAGGATTTCCTTCATTCTACCCAGCAGATGATCTTCCCAGGCTTAGCTGCATATTAAATGGGGACGTGCTTGGTGGTAAGCGAGAAATTATGTGGTTGCATGTGGTTAATTTCAGGCTGGGGTATGCAGAGGTTTTCAGGCTTCCTAAAGTCACGTTACACAAATTACCATCTATCTGCCCAATGCCCAAGGTCAGCGCGAAGGTCAGTGTTTCAAGTAGTCACAAGAGCTTGTGAAACCAGCTCAGAGAAGTGAACTGGACTTAAAATAAGACTGTAACAAAATAGAACCCCACAGGAGTCCAGCAATTAGACAGAAACATTTAAATTTTATTCTTATATACGTAGATTTGTATGCTCAGTTGTGAAGACATGCCCGACTTTTGTGACCCCCATGGGCTGCAACCTGCCAGGCTCCTCTGTCCATGGAATTTTCCAGGCAAGAGTACTGGAGTGGGTTGCCATTTCCTTCTCCAGGGATGTATATTTATATATGTACATATTGTATCCTTCTATAGGTGTGAAAATTTAAATCAAATGTTCAAAGAGAGGACTGTCTGTTTTGTCATCGAGCACATACAGATGTGACTTTTTGAAATGCAGTCCAGCCCTCTCTTTTCCTAACACCCAGCCTCCACCTCGTGAGTCCTAGACCTTCACCCTGAGAACCTTCTGGGTTCCTACCTTGTTCCCTTCTTCACATCGAGTGACCATGACAATAACCGTGGCTTTCTGCTCCCAGACCATCCTCCAGAAATCATCAACAGTCTCATCCCTGGGACCTAGGGGGTAAACAAAGAAAAACTGGTGAGAAATACCCTTCTTAAAGTGCTAAGAAGCAATTTTCAAAAAGAATATCAGACTACCAGAGAAATTACCTTGTGCTGCAATGTATTTCCTGGGTTCTTTGAAACCCTGTTCAAGACAGACAAAAAAGAAATATCATTTACTGAACATTCAATTATTCATTTACATGCAAAAGTGTGAAGTAAGGAAGTTACTTCAAATCGGTCATTCCTTGGGTGTGTATTTTCCTGAGCAGTTTCAAATTATAAGGAGGAATTTATTAACTCATGATCAGTCATTTAACTGTGCCAAACATATTAACATTTACAGACAATATCCATGACTTCATGTGTCTTTGTGATACACCCTAAACAAAGCTGAAAAGTACGTAGGTTTTAGCTCCATCTGGGATGGTGCAGCAATTTATAAGAGTAATCAGGCATTCCTACATTTTATATCCTGTCAAGCTTTAAATCCTCCTTACCAGCCATAGTGTAACTTTGGGGATTTTTACTCAATTTCTTTCAATAACTCATCCTGAGATTAGCCTCAAACGTCTACCTTTTATCTAGTGCTGGGATATACCACTGATGGCCTAGAATCAGCCACATTGTGTATCATCTATAGAAGTGCAGCCATGGGCTTCAGAGCTGAGCAGCTGTGATAGAGGTGGTGTGTCCTGTAAAACCCCAGAAGCTGCTATCTGGCCCCTTACAGAGAAAGCCTGCCAATCTCTGCTTTCATAGAGTGACATTTTATGTAACATTTTTGGAAAAGTGGGGGTAACAAATGTTGCTGCTTTCTGGTTTCTGTATAAAGAAACTCTCAGTGGGTAGAGAGGAAACAGGACGTGGTGGTTTAGTCACTAAGTCACGTCCCACTGTTGCGACCCCATAAGCTGTACCCGCCGGGCTCCTCTGTCCGTGGGATTCTCCAGGCAAGAATACTGGAGTGGGCTGCCATTCCCTTCTCCAGAGGATCTTCCCAACCAGGGAAAGAACCCAGGTCTCCTCTGCTGCAGCCAGATTCAAGAATAATCTATGATAAAAACTGAAGTTTAGTATTAACATATAGACATGACTATGGCACCCCACTCCAGTCCTCTTGCCTGGAAAATCCCATGGACGGAAAAGCCTGGTAGGCTGCAGTCCATGGGGTCGCGGAGAGTCGGATGCGACTGAGCGACCTCACTTTCACTTTTCACTTTCATGCATTGGAGAAGGAAATGGCAACCCACTCCAGTGTTCTTGCCTGGAGAATCCCAGGGATGGCAGAGCCTGGTGGGCTGTCGTCTATGGGGTCGCACAGAGTCGGACACGACTGAAGTGACTTAGCAGCAGCAGCAGCAGCAGCAGTGAGCATAACGGAGAAGGCAGTGGCAACCCACTCCAGTGCTCTTGCCTGGAAAATCCCATGGACGGAGGAGCCTGGTGGGCTGCAGACCATGGCATTGCTGGGAGTCAGACACGACTGAGCGACTTCACTTTCACTTTTCACTTTCATGCATTGGAGAAGGAAATGGCAACTCACTCCAGTGTTCTTGCCTGGAGGATCCCAGGGACGGGGGATTTTCACTTTCATGCATTGGAGAAGGAAATGGCAACTCACTCCAGTGTTCTTGCCTGGAGGATCCCAGGGACGGGGGAGCCTGGTGGGCTGCCGTCTCTGGGGTCGCACAGACTCGGACACGACTGAAGTGACTTAGCAGTAGCAGTAATATATAAAATAGATAACCAATAAGGCCATGCTATATATTCTGTAATAGTTTCTCTGTATTTTCAAACTGCTTATTTTTTTAAATTTTGTGTGATGCATTACTTCATTAGCAATGGTATAATAAATTACAATTTTAAAATATTTTGGATAAATTAACCAGGTAAAATATCCTCAGACATTTACTAACTGAACAAGGGCAAAGTAACAAATTAACCAGTGCCTTCCAGTCCTCATCTCTATGGTGAGGTGCAAAGGCAGGGCTCTTATGAGAAATTCACACATAGATAATTTAGGTAATATACAACACACGACAGGCACCAGAGTATTTTAATTCTTATTATCATTTTGTTGGGAGACAAAAGTCCTATAATAAATGATAGTAAATAATAAATAACTGTGATAGTAAATAATAAATAGCAGTGATAGTCAATAATAAATAACTGTCCTTGCAAATATTAGTGATGTTGTTGTTTATACCAGTGACAGTGGTGGGCTTCCTTCAAATGATTTCAAATAACATTTCTAAAAACTTGCCATGAGTGGACATATGTTATGTCTGACCGACTCACTTTGCTGTACCCCTGAAACTACCACAGCATTGTTAATCAACTACAAGGCACTAAACTCTTTAAAAACATTAAAATTTGCCATGACAAAGACGGAGCTGAATAGAATGTATAGACACAAGAAAAATGAAAACGGTCAGTGACAGAATGGTGAAGCTGTAAAACCCGGCCATGATGTTGTACTCACATCAATATAGCTGGCATTTATATAGTTTGATCCTGCATCTCCATTTATGTCAGAGAGTTCAACACGGTTGTAATCATCTGCTCAATGAAAAGAAATATTAAATAAGTGAAATAATGAATAACCAAGTAGCCTAAATGTACGGGAATCCAATTCTCAGTGAACAACTTACAGGGAAGGATATCAACATAGCGATTTTTGTTCTGGTTAAAGGATTTTCGAGCATCCTTGATGGAAAACTTGCTGAATACCCGTGGAATGCTCTGAAAGACACAAAGATCCTTTGGGTCAGAGCAGATTGTAGAAAAACCACTTCCCCTCACCACTTATGGTTCTGAACAAGTGAGACATCCTGGTGCGTATTTCCTTTACCCCGTTGAACAAGCTGCATATGGTAACTGAAATGAACGTTATTAGGAATTATGCAAAAAGCCCTCTTTAAGAAAATGAATGATGGACTATTTGGAGAATAAATCCCATGAGAGCAAATTCAGCAGTAATTGCTCTGCCACTTGGCCACTTTCAAATGCATTGAAAAACACACTTGGATAATTATCTAGAGCACAAGGACACATCAGCCCAGTGTGTTTCTGGACATGACTTTGTAACCAGCACTCATTCACTGAAGCAGCATTATCTTGACATGTTGACTAGTTTTATGACTATGAATCTCTCTGCTGGTCTGCAAATACCTGGTAATAATAGCTGCTTTGACTCCGCTGCACTATTATGTGGGGTAAACTATCAAGGCCAACAGCTACACAACACATTTAAGATGGATCGTGTTGGTGACGGAGTGAACTTTCTCGTCCTATGGCAAGAGGAGCACCCACCTGAAATTCAGCCAGGAAGAGCCTTCCTTCATCAGCCATCTTCCGCTTGTAAGTCTCCAGCAAAACATCTGCATGGATGGGGTCCACGTTCATCAGCTGCTTCTCATCATCTTTAAACACATTAAAGGGTCATGGCGAGTATTACATCTCTCTTTCCCACGTTCATGCACATTTCGTTAGAAGCAAATCTTGGGTTAAGTCCTGAGTGTTTTTTCCTTCTCACGCACAGTCCCCCTGGAACATCTCACTCACATATATTCACCTATGAACCTATGACATCTAAACTGAGAGCTCTAATACTCTTCTGGTCTTTTATGTATTAATCTTTCCCACTGACTCTCAGGTCTTCCACCCAGTTACTCCAGAAGGACCCCAAACTTAAGACGTTCAAAGTCATCTCCCCTTTATTCTAGCATCTCAAATCTCAGCAAATGGGACCACCATTCCCAAAGTCAGCCAACAAGCAAACTTCCAAGTGACCCACGATTTCTCCCTCTCTCCTTACATCCAACAGGTCACCGTGTGCCTCCCCTTCTGCCCATGGTCGTGCTCGGGACCCCTCCTCATCCGCATGATGACTCCTCTCCCTGCCTCCAGTCTGTGCCCACCCTTACTGACTTTTTAAACTCCACAAATTCATCTTCTGATCCACAAATATGAGCGTGCAACTCTGCTTGCTGACAAAAAAGCTCACACTACTGTTTGTGCTCCACAGTATACAGGTTAAAGGTTTGATGTTTAATGTGATATATGAGCACTTTTTATAACTTCACATGACTCTTCTCAACCAGTTTCCTATACTCTTGTTCTATATCTTAGGCACAAATATTCACCAAGTACATCACAGAGGTTCTCCCCACGCCACCATTCACACCATTCTCTCTGCAGAGAATGTCCCTCCTCACTGTCTGCACTAACAGACTTCAGGCCAAGTATCCCCACTGTAAGCAGACCTAGGGCAACGTTTTTTTGTTGCATTATATGCATTTCCACTAGTCATGTACGGATGTGAGAGCTGGACTGTGAAGAAGGCTGAGCGCCGAAGAATTGATGCTTTTGAACTGTGGTGTTGGAGAAGACTCTTGAGAGTCCCTTGGACTGCAAGGAGATCCAACCAGTGCATTCTGAAGGAGATCAGTCCTGGGTGCTCTTTGGAAGGAAGGATGCTAAAGCTGAAACTCCAGTACTTTGACCACCTCATGCGAAGAGCTGACTCATTGGAAAAGACTCTGATGCTGGGAGGGATTGGGGGCAGGAGGAGAAGGGGATGACAGAGGATGAGATGGCTGGATGGCATCACCGACTCGATGGACGTGAGTCTGAGTGAACTCCAGGAATTGGTGATGGAAAGGGAGGCCTGGCGTGCCGCGATTCATGGGGCTGGAAAGAGCTGGACACAACTGAGAGACTGAACTGAACTATAGTTACCTATATTGTATTTTTAAATTTTATCTATTTTAAGTTATTGTGAAATATTGTAAACATATAAATAAGAGAATCTGATGACTACCCTGATACCCGGGACTCATCTTAATGTGATAAGCTCTATACTTGACTGTAAACAGACTGTGTTCATTTTTTACACCACCAGAGTATGAAACTCATTATATACCAGAGTTGCGAAATAACTTACTAAAGAACAGAATATATTAAAGAGCTATAACTGCATATGGACACTGACAAACAACAGTTTCAGAATCTTAAGAGAATATAAGCTGCCACACATGTTGAAAGTCATGTTCCTGCTCCTATCCATGTACCTCTAGCAGCTTTTCTTTTAGTATCCATGTTAATGTCCCCTATTTATTAGATGAAAAAAAAGGTTCATTAGGGTTATATTTAGCTTTTTGACTGTGGAAATCTTCTATCCAATCACAACTATCAAATGGTCCAGGTACACGTGTTCCTTTGGATGGTTAGAGCTCCTGGCGTTCATTCATCCTGACCTAGGGCCACCTTGGAGGTTTTATGGGATTTGGGGTAAGTTCTAACCACTCCAAGGGGCAATCTGTGGCAACTCTCAGATTAATGCTCTTTGACCCTTTCCGAGACAAGTTAAAACCAAAGAGAGGCGTTCTGAAATGTTTCCGATCTTGAGTACGCAAAACCAAATCATTTTCTTTATTATAAACACAGTTTCAACTTCTTTAACCCCACCCCCATTTTACTGGATCAAAAAACACATGTTTAAAGAGAACTGAGAAAAGTACAGTAAAAGTTGAAAGAGAGAGAGAGACGAGATGAAACATGCCTTCATTTCCAAAGTCAGGGTGCGGTCTTTTGTCATGTCTGTCGATGTGCCTTTAGTGGGAAGAGCCCCTGTCCCACCCTTGCAGGGACGTGAACACACCTGCCGCCTCCCTGCCTGTGTGACCTTCCATCTGCTCTTCCACCACACTCCTTTGTTGGTCTAATGATTCCCCACCACCTTAGAAGACCTAGCTTCTTGCCTTCTACTTAGACAGCTTCTATCTTCCATCTTTCTACAGCACCATACACAGCCCGTGCCCATGGCACCTATCAAATTCTGCCATAGTTCTCCATGTCTGTCTTCCTCTGCTAGACCCTAAAATTTTAAATGTAGAGTCTGTGACCTGTCATTGCCATAGTTTCAGGCACACTCTGAAAAGGTACAGATCCTTGCTGGTTAAATCAACACATCCACGAACTTAAATTTTATCACAGAGGAAGTCCAGATTAGATTTAAAAAATGTTGAATTATTATATAAAACAAGGGAGATATTCGCCAGTTAAAAAAATGTGCACACTTACCCCTTTCCACTAGTTCCTGCTGCTCATCTAAATTGCTGTGAAGATAAGAAATGTAAGTGTGTATACTCTTAACAAGCAGAATTCAGTTGGCAAGCAATTTATATTTAATGAATGTCTTGAGGGAAGGAGGAAGTAGAGATGGGGAAGATGAAAGGGAAGAGGGGATGGGGTAAGAAGGCATAAGGGGGGGGCGGGGAAGAAAGGTGGTGGTGGGAACCAACCATGGGAGGTGGGACAGTCTCAGAGAAGTGACCACATTTTTTTTATTTGGAACTTCTTGATTTTCGTAAAGTATAGTTGTTCCTGGCTAGAGGAATGTATATGCTTCCCAATATATTTCTCTAAATTGTCACTTCTAGATACCTCTGACCCACTTCGTACTAAAAGAATAGAAACATTCTTTTCATTGGTTATTACTGAAGGAAATCTATCCCATTATTAGTGAACATAGAAAAAATAACATTTATTATAAACCAATAAGACCATAGGAAAGTCTTTCATCAAAGGTTAGTGATGTCCTAGACTTCTTCCTGTCATCTCTGAATTCTACTTAATTGGTTCCAAGTTGGCCTCATAAATGGGACTTTCATCATTATAACTATTATCTTTTCACTTTGAAGTCAACTCTTACCTGGATCTTTTCTTATGCAGATCATAGATTTTATAGAGAACAATGAGCAGGGCTATTGATGTCACAATAATCAGAAATACCAAAAATATGATGACTGCTTTAGCATTATCTAGAAATGAAAAAGAACACAGGAAGAGAGCTTATGTCAGATATGTTGCTGGATTCTTTGAGAAATCACTTTTAAAGTACTTACATTTTAACACTTTCATTTCTTTTGACGTTTTTTAAAAATATAATTTTTAGAATGAGACCAAAGACAGGATGTTTCTGATTTTGTAAAGTCTTGCCCATATCTCACCCATTTATTGGTTCAGAACCAATTAAATATTTCATATTTTAAGAATTCATAGAGTATAGAAGAGCAGTTCTCTTCCTTTCTACTAAATAATGTCCATTTATGAGACACTATCATTTAGATTTAATTATCTTTCTTTTGGTCACTCCATTAGAAAGGGATCAAAGAGGTAATCTAGTTACAATTCTCAGAGATAACTTCCTATAGTTTATGTGCAGAACTAGCTAGCTTCTTAAGGGGATCAGAAAGGTCACTGCCCCACATGAAATAAACCTGCTTATTGAGGTATAAAATCACTTAACCACAGAACAAAATTATTTTATTCTACACTTGATATTGGACATATGCTGACATGAATTTTCACAAAGGTTTAACGTGAAACCACATCCTTTCTTGGAGGAAGGGCAGAGAAAAGAGCGTTTATTGGAAATATCTCTTGTCTTGAACAGGTAGGTAATACTGTTCATCTGTGGTGAAAGTCCAGTGAAATAATGTGGAGACATCAGGGTCTTAGTCCTGGATACAGACTTCTTGGGTTCCCAGCCTAGATCCACCACTTCCTGATTGGGACCTTGGCCACAACCCTTATTAACTTTCTATCTCCATCCCTAATTAGTAAACTGAGGCTAAGTTTGATTCACAGTAGCATAGTGTCGGGACATTATTCACTATTCACCCAAAATATTTTGGGTCTTAGTGTGTGTCCCTGATTTAAGTATTTAAGATGTCTCAGAGAATGAGACAGACAAAGATCATTGCACTCGTGGGACTAACGTTCTGGGAAGAAAGACAGTTAACAATATATACTATAAAAAAGAGAACAGTGAAGTAGGGTGAAAGACGATGAAGACTGGAGCATCAGCTGCATGGTGCTGAAGCAACTGTGAGGAGATACCCCACGTCCAAGGGCAGAGAAGCCCCAGCAAGACGGTAGGAGGGGCGAAACCGTGTTTAGAATCAAACCCCATTCCCGCCAGTGGCGCTCAGAGGGCTCAAACAAACCTTGTGAGCACCAGGACTCAGAGGCCCCACAGAGACTGAGCCAGAGCTGTGTGTGAACGTCTCCTGAGGAGGTCCGGGTCAGCAGTGGCCTGCCGCAGGCCAGGGGCTCTGGGTGCAGCAGACCTGAGTGCGGAATAGCCCTCTCGGAGGAGGTCGCCATTAACCTCCATAGAGCCTCCAGACTGTACACAGGACTGGGAAACAGACTCTCAGTTCAGTTCAGTTCAGTCGCTCAGTCGTGTCTGACTCTTTGCGACCCCATGAACCGCAGCACTCCAGGCCTCCCTGTCCATCACCAACTCCCAGAGTTCACTCAGACTCACGTCCATCGAGTCGGTGATGCCATCCAGCCATCTTACCCTCTGTCATCCCCTTCTCCTCCTGCCCCCAATCCCTCCCAGCATCAGAGTCTTTTCCAATGAGTCAACTCTTCGCATGAGGTGGCCAAAGTACTGGAGTTTCAGCTTCAGCATCAGTCCTTCCAATGATCACTCAGGACTGATCTCCTTCAGGATGGACTGGTTGGATCTCCTTGCAGTCCAAGGGACTCTCAAGAGTCTTTTCCAGGACTACAGTTCAAAACCATCAATTCTTCGGTGCTCAGCTTTCCCCACAGTCCAACTCTCACATCCATACACGACCACTGGAAAAACCATAGCCTTGACTATACGGATCTTTGTTGGCAAAGCAATGTCTCTGCTTTTGAATATGCTATCTAGGTTGGTCATAACTTTCCTTCCAACGAATAAGTGTCTTTTAATTTCATGGCTGCAATCACTATCTGCAGTGATTTTGGAGCCCAAAAAAATAAAGTCTGACACTGTTTCCACTGTTTCCCCATCTATTTCCCATGAAGTGATGGGATTGGATGCCATGATCTTCGTTTTCTGAATGTTGAGCTTTAAGCCAACTTTTTCGCT
>SJYQ01000101.1:418419-457035 GCA_006410935.1 Redunca redunca | reverse complement strand
TCAACTGGAATTCCATCACCTCCACTAGCTTTGTTCGTAGCAATGCTTCCTAAGGCCCACTTGACTTCCCATTCCAGGATGTCTGGCTCTATGTGAGTGATCACACCATCGTGATCATCTGGGTCGTGAAGCTCTTTTTTGTACAGTTCTTCTGTGTATTCTTGCTACTTCTTCTTAATATCTTCTGCTTCTGTTAGGTCCATGCCATTTCTGTCCTTTATCGAGCCCGTCTTTGCATGAAATGTTCCCTTGGTATCTCTATTTTTCTTGAAGAGATCTCTAGTCTTTCCCATTCTGTTCTTTTCCTCTATTTCTTTGCATTGATCACTGAGGAAGGCTTTCTCATCTCTCTTTGCTATCCTTTGGAACTCTGCGTTCAGATGCTTATATCTTTCCTTTTCTCCTTTGCTTTTTGCTTCTCTTCTTTTCACAGCTATTTGTAAGTTCTCCTCAGACAGCCATTTTGCTTTTTCGCATTTCTTTCCATGGGGATGGTCTTGATCCCTGTCTCCTGTACAGTGTCACGAATCTCCGTCCACAGTTCATCAGGCACTCTGTCTATCAGATCTAATCCCTTTAATCTATTTCTCACTTCCACTGTATAATCATAAGGGATTTGATTTAGGTCATACCTGAATGGTCTAGTGGTTTTCCCTACTTTCTTCAATTTAAATCTGAATTTGGCAATAAGGAGTTCATGATCTGAGCCACAGTCAGCTCCCAGTCTTGTTTTTGCTGACTGTATAGAGTTTCTCTATCTTTGGCTGCAAAGAATATAATCAGTCTGATTTCAATATTGACTTCCCTGGTGGCTCAGATGGTAAACAGACTCTGGGAGGGCACAAACAGAACCTTCTGCACATATGGAGCCAGGAGAAAGGAGCAGTGACCCCACAGGAGACTGACCGAGACTTGCCCGTGCGTGTCCAGGAGTCTCTGCAGAGGCGTGGGTTGCCGGTGGCCTGCTGCAGGGTTGGGGGCACTGAGTGCAGCAGTGCATCATGGGACCTTTGGAAGGAGGTTGCCATTGTCTTCATTACCTCCACCATAGTTAGGTCCCAGGTAAATAACAGAGGGAACACAGCCCCACCCATCAACAGAAAATTGGGTTAAAGATTTACTGAGCATGGTCCCACCCATCAGAACAAGACCCAATTACCCCCTCAATCAGTCTGTCCACCAGGAAGCTCCAATAAGCCTCTTATCCTTATCCATCAGAGGGCAGACAGGCTGAAAACCACAATCACAGAAAACTAACCAATCTGATCATATGGACCACAGCCTTGTCTAACTCAATGAAACTGAGTCATGCCATGTAGGGCCACCCAAGACAGATGGGTCGTGGTGGAGAGTTCTGACAAAACGTGGTCCAGTGGAGAAGGGAATGGCAAACCACTTCAGTATTCTTGCCTTGAGAACCCCATGAACAGTGTGAAAAGGCAAAAAGATAAGACACTGAAAGATGAACTCCCCAGGTGAGTAGGTGCCCAATATGCTCCTGGAGATCAGAGGAGAAATAACTCCAGAAAGAATGAATGGATGGAGCCAAAGTAAAAACAATGCCCAGCTGTGGATGTGACTGGTGATGAAAGTCCAATGCTGTAAAGAGCAACATTGCATAGGAACCTGGAATGTTAGGTCCATGAATCAAGGCAAATTGGAAGTGGTCAAACAGGAGATGGAAAGAGTGAACATCAACACTTTAGGAATCAGTGATCTAAAAATGGACTGGAATGGGTGAATTTAACTCAGATGACCATTATATCTACTACTGTGGGCAAGAATCCCTTAGAAGAAACAGAGTAGCAATCAAAAGAGTAGTCAACAAAAGAGTCCAAAATGCAATACTTGGATGCAGTCTCAAAAATGACAATGATCTCTGTTCATTTTCAAGGCAAACTGTTCAATATCAGTAATCCAAGTCTATGCCTCAACCAGTAATGTTGAAGAAGCTGAAGTTGAATGGTTCTATGAAGACTTACAAGAACTTCTAGAACAAACACCCAAAAAACTAACACCCTATAATGTCCTTTTCATTACAGGGGATTGGAATGCAAAAGTAGGGAGTCAAGAGATACTTGGAGTAACAGGCAAATTTGGCCTTGGAGTACAGAATGAAGCAGGAGAAAGGATAATAGAGTTTTACCAAAAGAAGGCATTGGTCAATGCAAACACTCTCTTCCAACAACACAAGAGAAGACTCTATACATGGACATCACCAGATGGTCAGCACTGAAATCAGACTGATCATATTCTTTGCAGCCAAAGATGGAGAAGCTCTATACAGTCAGCAAAAACAATACTGGGATCTGACTGTGGCTCAGATCATGAACTCCTTATTGCCAACTTCAGACTTAAACTGAAGAAAGTAGGGGAAGCCACTAGACCATTCAGATATGATCTAAATCAAATCCCTTATGATTATACATTGGAAGTGAGAAATAGATTCAAGGGATTAGATCTGATAGACAGAGTCCCTGAAGAACTATGGATGGAGGTTCATGACATTGTACAGGAGACAGGGATCAAGACCATCCCCAAGAAAAAGAAATGCAAAAAAGGCAAAATGGTTGTCTGAGGAGGCCTTACAAATAGCTGTGAAAAGAAGAGAAGCAGAAAGCAAAGGAAAAAGGAAAGATACACTGATTTGAATGCAGAGTTCCAAAGAATAGCAAGGAGAGATAAAACAGCCTTCCTCAGTGATCAATGCAAAGAAATAGAGGAAAAGAACAGAATGGGAAAGACTAGAGATCTCTTCAAGAAAAATAGAGATACCAAGGGGACATTTCATGCAAAGATGGCCTCGATAAAGGACAGAAATGGCATGGACCTAACAGAAGCAGAAGATATTAAGAAGAGGTGGCAAGAATACACTGAAGAACTGTACAAAAAAGAGCTTCACAACCCAGATGATCACGATGGTGTGATCACTCACATAGGGCCAGACATCCTGGAATGGGAAGTCAAGTGGGCCTTAGGAAGCATCACTATGAACAAAGCTAGTGGAGGTGATGGAATTCCAGTGGAGCTATTTCAAATCCTGAAAGATGATGCTGTGAAAATGCTGCACTCAGTATGCCATCAAATTTGGAAAACTCAGCAGTGGCCACCAGGACTGGAAAAGGTCAGTTTTCATTCCAATCCCAAAGAAAGGCAAAGCCAAAGAATGCTCAAACTACCGCACAATTGTACTCATCTCACACACTAGTAAAGTAATGATCAAAATTCTCCAAGCCAGGCTTCAACAGTACGTGAACTATGAACTTCCAGATGTTCAAGCTGGATTTAGACAAAGCAGAGGAATCAGAGATCAATTTTCCAACATCCACTCGATCATGGAAAAAGCAAGAGAGTTCCAAAAAATAACATCTACTTCTGCTTTATCAACTATGCCAAAGCCTTCGACTGTGTGGATCACAACAAACTGTGGAAAATTCTTCAAGACATGGGAATACCAGACCACCTGACCTGCCTCTTGAGGTCAGGAAGCAACAGCTAGAACTGGACATGGAACAACAGACTGGTTCCAAATAGGAAAAAGAGTATGTCAAGGCTGTGTATTATCACCCTGCTTATTTAACTTCTGTGCAGAGTACATCATGAGAAATGCTAGGCTGGATGAAGCACAAGCTGGAATCAAGACTGTTGGGAGAAATATCAATAACCTCAGATATGCAGATGACCCCACCCTTATGCAGAAAGCAAAGAAGAACTAAAGAGCCTCTTGATAAAAGTGAAAGAGGAGAGTGAAAGGTCAACTGTTGGCTGAAAGGTCAACATTCAGAAAGCTAAGATCATGGCATCATTTTATGGCAAATAAATGGGGAAACAGTGGAAACAGAGACATAGTTTATTTTTGGTGGCCTCAAAATCACTGCAGATAATGATTGCACCCATGAAATTCAAAGACGCTTACTCCTTGGAAGAAAAGTTATGACCAATCTAGACAGCGTTATTAAAAAAACAGAGACTTTACTTTGCCAACAAAGGTCTGTCTAGTCAAAGCTATGGTTTTTCCAGTGGTCATATATGAATGGGAGAGTTGGACTGTAAAGAAAGCTGAGCGCCAAAGAATTTATGCTTTTGAACTGTTGTGTTGGAGAAGACTCCCGAGAGTCCCTTGGACTGCAAGGAGATCATACCAGTCCATCCTAAAGGAGATCCGTCCTGAATATTCATTGGAAGGACTGATGCTGAAGCTGAAACTCCAATCCTTTGGCCACCTGATACGAAGGACTGACTCATTGGAAAAGACCCTAATGCTGGGAAAGATTGAAGGCAGGAGGAGAAGAGGGCAACAGAGGATGAGATGGTTGGATGGCATCACCAACTCAATGTATATGAGTCTGAGTAAGCTCTGGGAGTTGGTGATGGACAGGGAGGCCTGGCGTGCTGCAATCCATGGGGTCGCAAAGAGTCAGACACGACTAGGTGACTGAACTGAACTGAGAATGTGAGGAGTTAGCTGGACAGGTATCTGGGGGATGCTTGTTCAGGCACAGGTGGGATTAGGTGAGAGCCTCAAGGCAGGAACACACCTAGCATCCAAGCAGCAGCAGGAATCCCCTGCGGCTGGAGTGGGGAGAGGGATGGGCATCAGGAGATGCCAGCCGAGAATGTGGCTGGGAGTCAGCAGAGGGCAAGGGTAGGACTGGAGGGGCTTGTGAAGCATTTAAGGTCACACTGGGGTGGGTGTGTGTGTGTGTGTGTTTGCTTGTTTGTTGTTTTGCTGCACTACTGTATTTGTGGTGCAGATCTTAGCTCCCCAGTCAGGGCTGGAACCCACCCCCTCCAGAGAGAGAGCACAGAGCACGAGCCACTGGGCCTCCAGGGAATGCCCGCTTACCTCGGTGTTTGAGTTGAATCTGTACCACCTGCAGAATTTTGCGTAGAGGAATAATGAACTGTGACTTGGGCATGATACAGATTTGCATAACCCCCTTGTTGGAAGTACTGTCATCCGGGCAAAATATGACAGTGGCTCAGATGAGGCTGGTAGCGCAGGTGTTAGGAGAAAAAAGTCACACAGCGCCACAATCAGTGAAGACCACGAAGGCTGTGCGGAGCAGCCCTCGGAGGGAAACAGAAGCTCAGTTTGGGATTTGAGAGTCTGAAAGGACAAGTAGACACCCAAGTGGAGGTGCCAAGGAGGAAGCTGGCTAGATGGGATCTGAGACTGGACAGAGGGTCTCCAACATACAGCTGTTGCTTAAAGCTGTGAAGACTGAATGATTAACCCGGAAATTAAAAGTGGATAGAAGTTCCAAGACTCAGTCCTGAGACATGCAGGGTTAAAAAGTAGGGGGAAAAGATGCAGCCGGCAAAGGGGCTCTCCAGTGAAGCAGGATGAAAGGGGCTCTACTGTTGACAGGTGTGAGGGTGGAGAACTAGGGTGGCAGCTGAAGAGGAAACGGGGTCAGGAGAGATGCTGCGGCTGTTCCCACTTGTTTGCTTTTAAAATCTGCATGCCGACGAGACCTATCCAGCAGAGGAGAGAAATGACGACCCAGGAGAAAAAGAAGGCTGTTGGTCATGGACGTTGGTTCCAGGATCAAGGGATTCCAGAGTAATGGCAAGAGAGAGATTATGGTGATGGATTGCGAATTGACTTTGTGCATGGTGGGAGCCCTGAAGGAAATCGGTCCTGAATATTCATTGGAAGGGCTGATGCTGAAGCTGAAACTCCAATCCTTTGGCTGCGTGATGCGAAGAACTGACTCACTGGAAAAGACCCTGATGCTGGGAAAGATTGAAGGCAAGAGAAAGGGATGACAGAGGATGAGATGGTTGGATGGCATCATGGACTCGGTGGACATGAGATTGAGCAAGCTCTGGGAGTTGGTGATGGAGAGGGAAGCCCGGCATGCTGCAGTCTATGGGGTCCCCAAAGAGTTAGACACGACTGAGGGACTGAACTGAACTGATGGTGAGAATGAAGGACCTTTATCTACATCAGGGTTCACTGCCACTGCTGGGGTCACCGTGCTTCATGAAGATGGGCAGAGACCTAGCGTTCTTACTCTTGTAGGCAAGGAAACAAATTCAACCCTCCTAAACCATGTTTCTAAGGCAATACAGAAATTATACATTTGAGGTGGGGGTGGGCTGAGAAGCCTGGGTGCTTTGAAGATGGATGGTCAGGAGAATTTCCAGATGGTGCCCAAGGTTTCCAGGTCTCGGTTATCTCGTCAACCACTAATGTAGGCGCTGCGGCCAAGAAACCGTAGAGCGAATTCCAGCCGCAAGTCAGCGGGGACTTTCCCACTGGAAGACACCGAGACAGTTCTGGGTGAGTATGACCTAACCTCGAGTCCTGTAAAAAAGCCGAAGTCAGTGATTTGAGGTGCTGAGGGACTCCCCAGGCTGTCTGGAGCAGCTCAGGTGGAAAGAACACGAGGGGCTTCTGGGAGCTGACTGCAAGCCCTGGCCCCGGGACCCCAAGGAAATCAGGCCAGCGGTCCCACCACAGCAAGAAACAGGACTCCGCCAACCTGGCTCGACCCTGGAAGCATCTGTATGCATATTCTCCGGACAAACACTCATCCTGGCCGACATCGAGGTTTCAGAAGACCCAGTCACACGGAGCCGGAACTCTGACTACGGAATTGTGAGCTAATAAATCAGTGGGTGTGGTGCGAAGCCACTGGTTTAACGCGTTAGACAGCAAGAGAAAATGAATACACAGCCACCTGTCCCCTGTGCTTTCGGCTGGAGACAGTCCGTGGCGTTGAGGGGAACAGCCGGCCCCCTCCCCTCCCCTGCTCCCTCCTCTGCCCGTGGCTGGCCCTAGCTAGCTCTTAGGCAGACTTATTTTCTCTCCCTTGCTGTTAAGTCTGTACGGGTAACTGAGATAAGCGTAGCAGGCATATCGATCACAGCTATTTTCCACCCTGTGAAAGACCCTACATTCTTTTCTCCAGAGTGCTGGCTGGAGCTTGGTTGTCATCCCAAATTCAGGAGCCACCTCTGGAGAGGGCAGCCCCTGGGTCCGCACGGAGCTTTGAATGAGTGTGTGGAGCCGGACTCTGCCCTCGACAAGGACATAAACATCCCCAGTTGAAACAGAAATGGACCTAGAGCCCATCAGACAGAGTGAAGTAAGTCAGAAAGAGGAAAACAAATAATGCGTATTAATGTCAGTATGTGGAATCTAGAGGAATGGTGCAGACGAACCTCTTTGCAGGGCAGGAGCACAGGTGCACATATAGAGGGCAGACAGGCGGGCACCAAGGAGGGGCACGGACTGAGGGCCGAGCACTGAGACACACGTGCTACCCGCGGGAAGCCACTGTCCGCAGGAGTTGGGGATGGACAGCGAAGCCTGCCCAGCCCAGCTCAGCTCAGCTCAGCTCAGCGCTCTGCGACGACCTAGAGAGGTGGGCTGAGGGGTGCAGGTCCAAGAGGAAGGAGATGCACGTATGCGTGTACCTAAGTCACTCCACTGTACAGCAGAAACTAACCCAGCAACTGCGAGGCAACTATACCCCAATTTTAAAAAATGATTAAGAAAATAAGCAGTGTCTGCTCAGTCACGCCACAGCGATTTGGGGATCTATCTGTTACGGCATCCACCACTGTCCTAACTGATCAATACCCCTCACTCATCCCACAGTGACTGAGCAAACGCTATGCTTCCTATAAACATGACGGTCTCTGGGGACAGGACAGAAAACACGGCATGAAAAGGCACCAGTTCGGAGGGAATCTTCCTTCTCTCTGCGGGGAAACGAAGGCTAGACAGGTAAATAAGCCAATAAGACGATTATATGTTTTCCTTGGATTTAAGGTAAAAAAAGGTAGAGAAGTGTGCAAATAAGAGAAACCTATTTTCTACATGATCCGTGCAAGATTTCCTGAGCATGAGCCGTTTCTTTTACAGCCGGAAGCATGAAGTGACTCAGCCAGGCCAAGGGCTGCCCCAAACTGAGACAATGGATGATCAGTAACAACACAGGGGATCTCCGCGGCCCACACGGCCCCTTAAGGACGACGGAACTTCCCATCCCCTTCTCCCGTGTGTGTCACTGTAACTAGGATAAAGTTGCCAATGAGAACCAAGCCCTCCAGGAAGCCCTCTCACGAAAGACGGATGCCAAAATAATACATCATCTTCTGACTCCAAAATGTGACTCAGACGAACTCCAACAGGCCAGCAAAAAGAAAGTGAACCAAAGAAAATTTTCCACAGATAGTAGTCTCCAGTAGCATCCCGGAAAATAAGTGCAAAGACCCACAGACAAGCAAGAATAAAGAGGAGAGCCGAAACGTTCCCGGAAGAAAATAAAACACAGGGACATAGGAAAAGAAAAAGAAGCTGGGAAGTCACACAGGACATTCTTCTACCGAGCTTGCAGGTATTTATTTGCTTATTTGCCACACCATGCAGCACGTGGAATCTTAGCTCCCTGAGCAAGGATTGAACCCACAACACCCTGCAGGAAGCTGAAGACTCAACCACTGGACCACCAGGGATGTCCACAGAAATACTTTCAAAGTCTAGATTTTTAAGCTTAGATTCCATCCCAGGGTAACATATTGACCAATTGCCATTATAAAGATATCTTAATGCATGCAAAATTGGAATATTTCCTTCTTACAGTACCAGATTAAAAAAAATAGTAAAATTTTAAAAATACATGAGATTCAAATGCAGCAATTCTAAAACGGGAAACTGATGCAGGGAAATTTTATAATGGCATCGGGGCTGTACCCTTAGAGAGCTTCAGAAGAAGAGGGCCTTAATGTTGTTAAAATACAGGTGGTCGAGTGCGATGCCAGAAAAAGTGAGTAAAACACATATCGAGTAGCTGCACTTCTGCAATTCACAACTCAAGAGCCACCCCACCCTCGAGTAGATGTCACTATTAAAAGGGACGACATGATTTATCTCTTAGGAGAATCTGTTGCTAGAAAGAGTTGACACTTTTTCTGCCTTATGAAGAAAAGGAGGATGGGGTAACCCTATATCTCCACTGAAGGTAAAATCTGATAAAGGTGGACTCGCAGCTGTGTACTTGGCAACACGGCGGGCGTCGACACAAGCCCTGAGTTCTGCATGGCGTCTGGGCCAGGATGGGCGTGGATGAACCACCGTCCTGGTGGGAAGTGCTGACCCGGGCTCCCCTGAGAGCACGCACCCGGCGCGCAGCGTGTCCCTGGGCTCACCCCCGTCGGCGCCTTTGGCAGCTGTGCCCAGGGAACTGTCACGTGATCCATCAGCTCCTTTCTTGACGTGGGGCGTCTAAGGTGGGCCGCTCCGCCACAGGTGGCCTCACTGTTCTCAGTGGAGTCCGGAGGGTTGAATTGTTCATGGTCCTCAGACTGCGGTGGGCAATGCTAGCAGGAAGTCCTTGGCCAGACCCCGCTTCCGACTGTGTTTCCTGCTCCGTGTTCTCTGAGTGAAGTGGTGCCAAGCTGGGCTCATAACGACGGGTGTGTGAACTGTCCAGTGGGACCTATGGCCCCCAAGAGTAAGTGTTGCCACTGTGAACTGCTTACACAATCAGAAGAGCTCAGTGAAGCCGCTGGTATTGTGAGAGCTTAGAAACGTGCGTGGAAATAAAGTTCAAGAGAGCTGGCTGGATGTGCGTGGCATTTCACATTAGGAGCCTTCATTTAAAATATCTGAGCAGAAAGAATGAAAACTTTCTACGGAACCTAGTCAAGCACGTTTGGAAAATAAGATGCTTTTATACGTCCCCTCTTTGGAAAGACGGGAAAATAAAGCATCAGTGAATGCGCACGCGCATACGAGCACTGGGGAGCTGCCATCAGAAACAGCTGGGCAGGGACTCCCCCGGCGGCCCAGCGTCTAAGACTTGGCCTTCCAATGCACGGACCGCAGGTTCGACACCTGATCAGGGAACCAAGATCCCACGTGCCTCACAGCCAAAATAACCAAAACATAAAATGGAAGCAATAGTGTAACGAACCCAATAAAGACTTGAAAAATGGTCGACATCAAAAAAATCTTAAAAAAATAAACATAAAAACCAGCTCTGCTTGGTAACACCACACTTGGAGGTCTGAATGTAACTTAATTTACAAAGCTGACAAGCAGAAAAAACTCAAACAGTGCTAGGTCTTCTCCCTCCACAAGCTCAGACCAATAAGCAACTCTCCAAAGAGCAGCAGATGATATTGTTTTTAGACATGGAGGAAACTATAAGAAGAACTGAAAACAGAAAGAGTGGAAATTGGGCGTTCTGCTGAGCAGAACAAGCAGAGGGGAGTGGCGGCATCCAGCTGTTATCCACATGACACTTAATTTCAGTGATTTTTCCTACACACAGCTCTATTTTGACTAAAGCATTTTTGCTTGCATACTCAGTCACATCAGACTCTGTGATCCCATGGACTGTAGCCCACCAGGCTCCTCTCTCCATAGAATTTTCCAGGCAAGAATAGTAGAGTGCGTTGCCATTTGCTTCTCCAGGGATCAAACCCATGTCTCTCGCATTGGCAGATGGATTCTTTACCACTGAGCCAGTGGGGAAGCTTTTAGGGACTGTTTATCCTAGCTTAGTTGGGTAAATCAACATAGATTTGTAGTCACACCTGCTTCTGCCAAGCATACGGTTGAGGGACAGAAAAAAAGGAAAGGAGCAGTGCTGGCTTCTGCAGCACATATACTAAGACTGAAACAGCACAGAGAATTTTAGAGCCACTCCTGCGTAAGGATGACACACAAACTCATGAAGTGCCCCATATTTGGGGGCAGTCTGGGATGCGCAGGTGCAAACTGGTGTACATACTGAATAGATTATAACGGATGAACTACAAGGTCACACTGTATGGCACTGGGAACTATATTCAATATCCTGGATAAACCATAATGGAAAAGAATATAAACACAGAGTGCTTTTAGATGCATGTGAGATGCTTCACTGTACAGCAGTAATTAACACAACACTGTAATCAACAATTCAACTACACATCAAAAAAAAGCAAGTTCAAAAAAAAAGGTAATTTCTAACACGGTACACAAATTATTTCTAACACGGAACACAAAGCAAATGAGCTGGTTCCTGACACGAAGAAACATCATAAACGGAATCATAATAGGAACTCATGTAGATACATTCTTCATGAATTATATTATGAAATCAACCAACTTTCAAGAATTGAATTTCCGGAAAATCCCATTGGTGGAGGAGCCTGGTGGGCTGCAGTCCATGGGGTCGCTAAGAGTCAGACACAACTGAGTGACTTCACTTTCTCTTTTCACCTTCATGCATTGGAGAGGGAAATGGCAACCCACTCCAGTATTCTTGCCTGGAGAATCCCAGGGACAGGGGAGCCTGGTGGGCTGCCATCTACGGGGTCGCACAGAGTTGGACATGACTGAAGCTACGCAGCAGCAGCAGCAGTAGTGGCAGCAAACTGAACTTCAGATATTATTTCTTTTTCAGGAAACCTCAGGTTGGATACATTCAGTTGATGATTGAAAAGCAATGTCCAGAATGACCAAAATCCAGCTTATAATAAATAAACAGCTCTGGCTAACCGAGTCTAGTTTTTGGTCACGGGAGGTACGGTTGACTGGTTTGATCTCTGGGCAGGAAGATCCCCTGGAGGAGGAAATGGCAACCCCCTTCAGTATTCCTGCCTGGGAAATCCCATGGACAGAAGAGCCTGGTGGGCTGCAGTCCATGGGCTGCAGAGTCAGAGGCACTGATCGACCCGGCACGCACACAAAGCATTTGCTTGGAAAAAAAAAAAAAATACAAACAGCAAACACACACATGCCCCGTGGTGATAAGATGACTGAAGATACCAGACCGCCCCCTCAGCTTACTTTACATGCAAACACGCTTATGTCAGAAGACAGGTGACTGAGGACAGTAGCGGAGCCTTTCTTTCAACTTTTCGGATAAATGCCAACAGGACAAAATATTCCACTATGACATTTATTGAGCACTGTGGAGTGGCGAAGTGCGTGCGGACAGGAGAGGGGCCCACAGCACACAGGGCGGCCCTGAGCCTGCCCAAGTGTAAAGCCTTATTTAACATGATGTTCACCTGTATGTACATTTGCTCACACAACTTAAAATATAATGTTTATGGAAATATATAACTTGAAATTTAATAATTAAATGTGAGTATGAATGTAAAATAATAAAGCATTGGAAGCAGGAACATATATCCCATGAAAACAGAATAAATAGCCAAGAGAAGACTTACAAGATGTTGACTCTGTAACACTCTCCTGAGGACCAGCATATTTTGTATTGTTATAATAGACCTGGGTTTCAGAAACGAGAGAGAAGAAGGTTTTCTAAATTAAATTTGTGAATCACAATATAACACACTCCTATTTGTCATACATTGCTGTTTATTTTCATTAAAATATATACTGGATAGCTTGAAACTTCAAGACTATGGCAATACTCTATTATCAGATTTCTTAAATACTTACCAGTGAAAATGATATAAAGAAATCATCCCATTTAGCAATAATAATAACACTGATAGTTATGGTCAGCAAGAACTAAGTGGACATGAAGGAATAAAATCCAACACACCAAAGTATTCATTATTTAAAGTTAAAATTCCCTATGAATAGACTAATATCTTCACATTTCTTTAAAAAGGAAATTCTGGTGTATACTGCTTACTAGAGTTACACATACTCATATTCTGTACAAAAAAATTTTAAGATGAAGTGGAAACAAGTTAATGTAAGAATCACACTATTTATATTACAGTGATTTTAGTTCATAAGGGTTAAAATGATACAAATTGATGACATTGCAACATCTATAGTTTAGACATAAGGAATTCAAAATATTAAACATGATCAAGCAAAAACAGTGCAGAAACACAAGGGAAACTGCATGGACCAAGGAAGCATTAACGATCTTCAGTCAAAAAAACAAAACAAAACAATTGAGGTAAAAATAGATTTGAACAGTATAATTAAAAGAGATTAATGACAAACATACTTTGGCAATCTGATGTGAAGGACTGACTCATTGGAAAAGACCCTGATGCTGGGAAAGGTTGAAGGCGGGAGGAGAAGGGGATGACAGAGGATGAGATGGTTGGATGGCATCACCGACTCCATGGACATGAGTTTGAGTAAACTCCAGGCCTTGGTGATGGACGGGGAAGCCTGGCATGCTGCAGTCCATGAGGTCGCAAAGAGTCGGACATGACTGAGCAATTGAACTGAACTGAATAATAAATATGATAGATCTGTAAAAAAATATACCTAAGCTTTTACCCTGTGGAGGATATATAATCTCCCCACAACTCACAGAATGTTTATAAATATTTATCTCACATTGAGCTTTAAAAAATAGTGTAAATTTCAAAGGGCAGAAATTGTAAAAGCCCAGTTATCTTTTTAAAATAATAATTAAGTACAATACAAAAATGCAGGAACTAGAAATGTGCAAACATTTTCTTTAAAAAATTAATTAAAAATGCTTCCAAATTACAATTACGTACTCTATGGAATTATCAATAATAAGAACAATCTACTTTAAAAATCCATGCATTCAATTTTATGTCAGTCTTTGAGAAATTAGGGATAAAAGACATGGGATAGAGTGAAAATTTTAGCAAAGGATAATCGATAAGTTTAAAACTTTTTCTTAGTTAATAAAAAAGAAAAGGAGAAAGAAATAATCAAAAATCACTTTCAGTTCCCAAACTAGCAGAACATCAAAATAAACCCATAATAATGGAAAGTAATACATTAATAACTATAAAAACAATTGTATTAATTTATTAACCAGAGATAAGAATGATGTATAAAGCTAAAATGTTACTCCTTCATGAAGGTATAAATGTAGCAACAGGTTCTGAAATAAACATGAAAGCAAGTTATGAGAACTGCAGAGAAGGAAACAATAGTCTTTTGAAGAGTGAGGAAGAGAATGGAAAGTTAAACTGTCTCCTAATTTGAATTTTAAGACTACTTTAATATGGTGTTGAGCTATATTTTTCCAGAATAAATTATCACGATTGACACATGGGAGAAGAAAACTCCAGAAAGAGAGAAGAGTACTAAGTTCCTAAAGAGAGTAAAACCTAAGTGTTTTGAGAAACAGAAAGGCCAGTGAGCCTGGAGCTTCCTGGGTGCTAAGGAAGACGAGGTGAAATGGACAATGAGAGGTAATAACAGTGCATTTGTTTGGGAAAATTAAAAAAGTGCACTCATTCAAACCCTCCTATGCTGTGGGTAGGAATGTAAATTGGTGAGGCCACTTTGGAGAATAGCATGGAGGTTCCTTAAAAAGCTAAAATTAGAGCTATCACATGGCACAGCAATCCCACTCCTAGGCATAAACCCAGAGAAAAACATGATCTGAAAAGGCACACGAACTGAGATGTTCACTGCAGCACTGTTTACAACAGCCAAGACAGGGGAGTGACTTAAGTATCCACCAGCTTAGGAATGGACAGAGAAGATGAGGGACACGTGTGCAGCGGGATTTCACTCCGCCATACCAAGGAACTCAACGGTGCCGTGTGCAGAGACGTGGATGGACCTGGATTGCCACGCAGAGTGAAGTCAGTCAGAAAGAGAAAGACAAACATCGCATATGTATGCTGACCTTAGAAAAACGGTGGAGATGAACTTATTTGCAAAGCAGAAATAGAGACAGAGACATAGCAAACAGACATGGTTACCAAAGGGGAAAGAGGGCGTGAGATGATCTGGGAGATTAGGAGTGACATGGAGACACTGTTGACACTGTGCACAAAATAGACAGCTAGTGAGAGCTGCTGCCCAGCACAGAGACCTCTCCTCAGCGCTCTGTGGCGACCTAAATGGGAAGGAAATCCAAAAACGGGGATATGTGTACATGTATGACTGATTCACTTTGCCGTACAGCAAGAAACTAACAAAACATTGTAAAGCAGCTATACTCCGATGGGTTAATTTTTTAAAAATCTTAAATTACATGTAACTTCCTTTTGGCCCAATACATTCTTTTTCAGGAATTGATTCAGACAGAGACAATAAAAGACATATTCAAAGATGCTGTTATTTTCCAATAAGAGTGTTTACTTATTGTTGTTTTTAACAGAGACCAAAACAGCTATGGTGAGTAGAATGCAATCAAGCCGTAAGAGAACCTTGTGCAACCATTAGAAACTAGTAGCAGAATATTTAATGTGGAAAATGTTCATGATACAGAGATTTTTGAAACATGCAGTTTATCAACCTGTGTGCTTTTTTCATAGGAGTGGTGAGATAATGAGAAATCCATCCAGTTTCTGACGCAGAGCTCCTAAAACCTTCGTACTTTCCTGCGTGCAAGCTCAGTTATTCAGTCGTGGCCAACACTTTGTGACCCCATGGACTGTAGCCTGCCAGGCTCCTCTGTCCATGGATTCTCCAGGCAAGAATCCTGGAGTGGACTGCCACTTCCTCCTCCAGGGACTCTTCCAGACCCAGGGATCAAACCCAGGTCTCCCGCACTGCAGGCAGACTCTTTCTCACTGAGCCCCCAGGACTGACGGTCTTTTCTCCCACTGAAGGAACAGTGAGAGGGCCCCCGAGAGCTCCCCCGGGAGGACCGCCAAAACCAAGCCAGAGTCGGTCTTGGAATTTTCAGCCCCTCCCCCCATTCTCGTGAGAAGGGAGAAGAGTGGAAAATGGAGTTAATGGCTGATCACATCTGTGTGATGAAGCCTCCAGAAATTCCCAGAAGTACAGGGTTCAGAGAGCTTCCAGACTGGGGAGCACATTCGCACCAGGAGAGACACACCCCAACTCCACGGGAACAGAGGCTCCCGCACTCAGACCCTCCCAGACCTCCCCGACATCTCTCTTAAGCTGGCTGTTTACCTGAATCCTTTCTCACAGCCTTTAAGCATTGGCCTGAGTTATGTGAGCTGCCTTAGTAAATTATCAAACTCAAGGAAGGGGTGATAGGAGCCCCCGACATGGAGCCCAGTCGAGCAGAAGTGATGGGGATCTCTTAGCTGTCATTCGGAAGTGGGGCAGGAATACGACACTTTCTCTGGGTAGATGGTGTGGAAATTGTATTAAATTATGGGGCACCCACCAGTTGTCTCAGATAGCTGCTAGACGTGGGAAAAACCTTTACACATTTGGTGACCAAAAGTGTCAGAAGTGTTTCAGGTCTCCAGTTTTCTTTGGAAATTCTTCTCTGTATTTCTTACAAGGAAGAAACACAGGAGATAGAATGAACTGAATGAGCTGAGGCTTTCTCCTACAGCAAGAGGAAAAGATTGAGCCCTCCCATTTGAGAAACACATACACAAAATATGGTCAGTAGACAGTGAGTTTATGGGTTAGCTTTTAAACTCTTTGCATACATTGCTATTTTCTTACATTTGTTTCCTATTTTCTAACCTCAATGTACCTGTAAAAGATATTTGTAATTAATGAAAGATCACATTAGTAAAGACACAAAGCCAAGAACAAAAGATGTGGCAAAGTAATAACCAATAATTATCATTAATAAATAATAACAATTTGTGCCCTGTGTTTCTTGACACAGGAACAATAATTTAACCATAAGTAGTGGCACCCCACTCCAGTACTCCTGCCTGGAAAATCCCACGGATGGAGAAGCCTGGTGGGCTGCAGTCCATGCTAAGGGTCGGACACAACTAAGCGACTTCCCTTTCACTTTTCACTTTCATGCATTGGAGAAGGAAATGGCAACCCACTCCAGTGTTCTTGCCTGGAGAATCCCAGGGACGGGGGAGTCTGGTGGGCTGCCGTCTATGGGGTCACACAGAGTTGGACACGACTGAAGTGACTTAGCAGCAGAAGCAGCCACAGTCATGCTGAAGGTCAAAAATATTCCAACCAAATATCTGCCATAAATCCCTATATTTAGTACTGTAGATGAAAAGTATGGAGTCAAAGTTTTAAGACTTATAAAGTGTGATTCCTTTAGATATCTATCAGAGCTGCTCAAGCTTGTGTGAGCACTAGTCCTAGTATTATTTAAGTACTGCAGAATAATAAGTATAATATATATCAGTTCTGGAGTGATTATAGAAATTGTAATCTTACCACAAAATTATATTCTGTTAAATACTGAAGATCTTCTACCAAGAATCTGCATTCTGATGCTGAATCCCTTTTAACCAAGGTATTTCCAATTCTTACTTCCAAATGATACCTCCCTGTGGGGCCATTAAACGAGCCAGGACGTTTACAGTTCACTTCTATAGTATTTTCTGTCTTCCGTGAAGCCTTTAGACCAGTGACCTTGCTTGGGTCTATCAAAATGAACAAGAAAACAAACAAACAAACAAACAAAAAAATACAGTGGTTACTTTAACCATTTGTTAAATGAATATTTAAATTACTGGATAATATATGTGAACAATATAAACCATTCTAGGTGCTTATTTGGGGATGGGGAAATTAGGAGATAATGTACATTAAAAAGCTGTTTAAGAAAACATATTACACATCTTTCAATGAATATTAGCACATAAGCTGTTCTTGAAACTCTGGGATTTTTGCAGTTCTCCCAAAGAGTGTGCTGTTCTTCTTATTCTTCAGTCACTCAGGTGCGCCAGTGTTTTGCAACCCCGAAGACTGCAGCACCCCAGACTTCCCGTCCTTCACTGTCTCCTGGAGCTTGCTCAAACGCACATCATTGAGTCGATGATGCCGTCCAACCGTCTCATCCCCTTCTCCTCCTGCTCTCCATGTTTCCCAGAATCAGGGCCTTTTCCAGTGAGTTGGCTCTTCATATCTTGTGGCCAAATTATTGGAGCTTCCCCTTCAGCATTTGTCCTTCTAATGAATATTCAGGATTGATTTCCTTTAGGATGGACTGGTTGGATCTCCTTGAGGTCCAAGGGACTCTCGAGAGTCTTCTCTAGCACCACAGATTGAAAGCATCCGTTGCTCGGCACTCGGCCCTCGTTATGGTACAGTCCTCATAGCTGTACACGATTACTGGAAAAACATAGCTTTGACCATACGGACCTTTGCTGGCAAAGTGATGTCTCTGCTTTTTAATACACTGTCTAGTTTTGTCACAGAGAATGTGTAGAAGTAGAAAACAGAGGAAATGAAGAGAAGGGGCAGGGAGGGAAGAGATGGTGATGGGGAAGCCTCAAAGACCTACAGACGGCTCCGGCCCTCCTTTTGGAAGCACTTACATGACCCTGGGGATACCTGGCTGAGTTCTTCATCAGCAACAAATTGTCTTTGTGTCTGTGATAGCATAGGAATTCAGGAAAATAACCAAAGTGTCAAGTTTGAGGACTTGGACTTTTGAAGCATGAACTTAAATGATATTAGGAGCATTTTATACCCAGCCCCAAGCAGAACACCTGTCCTCCATGAGCCTAGCCCCAGGAAGGGTCTCTGGAGCCCTGGCTGCTGATCTGCACAGGGCTGTTTCTTCTGTCCCGACCCTCATGGAGTTCACAGTCACCCCAGAGACGGATGGAGCTTTGCACCTGGAATCTGTGATGCTTCCCATTGGTGGCAAGAGCCGAATGAATGTAAAACGGGACTTAAAACAGTACGCAGTTCATTGCAATGAGAAGAAAATGCTGACAAAGTATTATGGTTTATGAAGTACTTGTTGTGCAAGCAAAAGTCAGCAAGTGAATGGTTTCTGAGTGTGGTATGCTCAGGTATCTGATAGCAGTCGAAATTTCCAGACAATAAAGAAAACAATAGGTAATTCATTTTTCTCTAAGTTGGTTAGGTACTTAATTGCCTGAACTCTTACACACTGTCCCAGCTCATAGGTTCTCAGGCTTCATTCTTACAATTATGTGATTATACCTGAAGGACACAGAGAAAACCTCAAATGAGAGCTTTTAAATTGTTGTTTTTTAAATTATTATAAACCCTAGATATTAACAAATGTGCCAAGTCAACGTGCCTCCCAAATGAAGAATAAATGTGAACTTGCTGTTTAAACGGTTTAGACTTTGCTTTTCGCCATTCATAGAAAAAAGCATTAAAGTTCATAACTTACATGTTGCATTTGTTGTAAATGTACAGGTCACATTTGCACTGCAAATCCTTCTTCCTGTGATGCAGGCTTGTAACTTCATGTTATAGTTTGTGAAAGGTGTCAAATGGTGCAAATATGTTCTTTCCTGGGTTTTATCCAGAAGAGAGCAATTTGGTTTACCTCAGAGGGGAAAACAGAAAAATTTTTTAAGTCATCAAAAGTCAGGATTACCACATATTAACTTGGTCTGTATATTAAATCATTCTGAGCCCACTCCAAACTGAGTGACTGAAATACAGAAATATTGTTTGTGCTCAGAAATACATACAACTATAGGCAAATGTACTGAATGAATGTAATTATTCCAAATAAACTCAAACATTCCAAACTAATGGTTTCATAGTTAATTTGATACATAACATATTAGTAGATGAGTCCAAGCGTATCAGTGAAGATGGTCTATTTTCTTTCTGAGAACGCACAGCCCGTGGTGGATATTATGAAAATCTTTTTTCCAATACTTTAGTGAAGCTTTTCCTGATAACCTCCAAACTTTGGACTTTGGTATGAGCTACTGTTTTGGACTTCAGATGCAGAATCCATTGATCACCGATAACTCCACCTCCACGTCCTACTCCTCTGAGCACTACAGGAATTGAGACAATGAGGGCAAGCTGCGGAGTCTGAAGGCCGCGAGAGACAGGGGACTGCGGGTGAGCTGGTTCCAAAGAACCCTTTGGGCAGAGTCAGTGCGTGAGCCACTGTGGAGGCTGGATTCAGCCAGTTACCAACCAAGTTTCTGAGAAAAGGACACACAAAGCCTGATGTGGTATCCCTGCCCATCCCTCCCCACCCATTCTGTTCAAGGATTATAACAGGGCAGTCATAGATTTGGATAGCACTGAATAAGAAGGATCTGCACTCGTTGTAAAAAATAAACAAAAACTTGTCTGACCACAATAACCAATGCATTACCTCCTTCTAAGCCGATTATTCAAATGCTTTTTTAAACTGTATAAAATGCAAAGGAACAATAAACATTGTTCCATAAATTCCCTCCATATACTCTGGCATTGAAAGAACTCCATAGTGGAGATCGAATATAAAAAGTGAGGAATACAGCAAGGGAAAGTGAGAAGGAGATTCAGAAAAGAAAACCAATGTGCTCACACAGAAACCAAGCAAAGAGAGCTCACAGGAGAGGGGTCCAGCGAGGCAGACTGTCCGACTGTCCTGATGTTTTATCTTCCAATAATTTCCACCTTTCTTTTCTCATAGACACAACTTTTCAAAGTACTATAAGCTCAAATACATGGCAAACATTTCTTCTCCATAGCATTTGAGTCCTCTTATGCTAACTGGAAAACTACATGTGGATGGAGCTTTGTTTTAGTAGTTTGATTATTATGATTCAACCAGCAAAAGGCATATGTTATCAAAATACACAATAACATGCTGAAGAGAAGTGGCTTTCTGCCTCTTGAAATCTGAAAATTTCACCTACCCACTAAAGAGATGGAGCTCCATGAGACATTCAGCTCAAAACTACTTTAAACTATAGGGCAAGGGCTGCCAAGAGGGTACCCCAAGGGCTGCGTCTGTTCTGAGATGGTCCACAGTCCCCACTGTGTTCTACAGGCATTTTCGAAACCTCGCATCATCCAGGAGAGGTCTGTTCTCTTAAACAGTCCCTCCAAAGGAAGGGCGAGCCCAGTGGTTGGATTCGTCATAGCACGTGTTTTAGACTGCCCGTACTTCTGCAGAAGTTTCATGCAAACTAGAACTACGTTCTAAGATTCCACTGGCTGGTAAAGTGCCCTCCGTGATTAAATAGGAATATGTTCATTTTTATTCACCCAATTTTGTGTGTGCGCCAGTTGGATCAAGCTATGGAAGTGGTTTGTTTGTCGTCCAGAACAATAAGTTCAAACCAGTGCAGCTCACTTACATAATATGTGGAAGACAGCTGAGTATTATTGTCCAGAGATTTTCTTTCTCTAGGCTTTAGAGTGTAAAGATTATAAGTAAGAAGGTCAAGAAGGACAAGCAATATTGGGGATGTTCTGAGCTTCAGTCATCTCAGAGGCTGGGGGGTCCACAGTAAGTGGGCGCAGTGCTTAAAATGAAGACACATAGGATGCCCACCACGGTTGCTGTGTAGAAAGCTCTGTGGCTTACTTGCTCCATCCATATATCTAGTGTTTTCCAATTTTAGATTTATCTTTCCTGATAAGGAATTAAATTTTCTACAAGTTACCTGGAGTAATCTCATGGCAAAGAGAGAGTATATCAAAATAATTTCGAGGTGGTATCCAGGTAATCTTTCCTTCAGTTGCATTTTCAGCAGAACAAGAAAAATTCTGAGGTACTTTTGGTTCTGTTGAGAGAAGAAGAAGATAAAATATGAAAAAAACAAGACATAGAGAAACCATTTTGCATATTATTAGCATGCATTGTTAATAGTCATAATTTGATTAACTATGAATCAAAGATGAAATTGTAAGAAAGATACCTGCTCTTGTTATATTTTCTTTAGAGATCATTTGGCTCAGAAAGTAAAGAACCTGCCTGCAGTGCAGCAGACCTGGGTTCAGTCCCTGGGTTGCAAAGATCCCCTGGAGAAGGGAATGGCAGCCCACTGCAGTATTCTTGCCTGGAGAATCTCACGGATAGAGGCGCCTGGCAGTTTACAGCCCATGGGGTTGTAAAGAGTCGGACACAACTGAGGATATAACACTTCTGTATATCTTCTTCTGTAACTACATGTTTTATAATGTACTAGAGGACTGACTTGGTTAGTAATTCACTTACTATTCAGTACCTACGTTCATGGAAGAGACTGGCTTACCGTGGCCTCTCCTTTAAGCATGTTTGGTATCCACATAACAGTATCCCTAAGCCTATCCCAAACTCTAACAATAATCAAAGTGAGTTGATAGATTTACATGTTTTCTATACTGTGGGGTAGTTTGGATAAGACAGAAACTGTAAGCTTACCTTTCTGGTTTTTGTTTTTTAAAGGGTAGGTGAGGTAAGCAGTCAGGGAGTGTGAAGTGAGTGAAGAGGTATTAGACTGTAATTTTAAGTCTAATTTTCTAACACTTCCCCTAGGCAAATGCTCATAATTTGTATGCTCTAGACAATTATTCATTTTATCTAACTTTTCATATTGGGTATAAGATTCTTTACAATCTGTGAAATTTCTACTGTATTTTTAATGTCCTTTTGTTAATGCATGGGGGAAGGCTGTTTTGCTAGAAATCTATTTTATTATTCTTTTCAAAACCAAGCCTTCAAACTGATTAGTAAATTCCTGATATTTTTGCTTGTTTCTTCTTTCAATAATCTGTACTCTAGGCTTTGTTATTTTCTTCTTTCTAATATCTTCTTTTTTTTTTTTTTTTCTGGTTCTTTTCCAAGCACTCTCCATTGATTTCATTCAACAGGAGCTAAGTGATAAAAGTTCCCATAAATTATCACTTGATCTTACTTAAGGTACAAATTCCCCTCAAATATGTCTTTACTTTATTCAAGTCTGAATGCCTTTGCTTCTAAAGGTAAATTTAAACCATTTTATTTATACTAACTTTTGATACTGTGGTATGTTTAGTCACTAAGTCACGTCCGACTCTGGAGACCCCATGGACTGCAGCCCGCCAGTCACCTTTGGCGATGGGATTTCCCAGGATTTCCCCAGAACACTGGAGTGGGTTGCCTTTCCCTTCCCCAGGGGATCTTTCCAACCCAGGAATCGAACCCAGGTCTCCTTGCCCTGCAGGCGAATTCTTCACCAACTGAGCTATGAGGGAAGCCCGACTTTTGGCATACTTTGACATTTCTGCTCTTGCCTGCTGTTCAGTACTTAGCCTTTTCTCTCTCCCTCTCGGCCACGTTTTTCCTCTTCCTCCCCCTCCCCCTCCCCATTTTTCTTCTTCTCCTCCTCATCTTCCTCCCCCTCCTCCTCCTTTCTCCTTTTCCTCCTTATCTTTTATTCCATAACTTTCTTCTACTGATTATACACAAAGCCATCTATTTATCTGTCCTTCACATTTTTAGTGGTTGTTCATAAACTGCCTCACAATTAACACATTTTCCGAGTAAATTTCTGACGCTAACTGGAGTCTCTTGGTTGTTCAGTCACTCAGTTGTGTTCAGCTCTTTGGACGGCAGCACACGAGGCTTCTCTGTCCTTCACTTTCTCCCGGAGCTTGCTCAAACTCATGTCCCTCGAGCCAGTGATGCCATCCAACCATCTCATCCTGTCATCCCCTTCTCCTGCCCTCAATCTTTCCCAGCATCAGGGTTTATTTCAGTGAGTCAGCTCTTCACATCAGGTCACCAAAGTACTGGAGCTTCAGCTTCAGCATCAGTCCTTCCAATGAATATTCAGGGTTGATTTCCTTTAGAACTGACTGGTTTCATTTCCTTGCAGTCCACGGGACTCTCAAGAGTCTTCTCCAGCACCACATTTCGAAAGTATTAATTCTTTGGTGCTCGGTCTTCTTTATGGCCCAACTCTCACATCTGTACATGACTCCTGGAAAAACCATCTCTTCGACTATATGGACCTTTGTCAGCAAATTGATGTCTCTGCTTTTTAATTCACTGTCTCGGCTCACTATAGCTTTTCTTCCAAGGATCAAGCATCTTTTAATTTCATGGCTGCAGTCATTATCTGAAGTGATTTTGGAGCCCAGGAAAATAAAGTCTGTCATTGTTTCCATTTTTTCCCCATCTATTTGCCATGAAGTGATGGGAACAGATACCATGATCTTAGTCTTAAGTCAGCTTTTTCATTCTCCATTTCACCTTCATCAAGAGGCTTTATTTCTACTAATCTCTCTACTTCCACTAAATATAACTTAAGTTTTAGCACTTTTTGATTCCTTCTCCCTGCCACCCTCCAGATGCTGTTATTTTCCAGAATTTATTTTTCAATTGTTACTAGTTATAATCATCTTGTTATTATTTATGTTGCTGGCTTCTCAGTAGTAACAACTATTATTTTGCTATCAACAATTTGCTCTATCACTGCTTCTTCTCTTTAGCTTCTGTGCTCACCTTACTCCTGTGAGAGGCATGATTTGAAAGTGGCCCAGAAGAGGCAGGAGACACCAAAAGGAGGAGGCTGCTACAGCAACGAGGGGATGCAATGGGGATTGTGTGAACAAGCACGTCACTTACCTCACAGCCTTGTTTCAACCTGGACCTCACAGCAGCCTACAGTTTGCAGAAATTTCATGGAGGTTTGGATTCTCTGTCATTTATTTCTAAATTCTCACTTTAAAATGGACCCAATGCCTTTTTGTGAAACCCTTTCTCCAAATTCATAATATCTTTTTCTATGATTCTCAAGCTGGAATCAAGATTGCCAGGAGAAATATCAATAACCTCAGATACGCAGATGACACCACCTTATGGCAGAAAGTGAAGAGGAACTAAAAAGCCTCTTGATGAAAGTGAAAGAGGAGAGTGAAAAAGTTGGCTTAAAGCTTAACATTCAGAAAACGAAGATCATGGCATCNGGCTGGATGGCATCACTGACTCGATGGACATGAGTCTGAGTGAACTCCAGGAGTTGGTGATCGACAGGGAGGCCTGGCGTGCTGCGGTTCATGGGGTTGCAAAGAGCCAGACACGACTGAGCGACTGAACTGAACTGAACTGATGATTCTCAAAGAATCATTAGACTATAAAAAGAAAAGAAATTTAACATACAAATGTAAACAATATACTCACCTTCAAAATCTGTTTCAATAGTTTTATTTTGGCTAATAAGAAGCTGTTGATTATAGAATACTTGTGAAGTACAAGTATAATTAGTTCTGGCTTCAAGGCTGCTCACGTTAAATGTTTTATTATCACTTTTTAAACCGCCATCTAAAAAAAATAAGTATTGCATATGAGTATATGAATGTAATATATCACACTTAAATTTCACTTTGGTTTTATATCTATAGTTAATATCTATTAGATTAAAAACCTATGCAAATGGTCAAAACAGTGAGTAAAAGATCCAGAGATCGGCTGCAATAATGTGTGATTTTGCTACACTCATTGTTAAAGAAAACACTGGTAAGTATAACTGAACTTGAGAGTGTCTCTAATTTAACTGAAGAAATGAGGTATTAGCTCATCATTCTCTATTCAGAGTTGAGGCTGCATTTGAGTTAGCCTTTATCTCGTAGATATATGAGATCATGGCTATGTCGTCAGCCTGCCATACGTTTGCTCTTGCTTTCCTCATCCTGCTCGTATCCAAGCTGCACATCTTCCCCAAAACATGATGTCTATAACCAGTCCCACACTCCACCCTCTGTGAGAGTGTGTATTTTCGTCTGTCTGTCTTGCCAAATACGGCCTAGCCGGCGGCTTTATGCCAAGGGAGGGAGATTTCATCCCAATAAACTCAAATGAAGAGAAAATAAAAGGTATTAAATCATTAATTATTAAAAAGAAATTCTATCTCAAGTGTCCACCCTTCCATGAACACCAACTCATATCCCTTGCAGCACTGATGTTTCTTTTTCCTTTGTAAAGTCCTGGCAGTTTTTTGTGAGTGTTGTTGATGGAGGGCTGACAAAGGAACTCATGGAATCACATGAAATTGATTGCTTTCCCACTCATGCTAAGAGTATGTGTATCTTAACTTTTTAAACTCTTCTCTGATCATCTCTTCAGCAAGGCCTCCTGTGTAACTGTTGCCAAGAAAATTCTTATAAATAAAATGATACTGCTATTTCAAAAGTTATTCTTCCAGTGAAGTATTTGTCTCTTTTATGAGTCTGAGTGGTACAAAGAATACAAGTGTTCGATTCCAAACGTATCATGGACTGTGCAAGAGAGAGAGGGAGAGAGGGAGAGAGATTGAAAGAGAGTGGATGAAAGGAGGGAGGAAGGAACCATTAGACAATATTTAGAGAAACTTCCCACTATAGGGGGGAAAAAAAAAAACCCTCCTCTGATCAATGTTAAATTCTTACCACACTGAAATTTGTATTTAATTTTATCTTCATCACACATGAATTGTCTATTATAGGGAAAATCTTCTTTTTGCCAACTTAAACAAAGGGACCTATGTGCTTCTTTACGTTCCACACAGTCTATCAGCTGAAACTCCTTAGGATCTGTCAGAATAAAGATACAAAAATGGATGATTAATATTTCATAATGTGTGCCGTATGCTCAGTGACAGTTATTCAAATTATATTCATGATACAGAATCTGGCAAGAATTTAGATTACTTTTGAAAAGTTGAATAATTCTCAGGGTTTTGCATTTCTTAAGCCTTTTTTTTTTTTTTTTTTTTTTAGATTTTTGTTTGGGTTCTATTTTTTAAAAGTAGCGTAAATTCTAAATGAAATGGCACCAATATATGTGATGCTAATTCATTTAGAATTTATGCTACTTTTAAAAAATAGAAACCAAGCAAAAATCTAGATAAAACTGCATCTTTTGCACATTTTAAAAGACTGGCTTCATTTTGTATTCTTACTTAGATTTTCAGTTTTTCCTTTACTCTTTGATTATTTTCATTGAATGGTCATTACACGGAGCATGTGGGATTCCCTCTGGCTGATGCATTTTTTAAAAATTGTCACTTTCTGTTTTTATTTGATTGTATATTTCAGTAATATATTTTTAAAAATGAGTAGGTTAAATAAGTTTTCTTTTTCAAAAACATCAGACGTTTAGCCTACATAAATGTTAATAAGTAAATCAATGATCTTGAATTAATATAAGATGTAAGAGGTTTAACAAACTTACACAGCTCCCAAGTCTCGTTTTGAAAACACATTTAGTGAAGGTAGCATCCCTGAGAAGGAAATGGCAACCCACTCCAGTGTTCTTGCCTGGAGACTCCCAGGGACGGGGGAGCCTGGTGGGCTGCCGTCTGTGGGGTCGCACAGAGTCGGACGCGACTGAGGCGACTCTGCAGCGTCCCTGAAGTCCACCTTAGCCCCTTCTCTGTCCCAGCAGTCGCTGAGGCACCAAAACCAGCTGGGTCCCCCTAACGTGACTATAACTCTCCTTTTTTTATTTTGTTGGTGAAAATATTTTTTTTTGGTTTGTTTGTTTTTGTTTTTTGTTTTTTCACAAACATCAAATCTTTGACTTTGTATCCTTCCCCCAAGATATTCTAGACATACGCATGCGCGCTCAGTCGTGTCCAACTCTTTGCGACCCCCTAGACATCAGCCCGCCAGGCTCCTCCGACCATGGCATTCTCCAGGCAAGGATACTGCAGCGGGCTGCCATGCCCTCCCCCAGGGGATCTTCCTGACCCAGGGACTGAACCCACGGCTGCTGCAGCAGCGGATAGGTTCTTTTACCACTGAGCCACCTGGGAAACCTTTATTCTAGACACACTTGCAATTCATTAATGTATCAATTAATATATACATATGTGTATTGATGTGTATATATGTATAATGTATGCTGATGCTGCTAAGTCATTTCAGTCGTGTCTGACTCTGTGCGACCCCATAGACGGCAGCCCACCAGGCTCCCCCGTTCCTGGGATTGTCCAGGCAAGAACACTGCAGTGGGTTGCCATTTCCTTCTCCAATGCATGAAAGTGAAAAGTGAAAGAGAAGTCGCTCAGTTGTGTCTGACCCTTAGCATGGACTGCAGCCTACCAGGCTCCTCCATCCATGGGATTTTCCAGGCAGGAGTACTGGAGTGGGGTGCCATTGCCTTCTCCATAATGTATGCATATATGTATATACATATAATGTATAAATATATATATATATATATTAAATGACTTGAATTCAGTTGAGGAGAGAAAAGAAGCTCGTGAATAATCGCTCAGAGGAGTAGATTACATCTGGTTGACACAAACCACGCCGTAAAATAGGTGCAGGCAGGCGAGTAAGAGATGAAGACAGAAGGCTCCTCCGAGGTCACCACTTTGACTGGGTCAGGAGAACAGCACACACACCCCCCGCCCCACCCCCCGCCAGCTANACAAGCCACACACAAAGCCGCACCGCTGTTGTAAACACACAAATAGAAGCAACTGGCATTTACCTGGTGGCACCTCTAAGTGATATTTAAATGGAGGCTCACATGAAGGGTGTGACATACTGATAACCTTAGTTTCACATGCACGCAGGCCGTGGTGCTGCTTTTCACATCCAGGAGATTCACACTGCTCTCCCTTAACATCGAGTGTTGCAGTAAATGTGTTATTGTCCTTGAAACTGTAACTCACAGACACACCTCTGTATTTGTCCGCTGAAAGAAAATAAGACAGCCAGGATTATCTTTGATTTTTCAGAACAAACAAACCTACATTAACTACAAACCCCTTAACATATATCTTTTAAAATATCCAAACATCAACAAAAATAGCCCCAGGAACATGAAACGGAGAAGGAACACATCAGCGCCTCCATGTCACTCCCTGTCTTTAGATCGCTGTCCCATCAAAGACCCAGCTCCTGAGTCTGCATTTGGATGGTTACTGGACTCGTGTCTTCCCAACTGGACTGTAAATTCCATAAGAGCAAAACCGGTTTTGATCATCACCATAAATTCAGATCCTTGTGCAAAACCTGTCATTAGTAGGGTCTCAAAAGTGGTTGAATTACGCAAAAAAAGAGCAACACAGCGGACAGATTTCTTATTTCAGCTCTCTCATTTCCCTTGCTCTCTAAACCGCAGAACATGATTCTCTCTTTCTCCTGACACGGAGAACATTAATTAGAGAGCAGAGGCCTCACTATGCCTCTGCTTATGTAAAGTCATGGACAACATCTCTTCCTCAAGCTTTCTCAAGTGTCATCTCACACTCTCCCCTTCATTCAAACAGATTCCACTGACTCACAAAAACACCTTCTCAGTACACACTGATGTATTCACTCGTTGTTTACTGCAACAAAAATTATGATGCATTTGTTTTAAAACACTGTCCCAAGCAACAGGAATACAAATGTTCCACTGCGGGGTCTCTACCGTGGAGATGGGCGTAGGAATGGGCTGGAGAGGACAGGAAAAACACTGAAACAAGATGATGCGCAAAACAACACGGGAATAAAGAAGTGGAGGAGCCTGCTGTGGCCAGAGGACCCGGAGAGGCTCTCCAGGGCACGTGACTCAGTTTGCAGTTTAACATAGGAGCAAGACATAGAAAAAGTGGTGGGGGAGGGGGAGGCGGGGAGGATGGCATGGAATTCCAAGTGTAGGGAAAGAACCTGGGTGAGCACAGGGGCAGGAAGAAGCTTGTGCTCAGAAACCTAGAAGCAGAGTCTGTTTCTATTTTGTAAATAAATTCATTTGTATCACTTCTTTTCAGATTCCGAACATAAGGGATACCATATGGTACCTCCCTTTCTCTGTCTAACTTACTTCACTCCTTAAGATAAGCTCCAGCTCAGTCTCTAGAGAACAAATTTATAGGGGGAAGAATGGGGGGAAGGGATAGTTAGGGAGTTGGGGATGGACAGGGACACACTGCTATATTCAAAACGGATAACCAGCGAGGGCCGACTATACAGCGCAGGGAACGCCGCTCAGTGTTATCTGGCAGCCCGGATGGCGGAGAGTCTGGGGGAGAATGGATACATGTATATGGATGGCTGGATCCCTTTGCTGTCCACCTGAAACTATCACAATCAGCTGTACTCTAAAACAAAATAAAGGTTAAGAAACACAACAGTGAGTATTTCCGTGTTACTTAAGCAAAAAGAGTGAAAAAGCAATAAAGCAAGAGGAATCTGATCATGAAGGATCGTATCAATTAAGCAAACATATGAAGGCTGGTGTTTGCACTGAATATGAAGAGCTGCTGAAAGCAGGGACTCCAGCGGTGACATTTAGTAACACGTGGAGTGCACGAGCCCTGGTCGTGAAGAAGGGCTCTGCTTTCGCTGAGAACAGAGGAAGAAGATGGGAGGCCGGATACAAACTGTTTTCAAGCATCTGCTTTGAGGAGAACCCTAGCGAGACAGAGAGACGGAGGAGACTGTTTCTTCTTGATCGGCCTTGAAGGTGCTATTCACATTCCACATTTACCATTACACAGAATCCTCCCCCAACCCCAAAACAAGTTTGCTATCACCCTACTTTAAACACCCAAAGTAAGGGTAAGTGGCTCCACCAGAGCTGTCTAGCTAGTAATGATGGATCCTGGTCCCCAAATCCAGGTCTGAACATGACATCAAACTTCTCACCCTGAAGGACTCTGGCTCTTAAGAGCTGGAGCTAATCATTGGTTAGAAATTAGAGCCACTGAGTTTATTTTGCTGGGGTGGGGGAGCAGGGGTCTTGGAAACTTGAAATAAAGAATGAAATCATTAAAGTGATATACGTTGCCTCTAGGTAGACAAACTTACCACATGATGGCTTAGATGCATTAGTAGGAGCTGAAAGAAAAAAAGAGAATGCAGATGATTAAAATCAACTTTTAGGATATCTCTGACCTTAGTCATTTTGGGGAAGGGTGGTTTACAATGTTTCATCTTCATAAACTGTAGAATCTACCAAATCAGATTTAACAGAAAAGCCAGAGTTTGCAGTGCCTAGTCCCATGTTTGGATCTCAAAACCTCAAAGGTTGTAAACCAAGGAGCTAGCCCCATAAAACATTTTCATGAATTTGCCTAATAAGCCCAATCAAGATAATACAATATTAGGACTTTCTGACACACATCTGATTATGGAATGGTGATGTGGCTGACTATTCAAGCAGCCAGAGGCATTTTAAAAGTCTTTATCCCCCTGATTAATCTCAAAAGAGGTTTATATAATTATAACCCCTAGAGAGTTCAGTTTGCATCTCTGTTTACAAAGAATGTGTTCCCTGGTGGCTCAGACGGTAAAGCGTCTGCCCACAATGCGGGAGACCCAGGTTCGATTCCTGGGTCAGGAAGACCCCTGGGAGAAGGAAATGGCAACCCAATCAAGTACTCTGGACTGGAAAATTCCATGGATGGAGGAGCCTGGTGGGCTACAGCCCATGGGATCGCGAAGAGTCGGACACGACTGAGCGACTTCACTTCATTTGCAAAGAATATCGGAAAACCGGTAAGGGCTGCCCATTCTCTGGTTTCGCTTTCGCAAGCTCCTTGCCCACATACTAGACTCAGGGTAAAAAACGTGTCCATCCATTGAGACAAGTCTTGGGCGAGCGTATATATTTAACTGACGAACAGGACGGAAATGTGGCTTGTGGAAGATACGAGATCCCTGCTAGCCTGTTCTTGGAGACGGAGAAACTGAGGCGGGAACAGCGCCCCGGCAGGCTCTGATTGGCTGACCCATCGCAGACTCCACCAACTCCTGGGCGTTCACTCCCGGATGGAGGCCCCCTCATCTCTGTCTCCATATCCCCCGCCCCAGAATGCTGAGGCTCCCCTGCCATTGACTTCTTGATACGGAGCCTCCCACTGAGAGAACTGTTCTGTTTCATACCAAGACCGAAATCCACTCTTAACAGTCCTGGTATGGCTAGCTGGTCATCTCTACGCATTTTCATCAGGTTCACACCCGAGGGGAATGCTACGACCGGGATGCAACAGGTTATCAGAGTGACACCGGCCCAGATCTCAGCGGCTTTGGCACTGCAGACACGGACCAGTGCTTTGGACTAACTGCCCCTCCACGGTACCAGGATTAGGACACTCAAGTGAACATCTTGAAGAAAGAGCCTGGGGTAGATGGGGCCAACGCAGTGCGTTCAGGGAGCGTGTCCCAAGTGCATGGTGGTGGGGTGACTGCATGACTGGGGGTCAGGTTGTCACCTATGGTTGAGGGAGCGGTTGCAGGGATAACGCTGGATGCAGGGGTCGGTGCAGGGGGCGTGGTCAGCTCATCTGCAAGGAAATGAACAGAGGGTCACAGTTAATGAGCTTGTCCTATCGAAGGGCGAGGGGAAAACGCCTCCGCAAAGATCATTTCTTAAAGGAATCTTTGCTAGAGGCTTCCTCCTCATCTAAATGGACGCTGGCTTGTTGCTAAAATAAGAAAGTGAGTCAAAGATTTATCTACCCATGGCCGTTTAAGATCACTAAGAGTTCATACCATTGGAACCAGATACTGTATATGCTGAGAAGAAACCCTTCCTTGGTGTAATTCTGACGTGTGCAGTCTCCCTCCAATTGCTTCTCATTCTGTTACAACTCTCCTTATTCTAATTATTACACTAACGAGCATCCCGGTTACCTTTTTGTATTATTCATCTCATACCAGGCTTTTTACATATCCCACCCTCACATCAATCACTATGAAATGAGTATTATTATACCCCTTTTTACAAGAAGTGAAAAACAGACACAGAGAAAGTAGGAGCAACTTTCCTGAAGTCAACCAGGAAGCTGAAGAGGCTGGATTTGATCTCAGGGCTATGGGACTGAAAGCTTGTTACCTTTCTTCTTTGCCATGAACTTTTATAAAATAAATAACAAAATAAAACATGCCCAGAGGAAGCTTACTGGTAAGGTTGTGTTGCCTAATTTAGTACCAATGTGTGAAAATTTGTAAAACAGGAAACCCACTGAGCCCTGTTGGGTGTGAAATAAAACAGCTGCCTAAAGGTCTCAAGTTTCCATTTCATGATCCAGCATCTAACATGCCTAAGGCATCACAGTCAAACCTGAGGTGTTATCCTGGGTGGTCGGGTTGGAGGTGAGTGGAAGTGAGGCGTTATCTTGGGTGGTCGAGTTGGAGGTGAGTGGAGGTGAGGCAGCAGGGCTGCTGAGTGCAGGGCTGCGGGAGGTGGCTGGTGGGGCAGCGGGGTCTGCAGGCAAGGTGGCCGTGGTCCCTTCTCCTGGGGCACCTGCAATCACAAAGGCCATCAGCATTCCCGCCTGGCAAGCGCAGGGCCACGCGGCCCGTGGAGGCATCGCCTACTGATCAAGCTAAGGCCGGGCAGCAAACACTCATGCACTCCTGCAGCATCACAACCTACCCGTCTGCAAACCCGGATGAAAACCAGCGCGGCACGCGGGAGAGACGACTTGAAGGGCGTCACAACTCACATTGTAAAAGCACAGGGCGTGGGGTGGGGGGAGCTACCCTGGTGGCTCGGGGGTAACGAATCCTCCTTCCGCTGCAGGGGACACTGGGTTCCATCCCTGCTCTACGAGCACCCCACACGCCAAGGAGCAGCCAAGCCCGCGCACCGCAACTACGGAGCCTGCGCTCTAGCGCCCAGAGCTGCAACTACGGGAGCCGCGCGCCCGAGAGCTTTTGCTCTGCGCCAAGAGAAGCCACCGCAAGAAGTCCCCGTCTAGAAAGCAGCCCTGGGCTCTCCAGCTGGACGAAGCCCGCGTACCGCAGCGAAGACTCAGCAGCAGAATAAATGAGGCATCCGGGACCTGGAGAGAAAGTCTGGATCTGCCCTCCCCCCCAGGGAGGCCTCGCTTCCTGGCGGGGGTAGGGGGTGCCGTGGGTGACGCTGAAAATGCACAGTGGGTGCTGCTGGCGGGGCAGAGGCCGCAGAGGTGGAAGTGAGCTCTGAAGGTGGAAGGCTGCGGTGAGGTCCCCACGGAGGACCTGCCCCCAGCCCTGCCCGGAGCCTCCGGGCGGAGGAAGCCCGCAGTGCGGTTGCTCCCTCCTGATTTTCTGAAAACAGAGCTGCGGAGGGTCTCGCCTGCACCTTTGCGGAACTGGGTACTTTTTTCTTCCAGCTGAGGGTCACGATGTTCCCTTCAGGATGGCGGCTGCCCTTGCCAGGGGAAAGTGGACTGGTTTCGAGACCAAGAACGTCATGCTCCACTGACAGCCGCCCACTGGGTTTCCGATCACAGACGAGCTCCTGGGTGCAGCTCATGGATGTGGAATCAAGGATGGCCGCCGATGAGAGCCCACCGTGAACTTCCGTAAGACGCCTCACTGTCAAGGTTCAGAGCACCCACCGCGTGTCACACATCCCCCACCCCAGACACACTTACTTACGCACACACACACTTCACCCAGAATCACAGCACAGGAGAGCAACGAGTATTCACTCGGTGCTAACTAGATGCTTCGTTGTCCTGGCAGAAACAAAGTACGGGCTAGCTCCTGGATGAACTTGCGTGGCGGCTTCACCGCACTGACCACTAGGGTCACGGGCTCAAAGGTATGAGCTTGGCTGCGCTTCTGCAGTTAGATGCTGGGTGTGTCAGTGTGTGACACACACGTGCACGTCCCCTGATGGCTCTGACGTGAGCACGCAGGCTCCCTCCCATCACGCACATCCATGCCTGCCAGAACTGAACGCGCATCTTTCCCAGATTCTGGGTCTGAGTTCTCAGCTCAGGCTCCAGAAGCCCCTTAACCCCCAGATCTAACTAAAGCTGCTCCAGAATGGAGAACGTAAACATCCGCTCTTCAGTTCCAGATCCTCAGAAGCTTCGCACAGAACCAGGAGAAGAGTGGAAACTTGGTTTGTTTCTTTTAAGCCTTCAAAAAACCGGCATGCACACGACTGGCCTTCTGAAATCAGCTGGGCTTGACCTGAGGCTTCCTGCGCACCTTTTTCTCCTCCTCCACTCACTAGCTCATTCTCTCTGTCCCTCCCGAGGGTCCCTAGTCCTCAGGGCGTCCTGAGAGCCCTCACTCTTCCCGGTCCAGACGAACTCTTCAAGGGAACCTACTCTTCCTGGCGGAGTGATCTCAGAGATGGCACAGGAGTGGCAAGCACAGTTTTAATGAGGTTAATTGATCCTAACAGATTTTTCACTAGTGGACGTAGCCACCGGGACGGAAGTCCCTGATGGGACAAAGCAGATGAGTCTGTGTGACAATCACCCCTGCCCTCATTCATGGATGGGAAGCATCTCGGAAAAAGCCCTTCCATCCGCAATTTTTGAATCTGTGGATTTGCTAAATCTCCAGATCTTTTTAGGGCTTGCCAGGTGGCTCCATGGGGTCACAAAAAGTCAAACAGCTCAACAACTGAAGGACAATAGGTGGCTCAGTGGTGGAGAATCCTCCCAAGGCAGGAGACACAAGACACACAGGTCCAGTCCTGGGTCAGGAAGACCCCTGGAGAAGGAAATGGCAACCATTCCAGTATTCTTGCCTGGAAAAGTTCCCCCGGCAGCTGGAGTCAGGGAAATGGGGTGGCTGTTTAAAGCTCGTGGGTTGCCTGGCATAATTTTTATCCCAAAGGAACGGTTTTAGTACTTCAAAATAATAATTTGATTATTGCCAAGATTATTTTTCAGAAAAGAAAATGCGTTTTGTTTGAAAGCATATGAAGATTTCCATGCTAATTTCACCATTAGTATTATTGTGCCAGAGCAAGTTAGTATTTGTAAAGAATTCATCCTTATGTCCAATCCATTTCATTTTAAACCTTTTTTTTATCAAGCTTTGCTTCATACGTAAATCTCTGACTTTAATGGCTTTGGGGGGGAAGTTGTGGAAATAAAAAGTAGTAATGTTGTGTGTGTGTGAGTGTGTGAGATAAAGCAGGGAATCTCTGAAATAGAGAACTTTGTGCACCGTGCTGTCATTCAGTCATTAAAAAAGTTTAGCATGAAACTGGACATCAGCTCCCTCATCCTCACATTCCTTTTGTTAAAGGGAATTTGAACGCTTGCCATGTTTAGGTAGGTCCCAGCCACCATGCCTGCCCTGTGGTTGCAGGGGAAAGTGGGATAAAGATTAAATATAAATTACTGCAACTGATATAACTGCTTACCACAACCAATAAACTTCACTGGGATGGTACTCAAAACCCTGTGTGTGCTGTGGACCACAAGTCTGCGACGGCGCAACCCAAGCTAAGACTGATGACCTAATTGAACAAATAAATTTCTTCTTCTCTTTAATCAGAGCAGGTCTATTAAACAGTTTGCCTCAGAAAATGGCACCTAGCACATTATTAAGGCAAAAAGCAGGAACAATGTGGCAGATACACTTGCAAACCTGACATTAGAGACCCAGCAGCTCAGTGGTGTCCCCGGATTCTAGGAGCCTCAGAGATTTTCCCCGGCAGAAACACCTCCCATGCACTCTGTCACTTTGCTACCAACATGGCCCTGCTATCTTAAATTCTACTGTTGGGACTCACGACCCTAATTAAATAATTTAAAAAAAACAAGAATCCCTGGAAGAAATCCAAGAACAAAGCTATATTATTAACCTTCAGTGTGATTAAAAAAAATCAAAGGTCTGTCTCCAGTGATTTTCTGATATTGAGCACCTGGGATTGAACCAAGAAAAGCTCTACTTTGGGGTAAAAGCCAGGAAGGGTAAGACTGACAACCTGAAGGGGGACATTCTGACTCTTGGAAGGCTACAGAAAGTCTGGGTGAGCAGGATCCAGGAAAATGAGGCGGTATGTTAGCCAGAGGACACATCCATGCACACACCCATATTACCTAGGGGGCTTCCCGCCCCTTCTCCCCAACAACAGGCTTCGTGACTTTAGTCCGCCAACATTCCACTAAAACCTAGAGGTTCTACACTTTACACACTTCAGCGAAATCACATACACAGACACTGAACACAGGATTTAAAGGCAAGCTGTTCTGATAACTTTAAAATTAAAAAGAGAGTGAGAGAGACGAGTTTTCCTAATCCCGGGTCGTTAATCTCTGCCAACCTGTCGCAGCAGCACTGTCACTTTCCCAAGAGGTCAGGGGTGCTTTCGTGGTGAGACTGTCTGGACTCGCAGGAGGCGAGGTCTCTGAGGAGTTTTGTCCTCGTTCAGAGATGTTTGTGGGTGAGAGTGCAGTGGTGGGAGCAGGTAAGGGGCCATCTGGAGTCGGAGCAGAGGGCTCTTCTGTTGTGTTCCGTCATGTTCACAGGAGATTCAGGAAGGAGAAAACAAACACGTGAGTCATACCCCAAATCATACCCTCTGAGCCTGCTGACTCCCCCGCCCATTACTGTGTGTACATAAACACACACGCATCTACGTAAATATATACACGCACCATACTGCCAGGAGCCATGGTATATATGTGTACATGGGGTGTATGTGTATACATATGTGCACATGCATATATACAAATAAAGATGCATGCAGAGGTATAGATAGAATATGTAGACATGTGTAACGAAAGCTACAAGACGGGGGCTAAAGGTGAAAACAGGGAAATGGAATCAAAAGCAGTAATCCTCTCCCCGCCTCTTACTTCACTGGTGGATTCTGTCCGAAGCACTCAGGTTCAGAAGGATGAAACACAGAACGTGAAGATGATTAAAAGAAACTATAGAAGACTGATCAAGGAAAAGGATAAAGAAAAATATAGTTGAAGAGGTTCATTAGGAGGGCTAGGGTACCAGGAGATAAAAAATGAAAGACAAATGTTCTAGATGCATACACTGATTTTTTAAATTAATCAGATCCAAACAAACCACAGTGCCATGTGGCAGCCTGGATGGGAGGAATTTGGGGGGGAATGGATACATGTATATATATGGCTGAGTCCCTTTCCTGTCTACCTGAACACTATCACAGTATTTTTTACCAGTTATACGCCAATACAAAACAAAAAGTTTTTTAAAAAATTAATAAAATGGAAAAAAGAAATTCAAACAAAGAATAAAACTGGAAAACAAAGTTCACAAATATACAAATGACCTAAGTCTCCAAAAAAATTTTTTTTCATGATAACAAATGAAACATCAGTCTGAGATGCTGAGGTAACATTTCCCCCAGTTTCAGTTCACTTCAGAAAAAAAAAATGTGGCGAGGGGGCGGTGGAGTAGAACCGGGCACCGCCGAGATGAGCGCACAGTGGAAGAGGCTGCAGGCAGGGCGAGCAGGCGCCATGTGCCCGAGGCCGCCGCACGTGAGCACTCTTCCTCGGCGAGCAGGCTTCCGCATCTCAGAGGACGGGGAAGTACACCCGTTGTTTAAAATAAATAAATAAATAAATAAATAAAACACGGTGATCTCTGACTATTGGGATTATAGAGATCCATTTTTTTCTGAATTTTCTGTTTAACCTGTGTTTACTTCTATGAATAGCAAATTTCATGTTATGCAATATCTAATTCATGAAAAGTTGAGTTCTATCACACAAGCATTTTGATTCATTCAGTTCAACAGAACGAAGAACAGAAATGGAAGATCAGAGCAAAAGATTAAGAAAACAGAAACAGCAAACGACGGAAGGACTTCGCAGCTTCAGTCATCAGTGTTGAAGGTGACCTGAAATCCATTTTTCACCAAATAGCCATGAAATCTGCCTGAGTCACATGGAATTGCCCCGAGGCCAGAGCGCCCGAAAGATCACAGAACTAGTGTGTGATTACAGAGACAGTGCAGTTGCTCCATGTGGTCTTTGCCAAAGAAAGGCCCCAATCCCTAAAATTGCATAACTTAGGACGGAGGAGCCTTGTAGGCTGCAGTCCATGGGGTCGCTAAGAGTCGGACACGACTGGGTGACTTTACTTTCACTTTTCACTTTCGTGCATTGGAGAAGGAAATGGCAACCCACTCCAGTGTTCTTGCCTGGAGAACCCCAGGGACGCGGGAGCCTGGTGGGCTGCCGTCTATGGGGTCGCACAGAGTCGGACACGACAAGCGACTGAGCAGCAGCAGCAGCAGCAGGAAGTCACTAATAAGGAGTTTAATTAACAAACTTTCATCCACAATGACACGCCAGCACATCCAGCTGAGTAATAAGCAAGTGGCGCCTCCCTGTCTTCAGCGTCAAGGGCTAAACCTAAACTCTGGGGTCTCTCATTGCCAAGTGATGACCGGAGGGGCGCTGGCGGGGAGAGACTGGAGGAGGGCGGGG
>SJYQ01000101.1:343966-418300 GCA_006410935.1 Redunca redunca | reverse complement strand
GCGGGGAGAAGAAAGAGGGGGGGCGGAGCTGAAGATTCTGCCCAGTACGGTTAATCCACAGCCATCACTCTGGACGTGACCAGGGTCTTGCTTTTAGGTTAAACTAACGTTTGTGTCGGCACGGTTCCAGTGAGCCCTTCTGCTTTCAGGAAAAGAGACTGGTTCCCACTGACCGTATTCTCGTACTTGGGAGAGAATATTGTGGCTTGCAACCCGGGCCACTACTTTCACTTACCCGGTTTCACCATTCGGAGGCTTGCCGTGATGGGTCCGTGCAGAGAGCGTGGAAACTCTCCCAATAAGGTGAGGGTCGCCTACTGTTTTAAATGCTCCCTCTCCTTTCCACCCCGTTCCCATGCCCTCCGGCAAAAGTAACCAGTTTCGGTGGTTGAGACGAACTTACTCTTCTGTGAAAGGGGGGTATGTCAGCAGGTGGAATAAACTGATCGATCACAATCTGCTGTGCTTCGGTGACTCACATATTCATAAGACCTCTCTGCCATGGGCTAAAGTTTCTCGAGGGAGCCGACACCTATATACCTGTGGCCCATTCATGTTGATGGATGGCAAAAATCTTCACAATATCGTACAGCGATTATCCTCCAAATTGAAATTTTTTTAAGATAACACACAATTCTGAGCAAATGTGCCTCATTAGAGCTGTGCTCTATAATTGTTAAACCAGGGTTATCTTAGGGACATTACCTATCTTCTTAATGATTAATGTTATAGGGTACCTATAACATATTTTCAATAACATTTAACCAGTGTAATTTATTTTTAATCGGATGTAACCTAATTTTTCTCTCTCCTTTGACATGTGAAATATATGAACTAATTGTCAGCATCTTCACTGCTTAAATTTAATTTACCTCAGGATTAGGACACTTGTTAAAACAGTTCAACTTGGAAATAATTATTTAAAATATCTCGATACTGTAAAACTTTTCTGTTGCAGGAATTTATACATATATATATATACAATTATGTTTAGAATTCTAATTTATCATACAGCTCCCTAACTATGAAGCTCTGCAATCTGACCAAAATAAATTGATTTCTTTATAGTGATAAAATTTACAAAGAGATTGAAAACTTGCCATATGGTTTACTGTCAGGTGTAAGAAAATCTATAATTCATACACAATAATTCATCTACAAATAATAATATGTTCAGGTAGTTATCAAACTTTATAACTTACAAGTAGGAATATTAAGAATAAGAGAATGTCAAGGGCCATTCATGATTATAAGGCTTGTCTGTATAAAATGATTTCACTAGAATATCACAGAAAATTTTATCAACATTAAATATACAAAGTTAGCAACAAAAAGTAAAATAAGTAAAATGTAAATACCTTGAGTGGAAGTACGGGTAAAGTTTCCTGAAAAAAGGAAAACATCTCTTAGAAATTTTCAAATTTCACACATACATATGTAAATATATATATATACACACATATATAGCATCTCTATGTTGATTCACATTCACACAGTCACAATTTTCAGTACTTTTCTCTCGGTGAAACCATAGCTATTCTCTTAACATCACGTTTATAAAGCCAAAGTATGTAAAAATTACACTATTAATATTAGTTTTTGAATTCTTGGGTAAAATAAAAATAATAGGCTAAAGGAGAACTGTTGGAATTAATTTCAAGTCTGCAAAAAAAATCTTAAAGGACTTCTGGAAAGTTTTTCCGCAAACGAATTCCTTTATTGAGATGGTAAGTATTGATTGCTTACTATGTTCTGCACATTATGCCACATTCTAGGATAAAATATGATCAAGATAAAGAAATTCTCTGCCCTCAATGAACTTAGTCCAATGTGAGGTATAGACAAAAAAAGAAAGAGAAAAGCCACACAGTGTGACGACAGACGAGAGGAAATATGACACAGAAAAGCATATGCTGCTGCTGAGTCGCCTCAGTCGTGTCCGACTCTGTGTGACCCCACAGAGGGCAGCCCACCAGGCGCCCCCGTCCCTGGGATTCTCCAGCAAGAACACTGGAGTGGGTTGCCATTCCCTTCTCCAGTGCATGAAAGTGAAAAGTGAAAGTGAAGTCGCTCAGTCGTGTCCGACTCAGTGATCCCGTGGACTGCAGCCCACCAAGCTCCTCCGTCCCTGGGATTTTCCAGGCAGGAGCACTGGAGTGGGGCGCCATCGGCTTCTCCGAGAGAAGAATATGAGGATCACCTACCGCAGACTCCCAGTGTGGGTGGCTGGCGGGTGGAGGAGGTGTTGGAGAGCGTTTCTGGGTACATTTAGCCTGTGAGCTCAGGGATTACGGTCAGCTACTCTACTGGCGTGATGAGAGCTGGATTCCAGCCCATCGCAACGCGTGGATCCATCCGCCCTCTCAGTAAACAACTATTGAATAAAAAGATCCTGTCGGTTCTCCCCCAAAAGACAGGCGGCTGACCTTGTGAGAGGGTAGCATAATGGGTGGGCTGGTATTTAAACTACTTCCTGCCTCTAGATTTTATTTTCTGAGGACAAACAGATCTGAAAAAAACCCTCTCCCCTCAGAAACACCATCAGAGGTGTATCAGCGAGGAGGGTCCTTCAGTTACATTCCCTGGTTTGCTCTTCAAAATAAAACATATTCTTGTATTAGGAGATCAAACCAGTCCACCCTAAAGGAAATCAGTCCTGAATATTCCTTGGAAGGACGGATGCTGAAGCTCCAATACTTTGGTCACCTGATACGAAGAACTGACTCACTGGAAAAGACTGATGCTGGGAAAGATTGAAGGCAGGAGAAGGAGATGGCAGAGGATGAGATGGTGAGATGGCATCACCAACTCGATGGACATGAGTTTAAAGAAGCTCCGGGAGATGGTGATGGACAGGGAAGCCTGGTATGCTGCAGTCCATGGGGTTGCAAAGAGTCGGACATGACTGAGCAACTAAAATGAACTGATTTTATAGATAGACCGATACACACATATATACTACACATTATTTATATAATATGAGCTTCCCTGGTGACTCAGATGGTAAAGGATCTGCCTGCAATGCAGGAGACCCAGGTTCGATCCCTGGGTTGGGAAGATCCTTGGAGGAGGAAATGGCAGCACACTCCAGTATTCTTCTTGGCCTGCAGAATGCCATGGACAGAGGAGCCTGTCAGGCTATAGTCCGTGGAGTCTCAAAGAGTCCAACACAACTGAAAAACTAACACTTTTTCACTTTCATATATATAATGTTCATTATACATAAAAATTTAAGAAAATATTCAGGCACTACAGCAGTGTAACTGGAAAAGACACTTTCATTTCCATAAGCCATATCCGCTAGACTACAAATAAAATATTTCAATTAGGTTTTAGAATTTAGCTATAATTTGCAAGGTAGGAGCGCATATAAAGGCACTCTACAGGAAGTAGACTAGTCAAAAATCCAAGTCGTATGTAAAGGACACGTGTGTATGTAAAGCGTGTGTGTATGTAAAGCGCGTGTGTGTAAAGCGTGTGTGTGTGTGTAAAGCGCGCATGTGTATATAAAGCATGTGTGTGTATGTAAAGCGTGTGTGTATGTAAAGCGTGTGTGTGTATGTAACGCGTGTCAGTCACTCAGTTGTGTCTGACTCTTTTCGACCCCATGGACTGCAATCCCCCAGGCTCCTCTGTCCATAGGATTCTGCAGGCAAGAGCACTGGAGTGGGTGCCATGCCCTCCTCCAGGGGATCTTCCGGACCCAGAGATCAAACCCAGGTCTCCTGCATTGCAGGTGGATTCTTTACCATGGAGCCACCAGGAAAGCCCCTCTAAAGGACACATCCACACTCCAAAGTCCTCTGATGACTGTTCCATAAATGTACACAACAGATACTTGTGTGGAGGTTATCTCCCCAGGTGAGATAAGAAGATAGAAATTCCCTGGTGGTCCAGTGGTTAGGACTCCACGCTTTCACTGCTGAGGGCTCAATCCCTGGATCCCTGGCCGGGGGCGGGGACTAAGATCCCATAAGCCCAGAGATGAAGCCAAAAACAAACAAACAAACAAACAAAAACTACAACAAACAAAACCATGATAAAGCAGAGGAAGGTTGAAATTGTGTCAATGTTGAGAGGAGACTAAACTACCAAATGTCTGTATAGTTTGTTGACGCCCCATCCTAACTGGCAATTCTTCCAAAATTACATAAGCAGTGATGTCAAGTGTCTGTTGCATCTCGTGCATCAGAACATTAGCAAAATCACAGGCCGAAGGGACTCTGCTGAATCCTTTTCACTAAACAAGAAGACTTGATGAGAAGGGTTGTGTGAGATATTTAACCATGTCACCATTTAGCCACGTGGTCAGTGCATTTGGTCACTGAGGGGTCTGATCGGCCATCACATCTGGTGCGGTTACCTGTGCTGTGCGATACAGGCAGACAGCTCTCTTTATACCCAAGTTCGTGCATGATTAGGAAGCAACCACCTACTGTTAGTGGAACCAAACAGACCTGGAAAAGCAAATGAAATATCTGCCTAAAGCCCTTAGTAACCTATGTATGACAGGTACCTATATAATACTGTATGTATGTGCCCAGTCATTCAGTTGTGTCCAACTCTTTGTGGCCTCATGGACTGTAGCCCGCCAGGCTCCACTGGCCCTGGGATTCTCCAGGCAATAACACTGGAGAGAGTTGCCATTTCCTCCCCCAGGGGATCTTCCCGACCCCGGGATTGACCCCGCATCTCTTGCATCTCCTGCATTGGCAGGAGAATGCTTTACCATTGAGCTCCCTAGAAAGCTATTTAATATTAGGAGTTTGTGCTAATACAAATAGCCTTACAATAGGTGTCAAACTTACATGAACAATACAGAGACGGTCTGGAAAACAGGTGAAGAAAACTGTGTGAAATAGCAGTAGGAATTATGAAGGTACATGCTTAGGGTGTGACAGTCAAGAGAAGGTATCAAGATTTTTCAATTGTTTTTTTTTTCGCATTGAACGGTCTCTTGGGTTCCACACACACACACACATCATATCCAATAAATATAATAAAATAGATCACCATTAGATATCAAGTGTTTCTGTATGTTATAATCTGACTTTTCCTCTTCTGGGAATAACATTTCCTACCCTTTAAATATATATATATATATAGTAAGAACTAGTTTTCACCGTTTAGACAAAGGACTATTTAGAAGTATTCCAGTAGGTGGCACAAGAGCACCAGAAATCTGCACATGCTTTCCTAGCATTCCCATCCCTTGGCTGTGAATCACCCAGGGAACTGACTAGGTACATTAAACAGATGAAAATGGAGATAACAGGCCACTTGATCTTCAAAGCCGTGTTATTCTAACACATGTCTTGTTACTGAATTTACCTTTCCCAATATGTTTCTTTTACAACTCAAAATGTTTAACTGATTGCAAATCAAAGTTACCTTGAAGTCACACCCCTAAGTCCCCCACCAGAGATTTCAGCAAAAACTAGGAATCAGTTGAGTGAAAATGACATTTCAAAAGACATACTTGAGCTTTAAATACCAACTATGCCTATAACCACCACTGCCCCAACCCCCTACTCCCTCAAAAGGAATGGAACGCCATTTCCAAAGGGATCCAAATCTGTCTCGTTTGGCAAATCTAAGAAAGGTACAAGAACAGAGGGGTGAAACAGAAGAAATGAAATAAATGCTGATTTTCAGGATCCAGCCTCCAATGAGTGGTTGCATGTCTTGAAGGTTAAAAATGCACATCTGACCTCTGTAAACATAAAAGCAATATAAAAATGGAAGAGGCAAATCAAGAACCCCCTCCAAAAAAAAAAAAAAAAAAAAAGATCAAGTAAAACAGATATGTATGGTTTTCCTCGCTTACTAAGGCATGATAATAATAAAAGAGAACAATAAATATAAAAGGATTCTACCTTAACTTATTCTTTAAATGTATGAGCAACAAACAGCAAACCCAACAAATATATCCAGTGACCACGTATCTATGGAATAAGTCTTCACGCAAGTGACAAAGCGTTGGCTAGACTTCGGAAAATTGTAGGAAGTAGTCTCTCCTTCCCTCCTTCAGTAAATATAATAATTAGAGCAACAATTTGCCAAAAAGCTGTGCATTCGACACTCTGCAAGCCTCTTTACATGTTTTTGCCCTTAAGCATCCCAGCAAGGCAATGAGTCAGCAATTATTTTTCCTATTTTATAGGGAATGAAACTGACACTGAAAGATTAGTAAATTATTCAGTTGCACACTGAGCAAGTGGCAGACGTGAAGAAGGCTGTCTGATACTAGTTCTCCTATTTTTTATGCAGAATTTGTATTAAAACATAGCTTACATTTTTTAAGTGTCTAAAGTCCCATGAATAAAACAGTTGCTGCTTACCACCAGAAAATCATTTTAGATATTTCAAGTGGTAAAGGAACATAGGATTTTAATATCTATTGACATGGAGCTCTTTTGACAGATAAGGAAACTAAGGCTCAGTGAGTTTTAATGCCTTTCTGATTTCATGCCATTTAGAAAGACTCGGAGATCTATTGGTGACTCAGTGGTAAAGAATCCACCTGCCAATGTAGGAGACGTGGGTTCGATCCCTGGGTCAGGAAGATCCCATGGAGAAGGAAATGGCAACCCACTCCAGTATTCTTACCTGGGAAATCCCTCAGACAGAGGAGTCTGGCGGACAACAGTCCATGGGGTCACGAAAGAATGAGACCTGGCTTAGCAACCGAACAACAACAACATGATTTATAAGCTCCATCAGTTAGCACAGAATTTCAAATCCCTTTTGGGAAGCCTCATCCTTAGATGCAATGGGCTTCCCAGAGGCATGGACTGAAATCCTTAGGAAGGACAGAGACGGAAATAAGCAGAAGAAAGACCTGGGAGAGACAAGAGCGTGCAAGGAGCAGACAGACCCCTGAAAAGTGTGATTCTTCTTCTCAGAAACGAGACAATATTGTATCCACGAACAGAAGGAGGAGCACTAAAAAGCAACATTTCAAGAACAAGAAAGGAGGTCGAGAGATACTGGCCAAAATCTTCAGGAAAAACAAACAGCAGGACAACAGGAAATACCTGTTAAAGATGGTCAAGTAGCTCCTTGTTTGTGCTTTCTTCTGGAAAGCTGGAGGATGCTAACAGGTAGCCGTGGCCTGGGCTTACTGCAGACCTCCCAGTCCCATCTCATCAGAAACCCCAGAGAGCAGGTGGCATTGTCCTCTTTTAACAGAGGAGGTCTCAACAAATAAATGCAAGGCTGAAGAACTCCCAGCAGACGGAGCTTGGTTTTAAATGCAGATATGGTTCTAAATGGAGAAGGCAGTGGTGCCCCACTCCAGTCCTCTTGCCTGGAAAATCCCATGGATGGAAGAGCCTGGTGGGCTGCAGTCCATGGGGTCACGAAGAGTCGGACACGACTGAGCGACTTCACTTTCACTTTTCACTTTCATGCATTGGAGAAGGAAATGGCAACCCACTCCAGTGTTCTTGCCTGGAGAATCCCAGGGACAGGGGAGCCTGGTGGGCTGCCATCTATGGGGTCGCACAGAGTCGGACACGACTGAAGCGACTTAGCAGCAGCGGCAGCAGCATGATTCTGAAATGTCCCAGGCTTTTTCAACTACACGCTGCCATAAGGGAAACATATTTAATCTCAATCCAGGAGTTACTCTAAAGAGACCCATGATGAGTCAAATGCCACGTGTGAACCATCAAAGCGGGATTCAGAGTAAGTCGTACATCGAAATTTATTTTTTAAAAGTGCAAATTGCTGAATGATGGCTATAAAAGAGATAGCTTCTTACTTAGAAACAAACAAAAAAAAGTGATGGGGCGCATGGAAGGCAAGCAAGGGTGTGAAGAGAACTGTGATGAACTAACAGAACTGAAACCAAGCTGAGGGACATCCCTGGTGGTCCAGCGGTTACGACCTCACCTTCCAGGGCGTGCGGGTTCCATCGCCGGTCAGGGAGTTACATGCCTGTCACATGCCTCACGGTCAACCAAAACATAAGACAGAAGCCATATTGTAAAATTCGATAAAGGCTTTAAAAACGGTCCACATAAAAAAATGCAATCTCTGAAATAGAAATAAAGGAATAGAACCAAGCTGCCACCTTACCCTTCAGTGTGTATGTATGCGTACTCAGTACTGCCTGACTGCGACGCTATGGACTGTAGCCCACCAGGCTCTTCTGTTTGTGGGATTTCCCAGGCAAGAAGAGTAGAGTGGGTTGCCATTTCCTTCTCCAGGCGATCTTCCTGACCCAGAGATGGAAGCCATGTCTCCCGCTTTGAAGGCAGATTCTTTACCACTGAACCACCAGGGAATCCCTTATTCTTCAGTATTTGTACACAAAGCTTCGAGGAAGGAAAAATGAAACTTTCCTGAAAATGGCTTACTCTTATTAGGTGCATGCTTTAAAACTAAACAAACAAGCGAAAGTCTGTGATCAAACCTACATCTCCTAAAAGATGTGGGATGTGGGAGAGAGAGGGTGGTGGTTTGACAGCCGGCTGCAGGGCTGGGCACTGACCCAGGTCTGGGTCAAGGTCCATGACTTAGCATCCACAGACTTTTTTTAAAAAGGAACCAAGAGTGAAATCTAAATTATAGTGGGTTGGCCAAGAGGTTATGGAAAAACCCAAATGAACTTTTTGGCCAACCCAATACTATCTTCTGGTGAACTAAACACTAGACAGTAATAAATAAACGGGAGCAGGACGCTAGGTTGCAGCGAGTCCGCCTGACCGACCTGTCTCCCCTCCTCGGGCAAACAGGATCCCTAGGTCTGACCAGGCTGCCCAGAAGGGAAGGGAAATAAAAGCAGAGTCTGATAACACGCGCTACTAACTTCTCATTTCCCCTTGCTGAAAACTCCGAACAGAAACACTTGATTGACTTTCAGAATCATTAAAGGAACCTAGCCTAATGGGAAAAGCTCCCCTTTCAAACAGAAGAGGTTCTCAACAGGCTCTTCTCATCAGAAGGCTGTTTGCACAGCGAAGAGCAGCCTTGGTGGCTTTTCTGCTCTTGTGGTTTCTCCTCCTCCAGGGTACTTCTGTTTTTCTGATTCTGAGTCTTTATAGGAAAGGAAGAGGTGTAGCTGTGCGGTTAAGCGCGCAAGCCTTTGCAAATGGTGCAGCGCGTTGCCATGGCAGCGTCGGCAGCGGCCCCAGCCCGGGGTTAAACCACAGCTTCTCTAGTTTATGGCAAAGCCGGCTGATAAGACAATGAGCTCGTGCTGCAGCCCTGAGGTTCAGAGCTCTTTGTTTTTGTTTCAATGAAAAGGTGTTTCACGGAGAAGGTTGAGAATTAGGAGGGTGGTTTGTACCCCTTGGAAGCACTCTGTTTGGAAAGGCATTTGCAGATCATATTTTAATGAGAAAAAAAAAAGTTAACCCCAAGCTCCTCTTCAATAAAGTAAAAAGTCACCCTCTCTTGGGCCCGCAGTGAAATTGGATTCATTAGTTACATAATGCAGGTTAGAGAAAACAGGTTCCAAGAAAAAAGTAAGACAGATGTGCTTATTTGTAAATAGAATTCACACTCCTTTAACCTTAAGGTTATAAAATGACCAAAGAGCGCAGAGGTGAAGATATTTCACCAAGTGCAGAGTTCTTTATCATCACCTATGAATGTTACTCTCCCGCTACGACATACCACATCACACCCTTTGCAAGCAAATGTTCTGAGCTAAATATGTTCAGCAACTTCCTTAATATCACACTTGAAGTCTCCTGAAAGGTCACGCCTGAGAACCCAGAAATGTATAGGTGCGTTTTGGTTCCTCAGCCACATTACCAACTGGCTTCAGCCCCGGTTAGTAACCATTTTCCACGCCGCGTGTTTCTACCAACTGCCCTGATGTCGTTGTTGAGCTGCTAAGTCGTGTCCAACTCTTTGAGACCCCGTGGACTACAGCATGCCAGGCCTCCCTGTCTTTCACGGTCTCCCCGAGCTTGCTCAAGCTCATGTCCATTGAGTCCGTGATGCCAACCAACCATCTCATCCTCTGCTGCCCCCTTCTCTTTCTGCCTTCAATCTTTCCAACTGCCTCAGGTCTTAGCTGAAGATAGTTAATGATATATAAAATATTAAAATAGCATATGAACACCCATAAATTATCAGTCCTGGAAAAGGTCATGAGATCGTTTTAATTGAATGTTTTCAGGAAGATTCATATTGGGTCAGTTTCTTGGGCCTTTGCGTGTCAGGAAATTTTCCTCTCTCTCAAGTAAAAAGGAGCGTTTTGGGAATACCTGCTCTCTTTGGACTATCTCTGTGGGGTGTTAGAACTCTTGCCTCATAAATGAGGAAACAAGGATGCTGACAGTTTGAATAAATTGGATTAAATGAACACACAGAGTGAGTAAGTTAACAGTGCAAAAACTCAGTCCCACCCCTACCAGACAGCAGAGAGCCGGCATTTTTTATCAACCACATAAGGCCACCCCGGCAACTGCAGGATTCAGAGCGTCCACCTCACATTACTCTTGAGCTTTGGCTCAGACCCGTGGATATCTAATACCTGGCTCCCAGCTTCTTTCCCCAGCCTTTCCCCTCGTCTGACTCTGACCTCGTCCTGTTTCACCAACCTTTACACTCGGGCCTAAACTGTGAACCACCGCCCAGCCCCCCACTTCCGCATGCATTTTAGAAACAGCCACGAGGAGTCTGCTTTTACAATGTACTGATGTGCTTTATTCTTGTTAAAATAACTTAGTAGAAGATTCCAGAATCTTTACTGCTTTAACGGAAAGCCCTTCCCAATCTATTTCCGAATTGCCTTTCCAATGACATTATCGGTATGCTGAAATGAAATTACTTATTTAACTTCAAATTCAGTTTAAGTGCAATTTATTGCAACCAAATAGGGTTTCAGCATACTTCCCCACTTCCCTCTCAGGTTTCTTTTACCCTAACCTGGAATATCTTTCCTTCTTTTAATGACCCTGAGTCATGGCCATCCAAGACTTGGTTCAAAATCCAACCTCATGGCAACTTTCCTGGTCCTCAGGTCACCAAGGTCTTCCAGTGTTTAGAATAATAATGATGTATGGCACTCGCGGGAATATATATCATGAGTAAACTTATCTATTTAGTTATCTCTTTCCATGGAATGTTCCAGTTAAGGTCATAGCTGTTTGGGACAGCACAGGATGGCTTGAATCCCTCCATCTCCACTCTCCAGCTGTGTGATCTTGGAAAAGTGACATACCCTCTCTGAACATCAGTTCTCCAGTTAATCTATAATATCTTCTGGGGCTGTATGTCTTTTAGGTAAGACAGTGTGAAGCACTTGATGAGTGCACTCAGCCCCTAAGTAATCACGGAGCCCTTCCTCACTTAGGGACTCACATGGATAACGACCACTGGTTTTCTCATGAACACCATGATTATCCCCTTTGGGAATCTGACTTGTTAACTCTATCTGTGTTTCTTAAAGTTGCTGGTGAATCGTCAGGCCTTGCGTGTTACACAGTGACTATTTATGGAAGGTAAATAATAAATATCTTGGGCTTTAGTCTTCATGCAGTTCGTACATGGTAACACAACATTGAGCAATATAGTTCTGAAACTCATTGTAAGATATGGGATGTGTAATTGCTCATTTCATAAGACAGCATTGTGGTTCTTCTTGTCATTTCCGTGTGCTTTCACATTTTCCTGCGCATCTCTATTTATGTCCTGCAGTGAAGAACAAACTGCAAACCCATGCTCGCAGCACCCAAGCTCTGTGTTGCCTTCACACTGACCTGGTGTTGAATCCTAGCCAGCCACTTAGGACCTCGAGCAGACTGAATAATATGTGTGAGCTTTGTTCTTGCATGTGGAGACAGAATCAGCACACCTCATGTACGTGTAGGTACAAAGGATTAGATGGAGTAATACTTGTGGAGGGTTCACAAAATGCACAGCAGGCACACAAGTGGTATTGAATCAACGTTCATTCCAGTAACACCCATCCATCACTCTGCTTTTTTCACTTGGTGACCCTCAGTAGTCCTAATTTTCAAAAAAGAGTCAGGAATCCAGGGGTAGTTAAAACTACCATTTCAAGAGGCTCTCAGGGCTGAGTCATCTATTCATTTAATTGGCACTCCAAATCTCATTTTATTTTTCATTATGAGTTGAGTAAGAATCTACATGTGCCTACCATCTTGAATTCTCAATTTTTGCAGAGCTTTGGGGGCAATTAATGCATCTTGTGCTGGGAAAGAAAGGAAAGACTCTGAGCTCCACCCAGAATATGTCATGTGCCCTTAGCATGGGTGTGCTTTTCATATCCAGCGCTGTGTCTTCTATATTTCTTTTGCATGCTCCCCATCCCTTGGATGAAGGACTGTTGCTGAAGCTCCAGTACTTTGGCCACCTGAAGCAAAGAGCCAGCTCATTGGAAAAGATCCTGATGCTGGGAAAGGTTGAAGGCAAAAGGAGAAAGTGGCCAAGGGTGAGATGGTTGGATGGCATCGCCGACTCAATGCACATGAGTCTGCACAAACTCCAGGAGATCGTGGAGGACAGAGGAGCTAGGCAGGCTCTGCTCCACGGGGCTGCAAAGAATCAGACATGACTTAGCAACTGAATAACAGCATCCCCTGGAGGGCTTTGAAGAAATTTTATCAAAGAAGGGCTAAGGAGTGAAAATACAGATACCAGCCCTCAAAAACATGTGGTTTCCTAATGACCCATCAGCTGTGATTTCTGTCTCAGGCAAGCAGTGGAAACGGCTGGGGCCCATGGGTGCTGAGTCCCAGGCCTCCCTTCCCAGACGTGCTCAGACACCAGTGCCATGCAGTCTGGGACCCAGCCTTCTGGCCATCACCCAGAACAGTACCCCTCACCCCTCACCCACTGACACAGATCTTAAGTTGTATAATAGTGATAGCCCATGAAAGACTTTCCTTATTGCCTCTAACTTACATTTATAGGATATCAGAGGCTAATGCAATATTGAAATACTAAGTGGTCCTAAAGAACCATGGGAGTACTATACAGCTCCAGCTTCCGTCTGTGTGTCTCTGTTCTTTGTAGAGTTAATATAGCAACACTGTACATAAGTTGTATGCACACCAAAAGATAATAATAGCAGTTTGCTGGATGGAGACAGGCGTGCCTTCTTTTCAGCCTCAGGTCCAGTTCACTGTCTTCCTTACCGACTGGCCGAGGCATTGCCCAAAGTCGAAAGCACACCAGAGGCTTTCGCGCAAGCTACGCTAAGGTTGGCCCTCTAAAACCTCCAGACACGGCTTCGTTAGACCTGAGTCCTCAAGTGTCCAGTGCCAGCTTGGGGGCCCAGACAGCACGTCAGCTCTGTGTATTGAGGTGAAACTGGTTTGACTGAATCTCGTTACTAAAAAACACAACAGCATTACAACACTGAAGAGTGGATGTGCGGTGGCCAAAATAAAACGCCTCATCATGCGTCTATTTCTCACTGAGCTGCGTCTATACTCACTGTTCACGTTAAGGCGCCATTTTCATCTCGCAGAGCACGCATACCCTCGAGTTTGAGGTGTGGCCCTCAATCCCGAGGCAGGCGCGGACTCTGGGCAGGCAGCGCTCTGGAACGGGGCTTTTCACAGCCTTTGGTTGTCCTTTAAAGTGAAGTCAGCAGTGACAACAGAACTTGGCCCACCCATTTCAGATCCAGGAACAGAGCCACTGGTCAAATAAAGGGGGCATTCAGGGCAGGGAAGCCTGAGAGATCCTCTGGTGCTCCAGTGGCTAAGACTCTGTGCACCCCTTCATAAGGCACAGGTTCAATCCCTGGCCAGGGATCTAGAATCCTGCCAGCTGTGAGGTGTTACCCAACAATGTGTGCGTGCGTGTGTGTGTGCGTGTGTGTGTGTGTGTATAATAAAATGGATAGAGATCTCTTCTTTCCTTTTACAAGTGATAAAATGATCCAACAAAACAAACCACATGGGTTTGAATTATCAGTTCATTAACATATTTGCATAACTTATACCTAATTTACAGAGATAGAAAAATCATTTTTATGCCTGACTTATAATAAAAGAAATCTGGTTTCTGGCCTACTATGTGATTTCATGTCATAGAACAAAAAAGTATACTTGGGCTGAGATAATTCTTATGGAAATCTCATGAGAAGCTCATAGATTTAATTTTTTCATATCATTTTTCTCTTTATGAGAATCTATTCCAATTAGTGAGGGGGAAGCTGAGGCCAAAATTAAGTAAATTCTTACTGTTAATGAGATATTATCAATGTTATTTTTTTAAAGAATGAAAGTTACATGTGAATGAAATAAAGGTAAATTTGAGCACATTTAGTGAGAAAGCACTGGGTTGTTGTCTTTTTTTTGTTGTATTATAAGTTCTTATTTCATAGTCTCTCACCTATCTCAACAAAATTACATTTTCTTTAAAATTTAGATTTTGTCCCTGATAGCTCAGTTGGTAAAGAATCTGCCTGTAATTCAGGAGACCTGGGTTCGATCCCTGGGTTGGGAAGATCCCCTGGAGAAGGCAAAGGCCACCCACTCCAGTATTCTGGTCTGGAGGATTCCATGGCTGTATCGCCCATGGGGTCGCAGAGAGTCAGACACTACTGAGCAACTTTCACTCGTTTTCACTTCCTCACAGAGATGAATTACACATCAAAAAACTACCGTTACTCCAATCTTACAGTGAGCGGAATTAAGAAATATTAAAAGCTTTCCAAGGATGACTGGAAAAAATTTGTTATCACTGAAATCAGGCCTTCAGATTACAGAAATAGTTAAATGAAATTCACATGCTATATAACTGTTAATAGATTATTTTAAAGAATTATGCAAACTACTGGGGGCACTGCAGAGTCGCCAGAAACGGAGTGGGAATTCTGGTAGAGTGGTTTTGCAGCATATGGTCCGATTAAAGGTTTTGGTAAATTAAATTGAGTCACTTTGGTATATGCATGGGGAAGGGAATCTAGAAGTGTATGCATCATTATATTAACTAATCAATATTATTAACTGCTTACCTTATTGTCCATCTATTCACATACTTCTGTGTCTACACTGTTATTGTGAATATATTATATTTGTAATTAGAAAATTTATATTGGCTGTGTGTTAAAGAAGTTCATTTAAAGCTACATTTAATCTCTATATTTTCTGCTAATTGATTTTGAGACAATGATTGAAAGACTATGAAACAGAACATAGCTATGTTTTTAGAAGTTAAGGGTCACATGGTACAATATCCTCAACTTGTGGATTCTTAAAAACTGCTCTGACAGTTATAATAAATCAGAACAATGGGCCCACCGTGAATCTTAGAACATGTAGCCACATCTTTTGAAAATGGGGAATATAAAATAGGACTAGAAAAGTGGGAAAATATTTGAAATGGCTGAGAGCATCCCTCTCAATGTAGACATGACAGCAACAGTAAAGATGATGAAGATGACGATGCTGGTTAATGCTGACTGAGCCCTGCTCTGCTGTGTGATGGACTCCCCAGGGCTTCAGCGGCAAAGAGCCTGCCTGCCAGTGCAGAAGACACGAGTTTGACCTCTGAGTTGGGAGGATCCCCTGGAGAAGGGAGTGGCTACTCACTCCAGTACTCTTCCCTGGGAAATCCCATGGGCAGAGGAGCCGGGCAGGCTACAGTCTGTGGGGTCGCAAAGAGTCGGACACGGCTTAGCAGATAAACAACAGCAACTGCTAGGATGACATCGGGGAGCTTAGACGGATAGCCTTCCCTTTAGGTGGCCTCCTGACACTGCTCAGTCAGGACGAGGTCAGGATCACCCACCTCCCTCGCTGCTCCTCCAGATAACACCAAAGCCACTAGGTCTTCAAGACCATTGTTTCTTTAACATACGTCCCATGGGGTGCTAGGTGGCATCCTAGAATTACCGTGGACTGGACCACCATGCAGACGGTGGTCCAGGCTAAGAGGGCGGGGGGCTCAGAGGCTCTGCCTTCCACCCGTGGATTTAGGTCCCGAGAATAAGGTTTGCCTTCTTATCTTAATACTGGGTGGATAAGACCCATCTGGCCGTGGTGTGGTGAAGATGAGGGCATCTGCAAAGACTCAGAGGCAGATTAAGCCTTCCAAGTCACAGGCGGCTGCTTTCATTGCCAGGGATGCCAATGCGAGGCAGGAAGGGGCCAGCTACGGAATGGTCACAGCAAAGACCCGGTGGAAGCTTCCCCAAGGAAATCTCTATCCCCTGATACTTGTGTGAGGGCGTCTGTGATGGAGGTGCTACCTGGATTTCGGAGGGGCGGCCAATGCCACGTTGACGAGGACAAGTCACTGCGGTAACAGCCTCGCTGCAGAGCGGCGCGTTTGCCACTGGGAGTGATAGGGGACCCAGGGACCCACAGTGAGCCCCGGGCTCCGGCATCGCCGTGAGAAGTGACCTGCACTGGGGGTGACAGTGCTGCGTTACTCAGCCCTAAAGGAAGCTACTTTAATAGTAAAAGCTCTTGAAAATCACTTATCATTAGTATCTACGTTCAAGAGAGAGCATCGCCGTTCAGTTGGTCCAGCAGACAAACCCCAGTTCAAATTCATTCTCCAAGACACCTGACCAGTAACTCCTCAAAAGTTTCAAGACCATGAAAAACAGGGGAAGACGTTAAGAACAGTCACAGGTCCGAGGAGACTGGAGAGGCTTGGAGAATAATCACTGTGCTGTTCTGGACTGGATACAGCAGCAGAAGGAGGGCATTGGTGTTAAAAACTGGTGAAATCTCAACGTCTATTTCTCAGTTTTGACAAATGGACCGTGGTTATGTAAAAGGTTAAAATTTGAGGAAGCTGAGTGAAAAGTAGATGGGAACTCTCTTTGCAACTTTTCTGTGAATCTAAAATTATTCCCCAGTTAAAGGCTACTTTAAAAAAGAGTTTTATTTTTATGCTTCTGAGAAACATAAAGATTGTCTTGCAGTCTTACATAGAATTACTTTTGAGATTCAGAGGAACTTTCATGGCACGTCTGGTAAATGTTTGCCATCGTGGCTCTGTCCTCATGGAATTGCAATGCAGATGCTGTAAATAGCCACTGGGAAAAAGGCCACATTGGATACTGTGCCGTTTTAGGAATCATAAAATTTCAGGATTGAAAGATACAATAAAGCGTAATCATCTTAACATGAAGCTGCTGTAGAAAATTCCTGCCCACTATGTGTGAGTTCACTCTTAAACATCTTTATAGAAAACGTACTCACAGCTTTCTATAGACATGGACACAGCATCCGTCACCTAAGATAACTGCTCCAGGTTCCCATGAAAAGAGGACATGGCCTTCAGGCCAAAGAGCCAGCGTCATTTCTACTGCAGGTAAGGAATAAGCAAATGTGGGGAAATAAAGCCTGTGGGTGAAGAAGATAAATCCAGATTCTGTTGAAAATGTGTAAATATAATTTTTTTCAGAGTGGTTTTTGATTGCTACTTTATGGTGTACCAAATGAATATATAAGTTTACCAATAGAGCTTATAAATAACTCCACTTATTTTTTAGGGTTTTTAGCCCCTATATGTTTACACAATTCACCATGACATGAAAGTCATTTAATTAAAGCAATGTTTGGAGAGACGTATATTGTGAACATCTCGCAACTATAAATTTCTTAAATTTGGGTTTGCTTTTTAAAAAATATCAGCAAAGTAAATACATACATGAAGTGAAGTGAAATGTTAGCTGCTCACTCATGTCTGACTCTTTGTGACCCCATGGACTGTAGCCCGCCAGGCTCCTCTGTCCATGGGATTCTCCAGGCAAGAATACTGGAGTGGGTTGCCATTTCCTCCTCCAGGAGAATCTTCCTGACCCAGGGATAGAACCCGGGTCTCCCACTTTGCAGGATTCTTTACTGTCTGAGCCACTAGGCAACCCTATATGGATAGATAGATAGACAGACAGACAGATAGATATCACAAACCAAAAGATTTATTTGTGGAGAAATTCTGTTTCACTCTGAGAGCATATTCTTCTGTAGTCTTTCATCATACGTTGTTAATTTTCAATAAGAGACTGTATTCCTTACTATCACTGGAAGAGAGAGAAACATGAACTCTTTCATTTTCTAAATAACAAACTGAGAGATTGGGGCTTTGCCCCTGTAAAAGAAACAGCCCAAACAGGGTCTTCTTGTTTAATAAAATCCAATGTTTCACTGTTAAGTCACTCAATACATATAGTCAAATCCCTGTTGTATGCAAGACGCCGTGTCTGTGACGCCAGGGAAAGGCAGCTTCTGGTGTCGGGTGACTTCCAGCCTAGTCGACACGTGGCGCCTGCACAGCCCCTGTCCCGTGTACCCGGCACTCTCACACCCCATCTCCAGTGTCTGTGTGAATGTGCCGTGCGTATTAGCTTCCTCGTTCATTGCAATCATGTGGCGTGTGTATAATTACCACCCCGACTCTGGAAATGGAGAAGGCACAATAAAGTACCATGAATAATTTGTCCAGGCTTATTCAGCTCGTGAGCAGCAGAGATGGGATTTGAGTGCAGACTGCAGGACTCGAAGTCAGCTCGCTTCATCACTGGGCTGTAACCACGCAGCATCATCCTAAGTGCCTCAGTGGAGCCAAGCAGAGCTGACCACGGCAACCGACAGACAACGCCTAACCCGATCCTGGGGGGATAATGGAAGATGCCCTGGAAACAGCAGTATCTAAGCTGAGAAGGACAGCTGGAGCTGGCCAGGGAGGAAAGATGAGTCTTTCAGAGAAAAAGACCAATGAGGCCCCGAGTGGAGAACCTAGAACATTTCAAAAAAGTGAAAGCAAGAGGAGAGGCAGAAAGGGCTCGAACCTGGAAGCGAAACCGCTCTGCTGGTGGAAGGGCCTCCTGGTACACACTCTTCTCGGGCAACCAGACCCACGGGGGCGCCTTCAGCAGGCAGGTGACCCGAGTGTGGATTCAGAGTGGAGTTAGGTAAGACAAGGGCACGGGGTGGGAGCCTGCCAGATGCTCTCCAAATGCTGTTAAAATACCTTCCGCTACAACTAGCAGAGGCAGGGGAAAAGAAACCCTGAAACTAAATAAACACCAAGGAATTTATTGTTTTCCCCCAAAGGGTTAATTCAGTGGGTCCACAATGGTATCAGAGCCCAGGTTCCTTCGGCAGGTTCTCTGACATTCACAGGGTGTTGACCTCACTGCCCTCAACGTCTCAAAATGACGAGGTGCCACCGTCTCATAAAATACCGACCAGAGACAGGAAGGGTGCCTCACCGTCCCTTTGCTTCCTTTTTAAACCTGAGGACAAAGTCTCCCCAAGCCCACTTGATGTCTCATGGATCTAAATCACACCCCTGTTAAAGGGAGAACGTGCGTCACAAGCTACTCTGACCCATCAGGTGCCGCCGCCCTGAAGTGGCCAGGTCTAACCGAGCTTTATCGTACGGAAAGGCATAAATAGATGAATAAACGAAAGAAGGCAAAACCCACTTCTGTTTCTAAAAAGTTCTCATTAGCAAGAAAAACACAGAGGTGTGGGGCTACAAACTCAGGTGTTTCTCTTAAAAAAAAATTTTTATTTTGTATTGGGGTATAACCCATTAATGGGCTTCCCAGGTGGTGCCAGTTAGTGGTAAACAACCTGCCTGCTAATGCAAGAGACGTGAGGCCTGAGTTCAGTCCCTGGGTTGGAAGATCCCCTGGAGGAAGGCTTGGCAACCCAGTCCAGTATGCTCGCCTGTGGAATTCCATGGACAGAGGATCCTGCTGAGCTACAGTCCATGGGGTTGCAAGAGAGTCAGATGAGACTGAAGAGACTTCGTACGCACGCAGGCATAGCTGATCAACAATGTCCTGATCACCGCAGGGTAAGAGCGAAGGGACTGTCATACACATATGTGTATCCATTCTCCCCCAAACTCCCCCCGCCCAGATCCAGGCTGCCACATGGCATTGAGCAGTCTCAGAGGGCTCTACTGTAGGAAGCCAGGTGGGCTGCATCAGAGCTGTGGCAACCGAAGTGGACAGGAGTGAATATTTCAAGAGATATAAAGACTGTCGACTTGGGAATATTTTATAAGTGAAGGCTGAGTAAGGGGAATGAGACTTTCAGAATAGGTTCTAAGTTTCTGCCTTCCAAACTAACTGTGTGAAAACTGATAGGATTCCCTGGTTCAGGGACTACAAGAGCAGAGTAGGTTAACGGAAGAAGGTTTTGAGTTGAGTTTTGGTAAGGCTGTTCTGAGATTCCTGGGATACGGGTTCTAGGTGTCTGGTGTATCGTTGGACAACTTGGGTCTTTAAAACAGAAGAGACAGCAAAGCTGGACTCACAGACCTAGAAGCTGGGGAGGGAGCGATCCCTCCCAGAAAGATACCAACACCGGTAATGAAGGAGCCAGCAGGGAAGAGGAGCCGGAGGACTGAGATAAGGAAGAATGCCTAGAGAAGGCGGCTTCATGCTTCCTGGAAACTAGGAGAGGAGAGAGATTCAAAAAGAAGAAAGCCAGACATCTGGGAGAGGTGGAGTAAAAGAAATGTTCAAGCTTGGTCCATGGGATTTAATTCCTTAGAAACTGGAAGATGGGGGCGGGGTGAGGGTGATGGTGTGTGAATGTGAGCAGGTGTAAGAGGAAAGGAGTGAGAAAGTGGTAGGCGGGTTGATGAATGGGAAGCGAGGGTGCGGACTGTGAGGCGGGGAAAAAACCTTTACAAAGTCTGTGAAGGAGACCGAAGAGCTAGAGAAGAAAGACTTGCAGAGACGCAGAGTGGAGAGAGGGGACTTCTTATTTGTTAATTATACTTTCATTGCAATTACTTCTCCCCAAATTCTGTTTTGATGATCACATTGACAAATTGTTCTGGAGCCTTTATGGCAGAAAGCTTTAAAAAAACTGTAATTATCTCTGGGATGTATCATGTACTAAATCTGTTAGGAAACTTTTTGGCTTTTAAACCTTTGTTTTTAAATATAAGTGATGAATGTGTCTAAAGCTATCTTCTGTTGTTTTTTTCTGTGTGTTTCTTCAATGGTTTTTCCTTATATTACAAATCTTTAAGCCTCAAACTGCTTAGGTTTCACATTTAGGAAGTTAAATACACTTTTTATGCTTAATAGGGCTGGATAACATTAATCAGTTATCATGAATTTTGGCTTCCAGTGTTTTTCGGTATCTGACATAGTTACCATGAATTTTAAACCTGTGTTTTTCCTTAAAAGTGCTAAGGAAATAGCAAATAATGTGAAAACTTGAAAAACAAAGGAAAATATTTTAAAAGAAATATTTAACATTTAAATCTAATTGTATCATCTCTAAAGAAGTAAGTCAATCTACGTCTCAGCCTTTATAACTTGAAAAGCTCTTGATCAAACAAATCAATTAACCCCCTGCACAAATGATGCCTCCTGGTAGACCTTCTAAGTCATCAAATGATTTCTGAGTGAAACAAAGGAGTTAATTTTTTTCCCCTAGGCCTAGAATAGCTCTAGTTAAAGTCAGTTACAAATAATACTGTCCTTTTCGTCATAAACACACATAAACCCACAGGCACACAAAGTCCTCATCTGCCAAACACAGCGGTTCATTACCAATTGGTTAAAGGTAATATTAAAGACCAGTGGAGGTAAAGAATGACAGTTCTCAAGGTTTAAAAAAATCTCGCAGGAATCCCTTGGCAATCCAGTGGTTAGGACTTGGGGCTTTCACTGCCGAGGGTGTGGGTTCAGTCCCTGGCTGGGGAGCTAACATCCCACGAGCAGACAGACCCAGCAGAAAAAACAAAACCAGATCTTGTTTTGTGGCTGAAGTGGGAGGGAGGGCGCACAGGGCATCACAGGGGAATGGTGGGTGAGCAGGTGGGTGGGCGTGAGCCCCAGCAAAGCGGGCAGAGAGCCCACAGGAGAGAGGCAGAACGGGGCCCTGGGCAAGGCCCTGGCAGCAGAGCAAATGGCACTGAGAACCAGTCGCTCTCAAACACACTCACATCGACCGCCACAGTGTGAATTCTGAAAATGGGTTCATTTCTTGCGGTTACTATGCAACCAAGCAGGGACTTCTTTGTAAATTCTGACCCAGTGTGTTAGCTGTGGGCACCGTTTCAACCATGTTATTTGCACAAAAGTCACTCCTTTGAAATGACTGCCATTAAGCTGGATCCCAGAAAACGGATCCTTCTGAGAGCCAACAGTGCCTGTGTGTCAGCCTGTCTGCCCCATGCCACCTACTATACGTGTGAAAACGACTTCTAGCCAAGTGTACCATGGCCTCAGTGGTCTTGCTACGTGGGTGGTTGGACGGTCTTTGTTAAACAACCTTCAGTCAGTTCAGTTCAGTCGCTCAGTCGTGTCCGACTCTTTGCAACCCCATGAACCTCAGCACGCCAGGCCTCCCTGTCCATCACCAACTCCCGGCTTAATCTCCCTTAAATACATATCTGTTCACCAAAGAACTCTAATTCTTCCATAGGTAGAAGACTGAAACACCTGCCCACCGTTCCCAGTCTGAAATCTCCGTGACTCTCTTTATCCGTCTAGAATGCACACTCTTCGTCTCCTCTGCTCCTTGACCTTTGCTCTCTCGTACCTGACTCGCCTAATCTGGAAAAAATCTTTGCCTGTTCCTGGAAAACACTTTAGCTGCCACCATATTCCCTGCTTCCTTCCAAACCATCTCCCTTGATATAGAAGCGACTCATGACTTAACCCCCATTCTCACCTGGACCCTGATCAGTGGTTTTTCTCCAAACCACGCAACTGGAATGATTATGCTCGTTTGGCATTGACCTGCCAAATGCAAGAAAGGCTCTTATTTCATTCTCCCGAATACTGTCTGTGCTGAGTGGCAGTATGGGAGGTGCTCAGCTAAATTAAAGCCGTCTCTCTGCAGGCAGGCAGGTTCGTGCCCCAGATGTCTGAATGTGTCTGTGTGCGCTGCACCTCCCCAACTCCTATAGGGTCTTTAAAGCTCCACCTTAGCTGATCGTACTTGTTGCTACCGTGTCACTCTCTGCCTATGCTTATATAAAATGCATCACACTATATCCACTGTATCTTCTGATTGGAGCCTGTGGAACGCTCTTCTCCCACGTAGGTGTGTGGTAATTCTCACCATTTCTGCTCTTCCTCTGAAGTCACTTTCTGTGAGACTGCCTGCCCCCTGCAACAGGCTCTATTCCACTGGTATGAGAGCATATTTTAACTCCGACTTCTGCTTTCAGGGTCAGCTACACGCTGAATCCCCCAGTAATATTCTAACACTCCCCCACTCTGCCTGTGTTGTTATTTAGATTTTTTTTTTTTTTATTTTATGGAGGCCATGTTTTAAAGTCTTTATATTGCACTATTTTTTCTGTTTTAGGTTTTGGTTTTCTGGCCGTGAGGCTTGTGGGATCTGAGCTCCTTGACCAGGGATCAAACCCACACCCCCTGCCTGGAAGGCGAAATCTTAACCTCCAGACCGTCAGGAAAGTCCCTGCCACTGTGTATTTTTATGACTATACTTTCTTAGGCTGTGTGCTGCCCAGGACACCTGTGACACAACGACGATGTATCCAAATCTTAGGATTTAAATTCTATCAACCACTTCAGTATTGCTCTAGACACCCAATGTGTGGTTACCTGTTCAGCATATTTCTATGGCGCCTTGTGAACTGCCGGTTTGCAGACATGTGTGTGCATGTCTGCAAATAGAGGAAACATGTTTCTGAGGCAAAGACCAAGACTTTATCCTTTCTGTGTTGTGCCCAGTGTTGAGCACATTGCTCTCAGATAATAAGGATTGGATACCACGGCTAGAATGACCCCAGTGACCCAGCACCTGGGTGAATGAAGGGCCCTGCTCTTTGTTGCCTGTCAGTAAAGGAACTAAGCCAAAACCTTCTCTTCCCAGACTCATTTGGCCAAAGAGGCCGGCCTCTTACATCACCACTAACTGTGTGATAGAATCGGTCCCATCTGAGGTCAGCTCACTATTTTTCTTTGATCTTTGCACCCTGGGGAGCTTTTCAGATAAAATGGCCTAACACAGATTTAATCATAGGCAATGAGCACCAGCTCTGGCAACGAACAGACACCGTGAGTACTCAAAAGCTCCCCCTAACCCTCTTCTTCCTTGTCCTAGTCTACCATAGAGGCTGGAAGGTGAAGATGTTTTATTTCTCCTTGCCTCCTCCCTATCCCGAATTTCATGGGTGCCCCATGATAATTTTTCTGGCCAGTAAGTGAAGACAAAGCCTCTGGGAAAGGTTTCCATCCCTTAAACAAAAGGCAAAAGCTCACTAGAAAAAAAAAAATCTCCTGCTACTTTGCCCTTCCCTTTCTTCCTTCTTGGGAGGCAGATGAAAAGTATGGATGTACAGCAGCCATTAAGAGACATGAGATGGCCAGCATGACAAAAGCCTCTGAGACCTTAATAGAACTAGATCAGACACATGAAGAGAGGAGTGTCACTTTAGCCATTCCAATACCTCTGTGCTGGGCATGGATTAAACTCCTCTATATCCCTGCTATAGAGTTTTAATTTGTTTGAATTGCTTTGCTTTGTTTGCTAGCTGAATACCAAGCTGACTGATAGAGTAAGCTGCAGGATCATTGTTGAAGTTTCTTATAGTTATCTACACTCAAGCGAGGTTAGATTTTACTTTTAAAGACAAATGGAAATAAATCTACTATGTTTAAAGGCAGTTTAAATAAATATTATTTAAAATAAAAATTATCTAAGTAAATTAATTAAAAATAAATCTACTGTGTTTATGATGGAAGTACTCATGGTCTACCCTGAAGATAGTGTTCTTTTAAGAAGGTCGCTTGGCTCATGGAGTACTGTATGCCCGTGAATTCTGTGTCTGGTCTGACGAAGGCTGGATAAAATCTATTCCTGCCATCTCTGCTCTGGCCCTGTGCAACTTAAAGACGGCTGTGAGTCCTTCTCTTCAACTCAGTTAATAGATTATTAGACTTTTCAGTTTTACATTTACTTCAGCATCTAGATAGCAAATTGCCTTTCATCATGGCCTTTTCTCTCTAAGATAGAGCAACCTCACGTCAACAATTGTTTCTAAAATTATTTGGCCTAGAAAAAAAAATCTATTAAATCCAGAGATCACCACATCTACTAAATTTACAATTACCAAGGGAATCTCACCCTTGCTTCTGCCTCTCCTTCTTCTCTAAGTGGAAAAAATAACACACTTTTCCAGACACATGAGTTTGCCATTTTCACCATTCAAACCTCTATAAGTGAATGTCCACAGCTCTACCTGCATCTTTAAATGTGAAGATGCGAGTCAATTAAAAGACAGTGAGCTCCCTTTGTGGGTCACGACACATGAATGACCACATGAATCGTGCTGTCTTTCCAGGATCAGGAAGAGATTCACTCAGATTTCTCCATATTCTCTTTTTATCCTGACTGTGCCAATCAGAATTTATCTGCATACACTTCAACAGTTTGCCAAAGAGACTCTTCATTTGGTCTTTCTTGCCATGAACCTTAAGGAGCAAGCTTGAATGTTTGTGCTGTGTTTACCAGCCAAAAGGTAGGGAACCAAGAGGACCCTATACTGAGTTCAGAGTTATCTGTTCTTGAAGTAAAGTGAAAGTCGCTCAGTCATGTCCAACTCTTTGCGACCCCATGGGCTATACAGTCCATGGAATTCTCCAGGCCAGAATACTGGAGTGGATAGCCTTTCCCTTCTCCAGGGGGATCTTCCCAACCCAAGGATCAAACCCAGGTCTCCCGCATTGCAGGTGGATTCTTTACCAGCTGAGCCACCAGGGAAGTCCAAGAATACTGGAGTGGGTAGCCTATCCCTTCTCCAGTGGATCTTCTCCACCCAAGAATCAAACCGGGGTCTCCTGCATTGCAGCAACTGAGCTTTCAGGGAAGCCTGGTATCTGTTCTTGGAGACACACAAATGTGTTGAGAAATCAGAAGGAGAATGTCAGATGCTCCAGGGGCTGACCTTTCTGCTGCTTCACTGGCTTTGCGTCCAGCCTGCTTCACTGCCCTGGTGCCTAACTTGATTTCTCTGGCCCATTTTGATGTCAAAACACATCCGTCAAAATTATAATAAGTAACAACATGTATTCCCTACAAAATAGGATATCCAAATGATCTATTGAACTGCTATACAAGGCTGTGGAAATCTTCCAAAATCACTCCTCTTTTGTTGGACCTAAACCCACTCAGATTCAAAACCCTCTCTGAATTGGAAGACCTGAATTTTTCTTCATGGGCTCCCAGAACGTCAGCCTTAGAGGGCTAAAGCTAGCATTGACTACTGTTGATATTTGAGTATCACAAAGTCAAAAGAAAGTAGCTGTCCAGTTGCTTCTTCAGCTGTTAGAATCTATAGGAGTTAAAAGGGGGAGGCCCGGTGGGAAAACTAGTCCTTAACTTGCAAGCCAGTGCTTCTCGGGGTCCTAAGTAGCCTCAAAGAGGAGATTCTTGTCTTCTTTCTCAGCCAGAGTTTCACACTCATGGCCATAAACATCAGAGCAGGTCTTGGCATCTGGAAGCTGGAATTTTCCAGATTTCCAAAAAGCATTCATTAAATACCATTAAGAGTCCCTCTACTTGGCCTTGTTATCAAGTAACATGACTAGTGAAAATTATGGGGACTTCCTTGATGGTCCAGTGGCTAAGACTCTGCACACCCAATGCAGGGGGTCTGGGTTCGATCCCTGGTCAGGGAACTAGACCCCATGTGCCATAACTAACACCTGGCGCAGCCAAATAAACAACTAAAAACAGGAAGAGCAGAACCAAGGCTTCAGTGTTTTTCCTAAAAAAAATCAGTTGACTAGAAAGCCCAGCTTTCTACAGGGAAACAGTTTCTACATTGGACCCCAAGAAGACGGCCCTAAGGGTCTGAAAAACACCATGCCCTCTGCAGCTTGTTCTCAGGAAGACAGGTGGGCACTTGGTTTTCTTACATACAAAGCACCTTTAAATCTCGTCTCACCAACCAAATAGTTTATTTGCTGTTAACACCCTTCACAGTTGCCGCAGAATTCAAATCAGCCATTCTGAGCAAATACTTTCCCGTTTTTGTGAACCTTTCAAACGTGGGAAGATGGTCTGTTCCTTATTTCTCACAACCAGCCACAGATGCTGAAAGAAACAGAAGGAACACCCGCACTCTCACCTCAGTTATCCACAGATCAGTTTTCTTAGAACACACAGGCTTATATGGATGTATAAAAATCAGAGCAACACTGCCCCAAACGGGATAATTTCCCTTCCCCTCCTCGCCTCCATGCAGTCTCACTATGTGATGTACTGGTTCCTAGATGACTTACGGGCATGCAGGAGAAAGCAGTACAGGTCTGAAACACTGAAAGTGCTTGCTGCTATTTTTAACTTTTTTTTTTTTTTACTTTTTTGCCACACTGCACAGCATGTAGGATCTTAGTTCCCTGACCAGGGATCAAACCTGAGCCCTTGCATTGGAAACTCGAAGTCTTATCCAACTGGGCTGCCACGGCCCCTGTTACTGTTAACAGAGAAAAGCTCTTCTGTTTGTGTCCCACTCTGCTCAAAGGCAGGTAAGGTGGAGTCAGACATAAAGAAAACAACGATACAAATAATAGCATAGCCATGACAATGTGCATGCTCAGTCACTTCAGTCGCATCTGTCCCTTTGCAACACCACGGACTGTTAATCAGCCAGGCTCCTCTGTCCATGCAGCTCTCCAGGCAACAACACCGGGGTGGGCTGCCCTTCCCTACTCCAGCGGATCTTGCTGACTCAAGGATCGAACGAACCCAGGTCTCCTGAGTCTTCTGCACTGACAGACAGGTTCTTTACCATTAGAGCCACCTGGGAAGCCCACAATAATAATAAATGCTAGCTAATATATGCTCACATATATTTAATGCTTTCTCTGGGCTAATCGTTTATGCTTTAGGACTTGGGAGGTAGATGCTCAAAACCTCCCCATTTACAGAAGAAGAAATGGAGGCACAGGGCGGTTAAGCAACTTTCCCAAAGAAATCCAGTACCTGGAGGGGCTGTGATTTAAATCCAGGAAGTCTAGTTAGTCAAGTCCCCAGTCTTAAGCAATGGAAAGACTACCCTATAACTGAGTGTGTCTCCAGGCCACCAGGTCCGCTCTGGACGCAGAGGAGGCTACGGGTCAGCAGTGACCTCATCAGTGCATGGCCCATGGGATCCCCTTAGAACTGAAGCCTCTTTCCATGCTTCCAGAAGCTCGCCAGGGCCTCCACTTATCCAGACTCAGGATTTTTTCCTTCTATTTCCTCAAACCCACCTGAGCCCCTCTACACTTCACAGGGGGTTGGGGCTTATTTAATTAGATAAAGGAACCGTATAGCTTCAAGCACTCTTCAGAATGCTGTTTTTTAAAGAAAGATAAAAAGTTCAAGACCATTATTATTCAGATTGTGAGCACTCCCAGCTTGGCTCGGCGCCGTAAATGGACTGAAAAGAATAAAATTCAGCAAGGTGTCGAGGGCAGCAGGTGTACCCAGCAGGGCTCAGGTCTGTGGAATTCAGAATTACACAGCGGAGTCGTGATCGGGGCACCTTGCCTGCAGGGTAATTGTGCTGGAGAGCATCTCTGCTCCCCAGGAGCGTGGTCGCAGACTCGGGAGGCTGTGGTGGTCCCCAGGAAGTAGGACACAGAGGCTCCCCTTCTCCTGGGGCAGGTGGTTTGTGCCCTGGCTGGGGACCATGGCAGTTCAGCCCCTCCCCCACACACTGGGACATGTGGCCTTGTGGCAGCAGCTGCATAAATGGATGGGTTAGTCCAGAACGAGAGTTTGACCGACCATCACTTAAAGACTGCTTGAAAAGATGTGGGCTTTGCAGGTGGCGCAGCGGTAAAGGGCTGCCTGCCAATGCAGGAGATGTGGGCTCGATCCCGGGGGGAGAAGATGCCCTAAAAACGGCAACCCACGCCAGTGTTTCTGCCTGAAAAATCCCGTAGACAGAGGACGGGCCACAGTCCGTGGGGCAGCAAGAGTCGGACACGACTGAGTGAGTGGGCACACACAGAAAAGGTGTGTGTGTGTTTCTTTCCCACAGAATGTTCCACATCTTGCTTGCTCTACTTCTGGTGTGCCTGGCTTCCCAGTGTCTTGATCCTTAATATATAAAGTTTCTTTCCCTTCTTTTTTAATACTTCATTTCAGATAATATGGAAATAACTGAAAACAAAAAAAAAATTACTCATACTCACATCCTCAGTTGCGTTGTTTAAAATCCACATCACCCTTTGGTCTGTTCATGAATGTATTCAGTATTTGTTTCTTTACCCTAATATCGCAGGTGGAGTTTTACAGTCCACATTTTCCATTAAGAAATGCCACGTTGATTTCGCCAGGTTGCCTCCTTCTCCCCGAATAGTGACCTCTCCTGCTGCCGTCCCCTCGCCCTTACTCTCCACCCTAAACCACGCCCAGTGTTTGCTTTCCTCATCCATACCTGGCAATTAAATTCCTGTTAAACCAAATAATTATCAGATCCCTTAAGAGAAAAAGAACAAGGGCTTGAAATGAAGACCTCAGAGCTAAAGGAGAAATCATCATTTTCATAATTACTATGAAAACACTGGCAGGCAAGTTCAAAGAACAGAAACATCACTGTCCGGGAGCCGGCTATCTGCAGCATCTGTTAGGCTGTCCTGGGAAAGCGGCGAGTGACCCTGGTCTGGAAGGTCATTGGGAAAATTGAAAGCAGGAGTCTCCGGCATAAGGGGAGGACAAAGCTTGACATTTTTTCCAGTCTTCCTAAATACTTTTTCATTTCTTCTCTCTCTCTCTCTCTCGTCATCCTATTTTATCCCTCTCATTGCTACCAAACAAACTACTCCTACCTGTGATGCTCTGGACTAAAATATATACTGAGGGACTTCCCTGGTGGTCCAGAGGTTAAGAATCCACCTTCCAAAGTAGGGGATGCAGGTTCGATCCCTGATCATGGAACTAAGATCCCACATGCCTAGAGGCAAGTAAGCCTGAGTGCCCCAACTAGACAATCTGGGGTGCTGCAGCAAAGACCCAGCACAGTCAAAATTTTTTAAAAAATCAAAAAAATAAAATATGCATTGATATTTATGTTATAGTAATACACACTTATACTGTATTTTTATATATTTATCTAAACACACAGCCTCCAGAACACTCCTGGTCAAAATGAACCAGAGTCAAAAGGTTTCAGACCACATCTTCACCCTGCTTCCTATGAGCCATGTAACTTCAAACAACTTACCCAATTTCCTGACACTTCCCATTCTTTATCTATCAAATAAGGACGACAGATGTACGTACATCATAGGATTGTTGTAAGAATTAGGTGAGCGAATGAGTATTGCATTCAACATAGCACATTTCAAGTGCTGATAGTATCAGTCAGTTTAATGATTATTCCTGTTGATGTTATTATTTAGAAGCCAATATAGCATGGAAGAAATATGTTACCAGAACCCAGTTATGTGGACTCCGAGATCACCAGGGTTTAATGCGAAAAGTTAGCCTATTAATTGGACATGGTCACTTCTTGATAGTCATCCTTAGAAAGACACACGTTTGCTGGGTCAAGATCCTAGGCATCTGAAGAGCCAGATCCAGCCCTGGATACCACACCGAGCATGGAGTTGAAATCCTGGAGTATTCAAAAGAGGTTAAGCCAATCGCGTGGGGATTGGAGGACGAAATACAATGGGCCAAGCATAGAAACTTAAGAAAATGTAGAATATTTTTTCTAAGATAAAGTAGTGCTGGTGAGCATATGAGAAATACATCCAAATACTTGAAATATTATATGGGAGAAGGTATCATCCTATTTTATGCCAATGTATGAGAAAGGAATTTATCAAATTGGTTTAAGTCAGTAGGTCTCCAAGTGTGTTCTGGAGACTCACAGGGTCCCCAAGAATATGTCAAGGTGTCTTCAAGGCCAAAACTGCTTTCACAGTAATGCCTATTTTTTCCCCTTTTTTCCCCACTCATTAGTAGAAAATAGATATTCCCAGAGGCAACATGGCATATGATATAACAACAGTCAAAATGCAAAAACAAGGAATCCCTTGGCAGTCCAGTGGTTAGGACTCAGCACTCTCATTGCCAAGAGCCTGGGTTCAATCCCCGGTCAGGGAACTAAAACCCCACAAGCCATGTGGTGTGGCAAAAAAAAAAAAAAAAAGTAAAAGCAGATATGAGAAGCCAAGTATTTCTACTAAGACAGACATTAAAGAGATTTGTAAAAATATAAAACATTGCCACTAGCCTTACTAAAGTTTGTAATATGTGATTATTTTAAATAAATAAATAATATTTATTATTTTAAATAAATATTATTATAAATACTGTTTATAGTCACAACTATGGGGTTTGTTTTTATTATTAAATTAATAGTAAATAAATACTATTCAGTCTCAGTTTTCTCTTTCATTATGGTCAGTAGAGATCTGACCCACATAAAGAAAACTCTTCAAGGTTCCTAATGATGCTGAAGAATGGAGTTTACTGTAAAGAATGTTCAGGAAGATGCACTAGAACTGAAATGTCTGAGGTCCAGCCAGAATGGAGAGGCTCCGAAACCAGCAACTGAGCTGCTCACCACCAAAGCAGACTTTCTTCTCATTGCTTAGTTGCTAAGTTGTGTCCAACTCTTTGCGACCCCGTGGACTGCAGCCCGCCAGGCTCCTCCGTCCATGGGATTCTCCAGGCAAGAGTACTGGAGTGGGGTGCCATTTCCTTCTCCAGAGGATCTTCTCAACCTGGGGACTGAACCCACATCCCCTACATCGGCAGGTGGGTTCTTTACCACTTGAGCCACCAGGGAAATCCCCCCTACAGGAAGGGTATGTGCTAAATGGATTCATTGATATTAATGGCCTCTAAAATCTGTTTCGATTCAGATTGTGCAATTCCCTTGAGAAAGGAAATGAGAAAGTTGGCTGAGATGCTGTTCTCATAAGGCTGCTGGAGGAGGGGGCAGATTGGCACGTGGTTATGGGTGGAAGTTTGGGGTGAAGCAGAAGGTGAAGAGTTCTCCCCAAGCAAGGGACATGCACTCTGACCACTGTGCCTGAGGTAGGATCTCTGAGAAGAGGCTCTGGGTTCACACCCCAAGTCACCCCCATTTCTCAGGGGCCTCTGTCTAGTCAAAGCTATGGTTTACCCAGTAGTCATGTATGGATGTGAGAGTTGGACTATAAAGAAAGCTGAGTGCAGAAGAATTGATGCTTTTGAGCTGTGGTGCTGGAGAAGACTCTTGAGAGTCCCTTGGACTGCAAGGAGAGCCAACCAGTCAATCCTAAAGGAAATCAGTCCTGAATATTCACTGAAAGGACTGATGCTGAAGCAGAAACTCCAATACTTTGGCCACCTGATGCGAAGAACCGATTCGTTGGAAAAGACCCTGATGCTGGAAAGATTGAGGGCAGGAGGAGAAGGGGGATTACCAAGGATAAGATGGTTAGATGGCATCACCGACTCAATGGAAATGAGTCTGAGTAAATTTCGGGAGTTGGTGATGGATGGGGAGGTCTGGCGTGCTGCAGTCCATAGGGTCACAGAGTCGGACACGACTGAGCGACTGGACTGAACGGAACTGGAAGGATAAAGGCTGGTTTCCCTAATGGCCCCACAAGTCTCCCCTGAACATTCCAGAAACTAATGGTTAAGAGTCATCTGAAGAGGAAAATTGGTCAGAGCACACATGATTCCTCCTCTGGACTATGTCACCTCCAATAACTTGGAAGTCTTGACTCTGCAGACTCATTGTTCCAGTTCTACTGCTGGTATCAACATTTTTATCTAACACTCACACATACTCGTTGTTGTTGTCCAGGCGCTAAGCATGTCTGGCTCTTTGCAGCCCCATGAACTGCAGCACATTAGACGTCCCTGTCCTTCACCATCTCCCTGAGTTATTTACATATATGTTTCTCTTCTCTTCCACTCAGTTTTATATCAAAATTTAAACACAGCTGCACCCAAGATAAATGTGCAAACTAGGAGAATGCAGTTCACAGAGGAAATGCAAAAGATGATAAGCAAATGAAAAAAAAAAACAGTAAGTATCAAACTAAATGCAAAATAGGCACTTTAAGGAGTACCAGCTGCCCCTATAAAATTAACACGTTTGAAAACGATGCAGGTAAACCCTGGCAGATGTGCATGAGAGACTTCCGTACCTTGCCAGGAAGAGCCTCGGCAAAAAAATCTTTCCGAAAAGTTCTTTGTGCCTTTACAGAGACTCAAACCGTTCCTGGTCTCTGACATAGAAATTCCAGGTCGGGGACTCTGTCTAAAACAGTCACACGTCTATGGTCAAAGGTTTCTGCATAATGATATGCATTTTAAAGAGAAACTGCCAAAGCATTCTTCTTTGACAACAAACCAAAGAATTAGTTCCATGGGGAAAAGTAAGACACCTAACCCTCAGGACCAAATCGGCTTGGTCATCAAACGCACACTGATTCTTGAGACAGCCCCCACCCGCTGTTGCTTGAAGCTTCGGTCCCCTCCAGGGGGGATCACACAGGAGGTTCCATGTAGGGAGGGGCCAGACACTTCCCACCACTGCTGTGTCTTCCATGCCTTGGCTCAGAGAGATGCGTACATCTGTTGAGTCCTTGTAGGAAATAAGCAAGTAATTGCTGTGACGCTGTACGTGTCCAGCGACCACAGGCAGGAGCACAAGATGGAGATCAAAGTGTGAGGATGTGGTACCAGATCGTCAGGGACTCGGGCTCATGTGGACACTCCCTTAGGACCGGGCACCTTAGGACCGGCCACCTCCACTGATCGATGTTGGGTTTCCAATCTTAAGGAAATAGAATCTCACTTCTCTGAATGTGTTTATTTTACTTGAAATCACTTGGTCCCTAATTTTAAGTTCACCACTAAGACTTTGAAAAAAAAAATGTTGTTATCAAAACCACGCCCATGTAGAAAATGGCCTTTCTCCTTCACCACTGCAGAGACAGAGGGCTGCCTGCCCGGGGAGACGCTTGCTATCCGCTGCCATGAGGTAGGACCACGTTGCTTTTTCAACTCGACATTCTCAAGTCTCATTAACAAACGCCCTTTCTTCTGGAGACTTACTCCCAAGGGAAGATGTCTTCTCTGATCATTGTGGAAACTTCCAACAACCGTGCCAAGTTCTCAACAGTCATTGTGGGGGACCGGATGAGTAGGGCTTTCCGGAAACTAGCATCAGAACAAAAGAGCCGTTTCATCACTCCATCATCGGCGCGTTTGTGTGTGCATGTGTGTGTGACAGATGTGCTTCTTTTACTATTCCCAGGTCACAAATGCTGAAGTGTTAACCAGCTTTTTGGGGGTGAGAGGGACAGGAAAGGGGGGAGAGGCACAGAAAACTCATTACCTTAGTCTGTAAAAGACCAAGTAAAAAGGCTCTAGGACCCAAACCACTGCACACGGAGGAAATGTTTTTCTCACGCAGTAGAGACTGGCCCGTCACGGGGACCATCCTAGCCTCTCCGAGTCTTGCTGTCTCCGTGTCCTCCAATTCCGGAGGATGCAAAGCATTTCATTCCGGGTTTCCTTCACTAGTTCATTTATTCATGGTGAATGCTGCTTTGTTCTATGCCCTCCTGGTACAAAGAAGTAAAATAATACCATCCTACTCAGACCCAATGGTTTGCCATTTTTCTCTCAGAATAGCAGCCATCGGTATCAGTGTCTCTATACAAAACAGTCTAAAATATTCCCGTGTTCACAAGGAACCTCAGAGTTTTAAGGGTTCATTCATTCATTTCTTGTGAATCCAGCAAAGATGTGTTGAAAGACCGCTCTCTAATGCGAAAGCATTTGCCCCCGAGGATATAAAAGCAACAAGGACAAGTCAGTCCTTGCAGGGACTCACAGGATTACGTGTGGGCTGTGTTTACTGGTTCAGTCATGTCTGACTCTTGGCAACCCCGTGGGCTGCAGCCCTCCAGGCTCTTCTGTCCATGAGATTCTCCAGGCAGGAATACTGGAGTGGGTTGCTGCACCTTCCTCCAAGGAAGGCTGGGAATCTTCCCAACCCAGGGATCGAACCAGCATCTCTTGTGTCTCCTGCATTGGCAGATGGGTTCTTTACCCCTAGCGCCACCTGGGAAGCCCTGCAATATTTCTGAGAGAAACTAAAATGTCAAGGGAAGAGCATTCCCGTGAGACAGGTCAGAAGACGTCCCTGTGGGGATGTGGAAGGCTGCAACCTACAGGCAGCAACCTCTTTCCTAAAAATGTGAATATAGAAAAAAAAAAAAAAACTGGGCTAGGCCACGGAGCTGGTTACCAGGCTACAGTTCAATATCTAAACATAAGTAGACTAGTCTGTGTAATTATGGAAGAGATGCTACCAATGCTTATCGAATTTTAGGGGGCCTGGAGGAAGCCTGTGGCAACAAGAAACCTATAAGAACTTGTTCAAGATGAAAGCAGGGATGTTAGCACATGAGCAGAAATTTTGAATGGGTAGAGGTACTGTGGTGTTGGAGGAGACTCTTGAGAGTCCCTTGGACTGCAAGGAGATCCAACTAGTCCATCCTAAAGGAGATCAGTCCTGAGTGTTCACTGGAAGGACTGATGCTGAAGTTTCACTGAAGCTGAACCTCCAGTACTGTGGCCACCTGATGCAAAGAGCTGACTCTGGAAAAGACCCTGATGCTGGGAAAGATTGAGAGCAGGAGAAGGGAAAGATAGAGGATGAGATGGTTGGATGGCATCACCGACTGGATGGACATGGGTTTGGGTGGACTCCGGGAGTTGGTGATGGACAGGGAGGCCTGGTGTGCTGCAGTCCATGGTGTCGCAAAGAGTTGGACACAACTGAGCGACTGAACTGAGCTGAGGGTACCCAAGCGCTGCGGTGGAGAAGCAGCCCTGAAATGCATGTTTAGCAAGAATGGACTTTGCTCTCAGACTTCTGGTATCTCCATCTGGGTGGAGATCGAAAAAAACTGAGCCAAAGTTTTCTCACAGTGTTTTGCCACTTCTGCTTCCGGACTCATTCAGAAACCCGGAAGAAGCAAGAAAGATAAAAATGAAAACACTGTTTATTTTTTTTAAATGACAATTGATTTTTATCCACAAAACTCATTCTACCTCATTTAGATATGTTTGAGATTATAGGCAAATGTCCCTAATGAATCTATTTCTATTTAGAGAGAAACACTGTTTATTCTTGACATTCTCTACCTTAGCTTGGGGAGAAATAATGTCTTCACTGTTTGATTTCAATAAATGCAGAAAATGGAATTAGTTACAAAATTTGAATTTCTTTAATGAAAAAAAATATTAAAGAACCATATTGGTGAGTATTCAGGATCAGAAAAGCTTCTTTTCTCCATTAGTAAACTTGGAAAAACTGAATTTTCTGGAACAGTTAATTATCAACACTGATTAGAGAAAAGACACAGGTAACTTTCTCTGCTGTAATAACCAAATTTTTTTTTTATATCAGCCCAAACTTTACTGTAGGAAATCAAAGTCTTTAGTTTAAATATTCATATACAAGTAAATATTGTATTTTTATACTATTATTTACTATTTATACCTACTGATGTAAAATGATCTTAATTCCATGCTATGCTGCGTTATAAATGTTCCATAAACCCAAGAAACACATCTTCTAGTTGAAACAAAATTGGTTTTCCTCTCTAATTGAATCTCCTTGTCTAGTGCACTTTGCTACGACTCCCTGCTAGAAGGCTGCCTGTGTTCGCTTTCACAATTTCGAGTCACAGGATGTGGCTGCCTCAATTTTTATCTCCATCTGGCAAAACATAACCAACCTGTTTAAGTTCTCAGCTCCGACTTTATAGCAGCTAAATGTTCCTTGGGTTCCCGGCCCCCCACCAACTCCATGACGCGTATTTCCTATAAAACCTGAAGTCAGTGCACTTGTTTGGGGAACTTGCAGCAATGCATGACAAACAGCCTAAACTCGTGGCACCCAGCCGAGCTGCATCAGTTGCTAAACAAGTTTCTGAGATCCCTTTGGTAGCTCCCGAGCACACCCTGTTCTGAATTAGCCTCTCCTATTCTCCTGGCAGGTGTTAGATTCAGTGGTGGGGGGGCGAGGGGGTGGAAATATTGAAAACAAAACAGAGAAAGGAAGGAAAGCAACAGTATCTTCTGGTTTAAAACCTGAGGATGGCAGGTATCTCTTTCTTCCCTGTGTAAACAATGCAAACACATCTGTGACCCTTTTCACCAGGAAGAGGTTGGTTCTAGCACATCTTATCAGAGACAACTGCCTGACACAGTTGAACTGGTCTTAGAGAGGGACATGCCTTGTGGCCCCTATGATAAGAAGTGGGTCTCTGTTCATCAATGAAATAGGGACTGAATTGCTGTTTTGCCTTTGGGACAACTGGTAAGTACACAGATCATTCTTACATGGAAAAAAAAATGATGCCCTTACAAGGAAGATGTTTTTATATTGCTCTGTTAAGCCTTCTTAAACCTTTTTACTATCTTGCGGCTATAGTAAAATTCTCAAATTTGTGGATATTTCTGATCTTTTAAGTTTCTAAACAACAACAAAAAAATCAATGTCCCCTTTGGTCACTTTAAACAGTAACCCATCAAACTTCCTGGTGAACAATGCTTTGTATGTTCTTCTTGGAAGCATCCAAGGGTTACGTCCTTCCCGAATTGCACAGCGGTACTGCTGGGGGAGTCCTAGAGAAGTGATCTCAGCTAAACCACTAGTTCCCAAGGAAGGTGATGAGGGTCTGAGATTTTGCTCTCAGACCACTGGCAATGCCTAAAGACTTTTTGGGTGGTCCTGACTGTGGTGGAGGGGAGAAGGGGGCAAGGGAGGCCACGATGTCTAATTTGTAAAGACCAGGGGTGCTGCTGAACATGGTACAATGCACAAGACAGCCCAGTTATCCAGCCCAAAACGCCCATCACACTCAGACTGCGTTCATTTCACTTTAGGGAACTGAGCTCCGAGGACATCAGGTGACTGACCCACCACCACCCAGAGGAGTCTGCGAGAGTTGAAGCAAGAGAAACTGGTGACAGGGTCAAGGTTCAAAGCGTGTCCCTGAACGTCTAATCTCATATTCATTTCATTCTGTCAGGCAAATCGCTATGAACCTTGGGGTGTACAAGAGCATTTCTGGACTGAGGTTGCTCATTTTAGAGCATATAACACAGGGCAAGTCTTAAACGATCTTGTTTCAGTCTTTTTCACTCGTAAAGTGGATGAGCTAAAATAGATGATTTCTAAAGTCCTTTTTAGGATTTCTTTACTCTAAAATTCTATAATTTATAAATAATGATGCCTTACATTATAATTGTCTCCAAATTCCCTTCATCTTTCTCTCTAAACATCTCTGGGAATCCTAACCCCAAAAGAAGCAGAAAATATTGCTGCTAATTTAAACAAAACAGCACCTAACAAATACTTGACTCTCGGTAAATAGTGAAGAGCGTGGTGGTCGAGGTTTAGTTGTTAAGTCGTGTCTGACTCTTGGGACCCCACAGACTGAAGCCCACCAGGCTCCTCTGTCCATGGATTTCTCAGGCAAGAATACTAGAGTGGGTTGCCATTTCCTTCTCCAAGTGAAGAGTGCAATAAGATTCAAATATGTTATCTAAACTAAAGTGAAAGGAATAAAGGCCTCCTCCGTGTCTATGATTTTAGTAGGAAAACAAGTTTTTCTGGTCCTTTCCTATCCTATGTACATATTAACTTTATTTTGGCCGTAAACATGCAATATAAATACTAGGAAAACACAAGAAAATCAGTCATGTACTCAGCAAGATGTTTCTACCCAGTTAGTGGAATTTGCTTGACAGATAAAATCCCTGATAGATTTCCTGAGATAAAAGTCCCCCAAAACCTTCACTGATCTTGATTATCAGTAACTTTGAGAATACAGATAAGAAAAATTAATCAGTGCGTTAATTCTCATACTCATGCATTTAGAGCAAAAGTGGGATTAACGCTGCTTGTTGTGTGATCTATTTTGAAGACTAAAACATTCAGTAGGTTAATTGCTACAAGTGTAAAAGAGGACAAGGGATTTTAGGGAAAAAAAGTATAGTTCTCCTCTGTTCACTAAAAACAAAACTATTACCTGTAACCTGTGTACATAAATTTTTTTTGGGGGGGAGGGTTACCATGTAACTTTTAAGTCCTAATTTTAAATCCTTTCTTTATTAAAAAAAAAAAGCAAATGGCATTTTTAGATGTCAGACTGCTGTTAATTTTCCCACTAGTTAATTTTTTAATCAGATTAAATGAGCTACCATTTCTCTCTCTCTTTTTTTATACAAAAAGAATTTTAATCTGACCCATGTGCTATCATTATTGTTGACCTCTGGATGTTTTAACAACGTTTTGATGAATCTTAAATCAATTAACACTCTAAAGGAAAACATCTGTGGTCCTAATACTTTTTAGAGTGGCCCTTAATATTGTTTTTATAAGGAATTTTAAAGGGTATTTAGTTTTAAAGAAGTCATTGAAAATTCCATAATTCACTATGTGTTAAAACAGTAGATATGAAAGTCATGTCCATTTTATGAACAGACATGAGGCATGTGCATCTGTAAGAAAGGATTATTTAAAAAGTCAACGGAAGGAAATATTTTCCTGCCCATCAAATCCAGATGTTCAGCCCATAAAATGGAAGCCTAGAAAGAAAGGCGGGCTATGGTATCTGATACCCTTAAGAAGTGTTACTTCTGATAAAATTCATGGACAAGGAAAGCCAAATTAGATTTTTAAATGAATTAAACTTTAGTTTTAGAAGAATTCTAACAATATTTTCCACATTCAATGTGGAATGGAATAAAGGGTGAATTAAAAGACACAGGATTTCTTTTTCAGAAATAACATTATATAAATACTTCAGTTTAAAATATAAAGATTACTCTTTTAGCAAAAAAATAAAAAATGTAGATCCATGATAAGAATTTTCTTTCAAAAACTGACAAAACAGATACCAGAGCAAATATTCCACAAAACCAAGGCTTTGTGGGTTGCATTGATTTTTTTTCTTTTCTTTAGTCCATTGGTCTTTAGCAAATACAGATATTTGTAGAATAGTTTGATCACAAAATAGGCGTACACATTGAGAGTGGCTGAATATTCCCTGTTTACATTTGATTTATAGATTAATAGAACGTTTCTTGTTTTTTAAATCAAGATTTCAATTTTTATTCCGATTCATAAAGTGAAACCCTTTTGAGAGCCAATGATTACAGTACTAACAGAGCCTCGTGCCCCCTCACAGCTCTCCAAGGTCTTAAAGAATTCCTTCCATGACTTCATTTCATTGCACTTTATGAAGTGCTTTCTCGTTCCTTCTCTGTAACCACCCCATACTTAGAAAGTACATGTTGACATTTAGCTTCAGAGAAGGCATTCTGTTGAGGATCACAAAAGTCATTTTGGATTCCTTGAGCCTAAGGCACTTTTTTTTTGGTTTTGAAAATTGACTAAGCTAGATGGGGAAAACATGTAAAGTTAGACTGATGTTAATAGACAATATCTTTAGTTTCACAGCACTCCTGAAAAATAGAATGTGGCAAAACTGGCACAAATTTTACATTCCACAGCTAAAGGTACTTTCGTGATTCTTATTTCCTCAGCTTTGTATCTGACTTGTTCCACATCCAGAAGGCTGAGGTTCTACTTGTCTCTGAACCTGCACTGGCCGTTCCCTGTGGTTCTTTCATCAGCGCCTTCTAAAGGCCCTCAGTGTAGCATCGCCTTCTATTCTGAGAACAGGGATCCTCTTGTATTGCAAAGGCTTTGGTGAGTTTGTGTTGTAAGTCACCCTGAAAACGGTCTTCCACTCTGTAAGAACCTCCCTCTCTCAAATCTGTGGACTTGTGGGTTCCATCTGTTCTCAAGTTACCAGCGAGCAAACCAGCATCACAGCTGCTCACATGGAAAGCTGTTTCGAGTTCTCTTTTCTTTAGATGGAAAGTCATTCCCTTCATTCAAACTTTTATCCTTGAAACAATGGGCAAATAAAGTCATACTTGCTCCATCACTGAGCTAACACCTCTGAAAACTGATTGGTCGGTTGTCCCAGGCTTTCTCGCCCTCCTCCTTACACACGAGTGGCTGGTCTTACAGCAGCTAGGCTTTCTGATTCACTGATGCAAAAGTCACAAGCATGATCACCTATTTCCCCTGCAGGAAGAGACTGCTTACGGTACATTGGTCCTCTTTCATTCCCTCTCCCCGAACCCCAACCGTGCGTGCACGTGTGATGAAGCAGTTGTGCCTAAACAACGCTTTATACCTGAACAAAGATACAGCAGGGCCGGAAGAGAAGGCCCTACAACCATCTCCTGAGCTGAGCCTTTTCAGTATGATTTCATTATTGGGATCACAGTAAATGACCCAAACATTTGACGTGCCTGTCTTTCAACTTAAGTGAGATACCATCCCACAAAACTAAATGTGATAGTATCTATATTACTTACACTTTGGGTTTAATCTTATTAATGATTCCACTGTCCTCTATTAAGACTAGAGACCGAGGACTGTCGGAGCATTTATTTGATAGTCTGCAGGACTCTGAATACAGAAAGTGTAGAAGAGACATCAAAGAGCAGCGTGGCCCAGGCGGCTCATCCTGCCGCGCCGGGCACTCGGGAGGGGCCCGGGCTCCTTCCTTCTCAGGCTTTGTACTTAAAACCAGAACAACAGCGAAGGGGGAGTCTACCTATTCCCTCTTAGCACAGGATAGCCAGTAGCTTTTACGATAAATATCGGGAAACAAATGAACAAGCACAAGTATGAGCCAGACTTGATCATGGTTATGAAGCTAAGTTACATGAGATTGCATTTGGAAAATGTTGAGAGTAGTATTCGGTCAGCACTACTCTTCTTGCTAGTTAACTACCAGTGAGTACCAGTACCTCAAAAGATTTACTTGTAAGAAAACCTCTAAGCTGAAATTAAAACCGTATTTGTGTGTGGTCTCGAAAGACAAATCCTCGTGTGTATGCTGCAGAGTTATCAAAAGCTGTTAGTTCCACCTAGTAGCAGACTATGGCATAACCAACTGTTTCATTTCTCAAAGAAATGAAAGATTTAAAATCTGATTTGGAAATAAGCCTCTTACAGAGGAAGACAAATGCTATATGATATCACCTCTATGTGGAATATAAAAAAAAATACAAATGAATCTATGTGCAAAACAGAAATAGACTCATAGACATAGAAAACACACTTATGCTTACCAAAAAGAAAGGGAAGAAGGAAGGATAAATCATAGGATTAACAGATACACACTACTATGCATAAAATAGATAAGCAACAAGGATTTATGGTGTAACTCAGGGAATAATATGCAATATCTTATAATAAGCTATAGTGGAAAATAAAGTATATATAACTGGGTCACTTTACTATACACCTGAAACTAACAAAATAATATAAATAAACTGTATTTCAAAAAAGAAATAAGCCTTTAATGTAACAAATTCACTTTCAACAACCCACCACAACCTGTCCAAGTATTGCCTTAAATAGTATTTAAAAGATTCTTTTTATCAGTAACCATCAAAACAAGGTCCCCACAATAGACTCAACAGAGCATTGTTTTTTGAGTTAAATTCCTAATTTATTAAGTTCTCAATGTATTTTACACAGTTTTTATTTAAAAACTATTGTACCTTTCTTTTTTAATAGCTAAGCCAGCAAGCTATGCATATGATATGTAAGATATTTGATATTTGATATATCACTTATAACACATATATGTGATATTTGATATACCATGCCTCTAAATATTATTATAACTTCATTCACATTTATTTTTGTGATAATATTCAAGTCAAATGGGGATATTTGACAATAATTAGTAAATTCATAATCTCTGATCAATAACCTTTCAAGAGGCATCATGAATTGGGATTTCTAATGGGGTTTACTGGATTCTTATTACATGCCAGCAAACATGTTAAGCCTTTCACAATCATCACTTCTTTTTTTCAACATCCAAAGCAAAACATTCTCCATTTTCCCACTAGCTACCCCTTCTCACATTCTTCTCTTAAACCCCACTGCCAACCCCTTCAAACACAGTGCACCAGGCCTCAGGTTCGAGTCCCCGGTCCTTCTCCATCAGAACATTCTTCCAGGTGTCTCAGAGTCAGTCCCTCAGCTCTGAATTCATCTGCACACAGTGAATCCCAAAGTTATGGCTCCGATCAAGACTTAATGAGCCCCTTAGTCTTAAAAAAAAAATTATTGGAATATAGCTGCTTCGTAGTATTTGTTAGTTTCTGTGATACAGCAAAGTGAATCAGATACATATATATATCATATATGGTTTTTTATAATAGATACATATACATGTATATACATATATATACGTGTGTGTGTGTGTGTGTGTGTGTGTTAGACATGTCCAATTCTTTGTGACCCATGGACTGCAGCCCACCAGGCTCCTCTGTCCATAGAATTCTCCAGACAAGAATACTGGAGTGGGTGGTCACTCCCTTCTCCAAGGGCTCTTCCCAACTCAGAGACCAAACCTGGGCCTCCTGCATTGCAGGCAGATTCTTTACCATCTGCGCCCCCAGGGAAGCCCGCACATCTGTGTCTCCTCTTTTCTGAATCCCCTTCCCGTTTAGGTCTCCCCAGAGCAGTGGCAGAGGGCCCCATGTTATACGGTAGGTCCTCAGTAGTCACGGTGTACCAACAGGGCGCATACGCCAATCCCGCTAAGCAGGGAGACCCTACGCTTAGTTTAACTCCAGCTGGCTTCTCCACGTCTCTACATGGATGTCCAGTGAGAATCCCAGCATGGACAAAACAGACCCTGGATTGTCTGCCTCCTCCTGGGACGTTTCCCATCTTCATGGCTCACGGGGGAAATAATGAGTCATTCTGCACGACGTCTTACTTCCTTCCACACCGCAACTTCTCCAGACCCTGTGCAAACCTGTCCTTTCTGCTACCATCAACACTCAGTCCAGATTCTCCCTTCTGCCATCTCGCCTGGTGCTAACTAGTCCCCAGACTCATCTCATCTCCAGCCTGCTCTCCCCACAGCACCAGGATAGTTTCTGAAGAAGGAAAAGAGGCTAGGTCATTCTCTGTGTGAAAATTCCAAATGGCTTCTTCTCAGTGCACTTAGGGTGAGTCCACACTCTTTCCACCCCCAAGAGGAGCCGGGAACCTGCCCCTTCTGTTGCTCTCTCCCTCTTCAGCACACCTGAGTACTCCTGAGTACCTGCCACACTGCAAGCCTTTCTGGGCCGTGAACCCATCCATTGTTTGCTTTTTCCAAAGGGTCTTTGCACCTGCCAGTTGCTCTTCACGTGAATCTTTATACTCTTGGCGGCTGACAAGCAGCTTGGTGACACTTCCTCAAAGAAGCCCTCCTTGGTCACTCTGTCTGAAGGTCCATTCACGCCCGCCTGATGGAGGTCATACCACACTGCTTCACTTCCCAACACTCATCAACATCCGCATGTTCTCGATTATGTATTTGGTTTTCTGTTATCTTTCTTGCTAAGATGTAAGCTTCAATAAAGTTGTATTTACCACTATTTACCACTATTTTTATTCCTGGTGTATTTACCTCTAGGTCAGCACTTGGAATAGTTCCTGGCACATAGTAGGGACTCTAAAAACAATTAAATCAATGAGTAAATTGTCTTATTTAAGAACTGCTGCCATGATTCCCATTGTACAGATAATGAAGCTGAGAATTTAAGAGGTAACTTTCTTCATGTTTCGTAGTTGGAAAGCTCAGACTGAAGTCTAGGCAAGATGGCAAAGGTTAATTTCTTCAGCACTTTAAAAGTAGAACTTGCCTGAATCCAACATTTTTAGCATCATCTCTTTTTTAACTAGTAATAAGCATGTTTATCTATCTGCAATATTCAAGGAGTTCTTCAAAATCAACAGGGAAAAAGTGGCAATGGCAATGTAAATGGGCGAATATAAATGGCCTTCAAAGATGAAGTTTAACTGCTAGTTACTAGTAAAGATGAAATTTACTAGAACAAGAAAAGTAAATATTAAAAGAAAGGAATATCGGGGACAGGGGGAATTGCCCCTATAAACTTGGCAGAAGTGTAAAAGAATGAAATACAAGTGGTGACAAGCAGAGGGGGTTTGAGAACTCATAAATTTTGAAGCATATATTGATAACGTCTAGCATGTGTTGATAACGTCTAGCATGTATTGATAATGTCTAGAATGTATTGATAATGTCTAGTATTATCTCTTTAAATTTCTTCTGTCAACTTCCCGACCCTTTTCTTGTCCTCATCTGCCTCCTTCATATCATCACTTCCTCTCACAGTCAAAACTCTGAACTGGTGTCTTCCACTTTCTTTATGCTTTTTTTGTGAGTATAGATCTTGATCACACCTGAAGAATCAATAAGCAAATTAAGAAAATAAAACCATGGACCACCGAAAAGCAGAGACAGGGTTTATTAGGGAAAAGTTAAAGTCTTGGTTTAGTAACCCAAAGGGGTGTAGAAACCAAAGTCTGAGAAGTCTGAGTACAATATTTGGCCTGAATTATCTGATTGGCAGCCCACATTCATCAAGGCAACCAAACAATAGATATATTTTTTTCTTTACTTTCCTTTAAGTTATCATCAACTTATTCCTGGAGTAGCAAACTGTAAGAATGCTCCACCTGATTCATTTGCTATGCCTCTGGGATGACTATGAAAAGATAATCTGGTGTCTACACTTCCTGGAATGAGACGAGAACCTCATATGTTTTCCATGATCAAAGCGTTTAGCAAAGGTCAAGTTACTTCCCTTGCTTCAAACTTCAAAAGCAAAAAAAAAAATAAAATTCTAGATACTTCTGTAAATTATTCAATAGCTTTCACTTTATACAATATCAAAACCAAATTAGGTATGGGGAAAATCCAATATTTCCATTCTATCACTCAGCTCCAGTCAGAACTGGTGCTATGCTTTTGTTAACCACCGTTTCAAGACAATGGTAACACATCACTTTTGCATTATTAACATGGCATCAATATTCATAGTTAAGACCAATTAATCAAAGATGTCTTTTTGCTTTTCATAAGAGAGAGTCTTAGATCTCGCTAAAGACACGGAAGTGGCTCAGGGTACAATGGCTCACTCGTGGAGCTAAATCAGGTGGGTGTGGATTAATCTCACCCAAATCACCTCTAAGCACTACCTCCTCAGTCTTGGTGTGAGTTGCCCATCACCAGGCAGCCATGTGCAAGTGTCCCTGCTTTTTAAACTGACCATTAGGAAGGCTGAAAAAACAAACCTAGAATCAGATAGCCTCAGTCTGAAATCACAACCCTGTGTTTCCCTGGTGGTCCAATGGGAAGACTCCACGATCTCAGTGCAGGGGCACAGGCCCAATACCGGGTCAGGGAAATAAGATTCCCACATGCCACGTGGCATGGCTAAAAAAATAAAAATTTGAAAAAAAAATCACAACGTTTACCCCCCCAACTCCCACTCTTTATGAGGGGGTGACCTTAGAAAATTACTGTGAAAGATCACCAGAAACAGTGGAGGAATTGTTTGTGTGTGTGTGTGTGTGTGTGTGTGTGTGTGTGTGTGTTTAAAATTCCTCTCCAAGTAAATATTTTATTTTCAGTTTAAATCATAAACAAACCAAAACAAATTGATACCGTTGGCTAGCTCCTCCGTACATCTATCACCTTGATTGATTAAATATCTAATAATAATCTATACAACTCAGTGGCAGCCCCAAAATTTCCATAACCAAAAGCCTGCTGAAGAAACCTGGTTGGAATGGGTGCCTAAATGTAGCCTGGCAAGAATAGAATTTGTATTTAAATAATGTACTATATGTAGATTTTAAAGGACTAATTTATCATTTGTAATTATCTGTTGCAAGTCGTCCTATTACTTTAAGGAGACAGCTTATGAAGGATTTGGAAGATTTAGAGACTTCCTTGGTGTCCAGTGGTTAAGACTCCATGCTCCCACGGCAGGTGGCTTGGGTCCAGTCTCTAGCCCAGGAAGCAAGATCCCGAATGCCACAAGGTAGAACCAAAAAAATAAGAAAAGAATCTGAAAGATGTAAAACCTTATCCCTAAGCTGCACTGCCACAAGGAGGTCACACACTACACAGGGAAAGCCATGGAATACGGTATTCCCAGCTCACGGTACAGGGAGAACACTCACAAAATATTGATTGATGAATACATGAATAAATACATAGGGTTCGCTAGTCTGGTAAAATGAAATACTCAGAAAGTGTTTAGGTGATGGGTATTGGTGACTGGTTTTTATTTCCTTATGTATTGATTTCTGCGTTTCTCAAGGTGTCTAGAATAATCGTGGTTCATCCGGGGAAAAAAATGCGAGATGCAGTTTTATGCACAGCATGTGACTGAAAGAGAACAGCAGGAAAGAAAGAAAAACTATTAGCAAGGAGTTTAAGAATTTGTTTTTCTTTTGTCTATTTCCTGAAATTTTCTATCACATAGAAATTTTTCTATGAACAGTTCATTTAAGGAACAACGACAACAAAAGGACAATACAAATCTTTTCTACGACTTAAGTGCTTTCCAAGGACAGAGTTGGGTTGGACCATTCAACTCTGGTAAATGAGTAGAGACCTGCTGAAAACCTACCAGGTGAGAAACAGCCAGAGAAACAGGCCTCCGGGTCAGAAGAGGACCTACCCAAGTGTGAAAGGCGCAGAAGACCAGGGGAAGTCCAGGAGGGCTGCCCGGAGGAGGTGACCTTTGAACTAAATTTTGAAGAGCAATTGTACTTTGCCCAATTTAAAAACATTATGGAGATAAGAAAGCACAGTGGGGGAGAGTTGCAACAGCTTGCAGGCAGGAAAACACTGTATTTTAGGAAAATGGAAGTGACAAGAGTATACAGCACATGTCACAACGTGGCTCCAGATGCCGCTGGAGAAATCTAGTGGGATCCCCTAACCGCGTGCTGTGCTAACTGCTTGCATTTTTCCTAAACGCACAGAGAACAGAGGAGGGTGCTTGTGTGTTAGTCGCCCAGGCATATCCAAGACTTTGTGAGCCCGTGGACTGCAGCCCGCCAGGCTCCTCCGTCCGTGGGATTCTCCAGGCAAGAATACTCGAGTGGGTTGCCAGTCCCTTCTTCAGGGGATCTTCCTGACTCAGGGATCGATCCCTGGTCGCCCACATTACAGGCAGATACTTTACCATCTGGGCCACCAGGGAAGCCAGTTAGACACTTTATTCTTTTACTTCACTTGCCATGGTGTCTTGAGAACATTTTAAACTGTTGTTGATTGTTCTGTTTATCTTTTGCTCCACCAATTAGTAAGTTGGCACAAACAAATGAGAATTAACATACAATAGTGCTAGACTGTACAGCAGTCCAATAAGTATTTCTAAAGTTCCCATTGGCTACCTGAGAAATAACAAAAACTCACAGTCTCAAAGGAGACTTGCGAAAAGAGCTCTCAATCACAAAATGGGTGTTGCAAATAGAGGTATCAACACAAAACAGATCCGATGATGGCTAGTACTGCCCAATCTAAAATTTGACAAAAGTGAAAAATTATATCACATAAATTACATTTTATGTGACTTTGAAATGTGAAAAAAGAAAGAAAGAAATCAACAGTGTCTAAAACTGCACACAGGAAATGTTGTTTCTAGCTACATAGAAAAATTAAAGCCTTTTGGAGGAATTTAGATCTGTACTGCTCGACAGGAAAAATTACACTTGGAAAAATCATAGGGCCTCCCGGTGGCTCAGATGGTAAAGAATCCTCCTGCAATGCAGAAGACTTTGGTTCTATCCCTGGGTTGGGAAGATCCCCTGGAGGAGTACATGGCAACCTCCTCCAGTATTCTTGCCTGGAGAATCCCATGGACAGGGGAGCCTTGTGGGCTACAGTCTGTGGGGTCGCAAAGAGTCAGATACAACTGAGCGACTAAGCACGTATATTGCTTGACAAGAAAAATTACACTTAGAAAAACAATAGCCATAAAGGAAAAATTCCCACAGGTATAAACTATAATCAGTAAATATGATGTGAATAAAAATCAATTCATGAATTTAATAACAATTGTAAAAGCTACATGAAAACTGATGCTGTTGAACTTTAGTAAAATAAAAATGGAAAGACTGGTTATGATTCAATTAAGTTATATAAAAAATACTCACAGAATTAAATTGGCTTAATGGAGGGAGATTTTTGTGTGAAATCTGTTTTCAAGGAAAACTCAAAAATGTTGGTATATTCTAATTTAAGGTTTATATTCATAAATGTTGAGTCAAAACACTCCTGATCAAAACCACAGGATCGATATGTTCTCTGTCCCTCTGGAAGGCACTGAAGAAGGCCTGAGCAAAGGTGAGTTTTGCCCTTTACAAAAATAGTCCTAGTGGGATCCGAGGAGAAGCAAGGTTCCAGACTATGTTTACAGTAAGAAATAAGACCCTGGAGCAGAGCTGGGATACAGGATGGATCTATAAATCAAGAAGTAGAATCCAGAGGAGTTTGCAAACCTCTAAAATAGGGGATACGATATTTAAAACATTCAAAGATTCCTAAGAGTTTATTTCTCTGCCACACAGACTCCAACTTCATCTTCCCAGACTCTCCAAAGAAGTGTGACTTGCATATTTCAATGGAGAAGAGCTATGTGCTGACTGCATGGGATTATAAATGGAATTTTCAACTTTGTAGAGTGTCTCATCGTTTTTAAAGCATTTTGACAAGATTATCGCTTTTCATGCCAAAGACAGTTTATAGATGAGCAAACTGTGGATCAGAAGTGGAAAATGATTGGACCCAGATGATACAGTTCATCGAATATGATTTCCAATGAATTTCTCATTCCACCTGCCATGGTCTTCTCCAACTTAGAATGGGTCCTGACTCACTTTCTATGATGTTTAATATGTCTCTTTTATCAGTAAATGAAGGATTGTTTTTTTTTCCTTTAAGTAGACATTTAAAATACAGTGACCACACTTTGTTCCCTTGATATTGCCCCTCTGATAACATCTCCTAACACCATCACTTATACACATGTCTCTAATCCCTTTTCATGACTGTCGGGACATTTTTTTAACTGACAACACAGAGATTCTTCTCATCCACCAGGGATTTTTGCTAAGTGCACTTGGCCAGCGGCTCATTTCCTAACACTAGGAAATGAGCAGGACATTGAGGTGCCCTCAGCCCTTAGGCTTTGCTCCAGAAGATCACTTTTTCAGGGGGTTGATGAATTTCCTCCAGTCAATCGAATTTTGCTTGAAAGTAAACTTTTACATATATGAATGACAGTTATTTCCATTTAGATATCATGACACGTAGTTACAATTTATCACACCTGCAAGACACTTGCAGGAGAAACTGAAGGTTTAGTAAGGCAAATTTTTTTCACTTCAGAAACGTGTGTCTCATTTTTAACAGGAAACGAATGTTTAGTTTTCAGCACTGTATAACTATGCACCATAAAAGATGTTAACGTTTGCTTCAGTTTGGGTCATCGGTAAAGAACCTAATAAAAGCATTGATAATCTTCCTGATTATCTTTTCAAAAATGAATCAGCGGAAGGTACAGTGATGGGACGTGAGCAATTCTTGAGGACTTCACCAACACTGACTTTCTGTTTGCTTCTGTTTGTCCCAGCTGAAAGAGTAGGGAGCTTTCCGTTTTTTTTATTTTTCCTTGTTTCTGTTGTTATATCTGAACATATAATATTCTGCTTGCAAAATTCCTCAAACTCTTGAGAGACTGAAATTTAAGTAATATATTGATGTATATATTTAACGGTTTAAGGAATGCATATTAAAGATTTTAGGAAATAATTAAATATTTTCTAATCTAAATATCAGTTGGGTTAGCTGTGTAAAAAAAAACCCAATAATTTCTATAATATTTACTTCCATGTGTTTCAGAAGTATGTAGAAATAGATATCACATGGTATTTTTAAATGAATAGCCTGCCATATTTTTTTCTTTATCCTTCCATAAGACTACTATCTTTGTTTTTTTTTTTTTAATTGAAGTACAGTTGATTTATAATATTGTTTAATTTCAGGTGTACAGCAAAGCGATTCAGTGATTTTTTCCAGATTATTTTCCATTATTAGTTATTACAAGACATTGAATATAGTACCCTGTGCTATACAGTAACTCCTCATTGCTTATAAGACTACTCCTAATATCTTTATGCTTGTAAACGTCATCGCATTAATTCTGTAGTGTTAGGCAGCTTTGATGTGGTTGGGTGCCTTATAATGAAAAAAACTATTCAGACAAAATTAAAATTAAGTTTAAACTGAGGTTAAGTTAAATTCCATTGTTTTCTCTCCTAACATTTCTCATAAACGTAGAAGATGACTGAAAACAACCAGGGAACTGTCCCAAAGACGAATTTCGTTCTCTGCACCATTGCCTTACACACACAGGGTCTGAAAACAAAACCTTGCAATGTTCACGCTAGACTTTCAGTAACAAATTTCATCAACCTAACTACAAATCTCTGCTCTTCACCTGCTCAGACGGGAATTCAGCGTCACATTATCTAGGAAGAAGTGATTCTCAGACTCCTCCAGGCTTGCTACGCACAGACAGTGAGGCTGACAGGGTGAACTGGCTTCCATCCGCCCTTGGAAACAGCCCCAGTGCTCTGGGCCAAGTGCTGCCCACGCGGGTCCGCGGGAAGGCTGGACAAGGCCCCACATGCCGTGTATCCCGGCCGCATGAGTCCCTCCCTTCCTAGTTCTTACTTTTTGCCCCAAGGACATCTGGATTTGAAGAACAAAACTGATCCACCAAACAAAATGGCTCTAACAAGAATGTCCAAAAGAGCAAGTCAAGAAAAACTTAGGAACAATATTCTTGAACATTGGATTCTTAAGAAATCAGAGGCTCTTTCCAGATAAAAGGTAAAATGATATGAAAGAAGGAAATGGGGGTGGGGGGAGGCAATACCTGTAAAGATTTAGATCTAAAATGATTTTATCTAATCTTGGTAAAATTGTTCATTTTATCAAACAGCCTCCATCCTTCAACTTGGCCTCTGGCTAGTTTTTTCATCTTATATTTCTCCTCTTTCTGTCTTTACTTTTTTCTCATCTCCTCCCCCTACCCCTGCCTCATTTCTCTACTATTATAATCTGCAGGTATCCACCCCCCCAAAAAAAGATGCCTATTACTTTTTCAGCACCTGGGAAGAAATCAAGCACAAAAAAGATGATTCCTGCTTTCATGTAAGTTACACTGGGAAGCGTGATCTGATTGGTAAATAGTAATGCCAAGAGCCAAAGTACTGGAGTTTCCAGTAGTCACGTATGGATGAGAGAGTTGGACTGTGAAGAAGGCTGAGCGCTGAAGAATTGATGCTTTTGAACTGTGGTGTTGGAAAAGACTCTTGAGAGTCCCTTGGACTGCAAGGAGATCCAGTCCATTTTAAAGGAGATCAGCCCTGGGTGTTCTTTGGAAGGAATGATGCTGAAGCTGAAACTCCAGTACTTTGGCCACCTCGTGCGAAGAGCTGACTCATTGGAAAAGTCTCTGTTGCTGGGAGGGATTGGGGTCAGGAGGAGAAGGGGACGACAAAGGATGAGATGGCTGGATGGCATCACCGACTCGATGGACGTGAGTTTGAGTGAACTCCGGGAGCTGGTGATGGATAGGGAGGCCTGGCCTGCTGCAATTCATGGGTTCGCAAAGAGTCGGACACGACTGAGCCACTGAACTGAACTGAACTGAATTCCAAGAGCAACAAATTGAAACAGTATGTGAAACACTTTCATTTTTTATACAAGGAAGGGTGATAAAATGTGTAGAATCGTGGTGGAGATATTTTGTGGCAAGAGTGATGACAGAGAATTTTAGAGGGGAAATAGGATTTGCACAGTACCTTAAAGGTCTGGAGCGAGTGTAGAGAAGCAGGGTGTTGAAACTGCCTCCTGCCTGTTCTATTTTAGTCCATCTTAAAAGGAAAAAATATCCCTGCCCAGCTCCTGTCTCCCTGAGGAGTGCCCCGGCAGTGAGTTTAGAACGCAAACCAAGGCAATGAGACGTCCGAGGGTGTTTTCCTCTTTCATTTTATGTTTTTAAAGCTGTAGGGTGTGAAAAGAAATGGACAGATGAGGAGATAGTTACAATATGAGTGTGAAAAGTGATAAAGACATGAATGAAAGGGATGGCAATGGAGATGAAGACGGGAAAGATTTTAGACATCTTTATAAAGTAAAATGATAGGACTTGGGGACCATTTAAATATACATATTTCAGACTTTCGCTTTTGCAAAAACGCAAGGCAATGAAACAAGATTCCATTTAGGCAAGGAGGTAGGGTCACCCGTGTAAGGGGTGAATCTGGAGACAGAGAATAAGGACCATTAGTACATAGCAGGTGATGATAAGGAACTCTGAGTTTCAGTTCAGTTCAGCCACTCAGTCGTGTCCAACTCTTTGCGACCCCATGAACCGCAGCACGCCAGGCCTCCCTGTCCATCACCAACTCCCGGAGTCCACTCAATGAGAATAAAACTGGCCGAAGATTGAGTCCTGCAGAACCACAAAGTTAAAAGCAGACAAACATGGAGAACCAGTAGACAGATGAGAAACCAATATTTACTCATACATATGTTTGTATGCGTGATGAAATAACTGGCGCATATTGCATACAGAGCCCACACACGTATGACTAGCCTGTTCATGTGTGTGTGTGAACGTGTAGAAGCATCTACACTCTTACAGAGGTTAACTATCACTGGCAAAAGGACACCACGTAGCCCAGAACCCAGCAAGGACCTAGCTCAGCAGTGAGTGCACCGACCCTGCTCCGCCTCGTGAAGCAAGGGTAGAAATGGAAGCAGACCCCTAGCCTCACCTCACCTTCCCCTCACCAAATGCGTTTCAAATCTTAGCAACAAGAAGGATCCCAGGCAGGTGTGTATTAGGAAAAACACTTTCCAAAAACTCAGTACGTCTTCATCCCCACACCCCCAAAACTCTACATTGTATTTAGACCTTAATAGGATTGCCGATCCAATTCCATTCACAGTTAGACTGAACTCCTGCAAGTGTGCAAGGCAAAGTACGTGTTTGTAACATAAGCTATTTATTTTCTGTCGATGGAAAAATGAAAAACTACGTCCAGGAAACAACTCTTAACCATTATGACTCATAACTTACATAATTCCTGCATTCATAGCTGTGACGGTACAAGGCTGTAACCTGGCCATACTTTGTTCAAGCCAGAGATCACTCATCTCTACCTGCATTCTTGAAACCACCTCTCTCCCCGCGAATTATTTAGAAAATTTAAACAAAATGTCGGTTTCCTGTTATCTCAGCAAAGAGGCACAGAGCAAAGAGATTACTGACTTTTATGTAAAACTCAACCCAGCATTGTGACTGCTCTGGGAAAGTTGAACTTTGCCAACATTTGCATTTTAGAGATGAAATAACATATCCAAGTTGTGCATCAATTTATCCACTGATGTTTCTCTCCATTTGGCTCTATTTCTTTATGTGTTTAGAATACACAATATAAATTTGATGTCTAATATTTCTTATAAACATTAAACTCAATTTAACACCTTCAAATAAAACATATACTCCAGCTCACAGCTTGCTAATAAAAGAGAACATATCGTTGAAAGAACTGATAATTTCCCAGGTTATGCGGTGAATCACGAAGTCTCTCGTGGGACTTCAAAGTATGATAAACGAGATTTGCACACCTAGATAACTGTGTCTATATTTTTTCCCCAAAAATGAGTATATGTTACAGGAAGACTAGAAAAACGTTTGCTCTTAGTGTTTCTCCGTGCAGTTCAGGTTAAACTTGGTCTTTCAAAATAAATCTTTGTACACCTATTCATTTATCTATGGTACAAACTATTCAGCAAAATTGCTTTAAAGGTTTCTAGATTATTTTATACTCTCATGTTGAATATAAATTCAAAGATGTTTCTTAAGAGTAAAAAGCCTTAATAGGCGAAGTTGAAATTTTTCTGGTAGTTTGCTCTATGGCCTACAAAATATCTCATTTAGAAAGTTGTTCAACAGTTTCTGAGTGAAAATTTTAATGGAAATTTACTCTGACGTGATAATACACATATTACCTTATAAAAATTATTATTCCTTATAATACTTTAATTGTGATAACCAGCTTCATAGGAATGGTAACTTAATAAACATTTTCTGTAATAAGGCAAAAGTCTATACCTACGTAAAAATATTTAATCCATTTTTTCAGTTAAAGAAAAAATGTATATATATATACACACTACTTTCTACTATTTTTAGTTTCACAGAATGTAAATTAACAGTGTAGCATGTTCAAAAGAGAACTTCTGTCCTGCCTTTTAGAGAAAAGGAAAGTGGTGGAAATTTTTTTAAAAGGCATTTCAAAGTGAATTACAATAAGCAAGATTTTTTTTAATATGTTTCCCATTTTTTAAACTTATTTAGAACTCTGCAAACATATCATTTCAAATATCCTTTCAATAATAATTTTTTTAAAAAGCTTTTTGATCCTCCACCGTAAGAAGTCATAGGAAATATCAACCGAAATGTACTCATGACCCACAGTGAAGCCGTTCGAGAAATGTCCACTAAGTGGGCCAGAAGTGTGCAAAGGTCTTAAAGCTGAATAGATGCAGGAGCTCCAGTCAGTTACATTTTCCTGTAGAATGCGTCAGTTGCACGATTCTTAAGAGTTTAATTATTTTTATCTCGTCAAGGCTGTAAGATTTACCCAGCACCCAGGAAGGGCGGTGGCCCCGCAAGAGTATTCAGAGGAAATAGTCATTCAAAGGATTGTAAGGAACAAAAACCTTGATTTAAAATACATTTTGTGATAAAAATTTTTCAAAAAGTTACTCTTTAATGCCATATCCAAATTTGCTTTTTTTTTTTTAAAGTACCACACACTTAAGTATTCAATAAAATATTTCGGCCATAATCAAAATTTGAGGAAGCAAACCCCCGGTCTGAAAATAAAGGAGTGGTCTGTGTGCAAACAAAGCCATATTATGATTTTTACAAATGCAGTTTTTGTTAAAAAGACCAAAATTTAGTTTTTTGGTCATTCGGATATCTTCAGACTTTCAACACTGCTGTTGTAATATCCTTGAACAGTTTGTAAACCAAGATACAGATAGACAATGTTTGCCTTTGGAATCGTGATTTTGGGGCCAAACCTGTATGCCTTTTTAAACAGAAACAATGTATTCTGTCCCCCAGGGAGCCATGTCTCTCCGAGGGACAATGACCTTGACCGTTTTACAGAGGGCTTCCTCACCTCCAGTCACCAACACTTCACTTGCTTGTATGTCTATTTCAAACCAATGTCCTTACACACACACACATACACACACACAAATAACTAAGGAAATATGAATTTCCTTGTGCTTACCTGCAACAAACACTGCGGTGTCCAGGAAGGCAAAGCCAAATGCCAGAAGTTTAAGCCACAGATACATGGTCATATCTGGAAATCAGCCAAACTCCTGAGAGACAGCATGCGTCCTTCTGAAAGGCAAAATAATGGTTATCTCCGAACCAATGTTTCTCTGTAAGGCCGAATCAAGAAGGAAAGAAGTGAATGCGTACTCTCCAACTGGTGTCTTATCAGACAGGGGCGATTTCCTCCTGCTGCCCTGAGAACAAACCACTTGCTGAGAGGCAGTGATGTCAGATTCGGTTTTACTAACTTCTCCAAAAGGGCTGTAAAGGGTCCTCTTTGCAGGAAGTCAAGAAAGTTGTTCAAAGTCACTGCTAAGGCCTCTTACTTCCTTAATTCAAGTAATTAGACTGAGTTACCAGGCCTCTCAATAGATTTTCCCTCAAGAAAGATGCATTTTTCATATCCAAATACTCCCGTGCAGTATTCGCGATAACTCGAAAATGACATGCCCCACCCCCAAAAATCCATTACATTCTTACCTAAACAATGATAAAACAGTCAGCATAGGTATAACAAAAATGAGGACTGGCAAGATGATATGCTAATTGAATTAATGAAGAAAAAACAACTGTGTTTGTCTCAAAATGACCAAATGAATGAAAAAGCAACTACCTCTCTGATTATTTTCGACAACCAGAATCTTATACCATTAGGGCATTCAGAACCCAGCAATATGACTGTTCAAGTATCCAGCCACTTTCTATGCAAAGCACTTTCAGAAAGCTCAATAGGCTTGCCCCAAATCTTTCACAGATATTCTTGCAGGGCTGGGAATGGAATCAGAAACTCACTTCTCTGCAGTAAATCATGCTTCAATACTCACTTCTCCTGCAGTAAATCATGCTTCAATAAAGGAGTGCCTCTGTGACCTGAGATATTCTTGGTGTTGCTGATGAGGGAAAGAAGAGACATTCAATCAAGAGCTTTTTTTTTTTTTTTTTTACAAAAGTTAACCTTTTATTCCCCCTCAGCCATACTGTCTCAACCTTTCTGATTAAATGACTGCAAATAAATACATAACATCCTTTGTAATTTTGATGGTGTTCTCAGTAAGTCCATTAATTAGCAAAACGCGTGCGAGAAGGAAGCCTCTTATGACATCAGCAGTACAGGACTTCCCTGGTGGTCCAGTGGCTAAGACTCCGAGCTCCCAACGCAGGGGGCCCGAGTTCAATCCCTGGTCAGGGAACTAGACCCCACGTGCTGCAATTAAAACATCCTGCACTCTGCAACAAAAGAACCCATGTGCCGCAACGAGGACCCGGCAAAGTCTAATAAACCAATAAATAACAAACATTTTTTAAGAAGTCAGCAATACAGTGGCGTGAACTGGTCTCATCATCACAGAGCCTGCTGGCATGCTTTAACAAAAACCCCTACTGCACACATAGGCAAGGCATCGTGCTCTGAACTACAGATCAGGCAGAAGGGACTTGGAGACAGACCCCTTGCAATGATCTGGCTAGGAAGTGCTAGAGCAGGATTCCTAGGTTGACGTGTATAAACCTTTGGATGTCTGCATACTTATTTGTTTTTCTCTTACTTTAGCCACTAGGAACTACAGAACCCAATTTGCACACACACACACCCCGACTTGGTACAAATGAAAATAATTCCACCCTTAATTTCTGAACAGTAAGTCACATTCTAATGAGATTCTTGTTTTTATTCTGATTTCAAATGATGGTTGCTAACACTACTGCACTCTTACCACATCCAGGAACATGCTTAGCCCTTTAATCATATAATGCAATTTGTACAACAAACTTGGAGATAAAGAGATACATAGTTCTTCATCTTATCTGTAAAGTTCAGAGAGGTTAGGTGATTTGTCTGAAGTCTCACAGCTGGGACATAAGCAAGCTACGTTTTGAACCCAACCTCAAGTTTCATCTTACTTTCCTTATTTGCTTTACTATTTTTTTTTTAATTTTTCTCATCTCCTTCTCCAATCTTTTTCACTTTGTACTTTTCTAATTTTTAATCTCAGAAAGATAGAACTTGATGGCATACAGATGATACTATTCTCTTTTTACAAATGTGTTTTTTAATCAAGCGTCTGTGCACGTCAACACTATTGTTTAGGAGTTAGGCCTAAAGAAAAGCATTGATCTATGTCAGAGATCATGAATTTTAGTTCTTCTCACCTCAACGTGTTTCTTAAAACACATTTGCAATGGAAATGTATCTGGGGATTAGATGTATCTTTAAGCAAATATCCGTGTTCTGTTAGCTCACTCTTATGGTAGGATATTTGGTGAACTAAAAGCCAGGGGAAAACTGTGTGACATGCCACTTTTAAAAAGGGAGTTAAGACAATATACTTTGAATAAGCTGAAGAGAGGGGATTAGAAGCCTTTAAGAGACATTTTTAAAAGGGCTTTGCAGATTATAACTTTGAAGGAATAGCAAGAAATCAGGAGATTTAATTTCATTTCAGGCAAGTGGGCAGAGAGAGTCCACCCAAGGAACACTGACGTTAATTAGCAAACAAATGAGTTGGATGGTGTTTTTATTTTAAAGTGTTAAAATTGAGTTTGGTGTCAACAAGAAACAGTAGACTTTGAGGTAGTAAAATGTATAAGGGATACTGCTGCTGCTCAGTCACTTCAGTCATGTCCGACTCTGGGCGACCCCATAGACGGCAGCCCACCAGGCTCCGCCGTCCCTGGGATTCTCCAGGGAAGAACACTGGAGTGGGTTGCCATTTCCTTCTCCAATGCATGAGAGTGAAAAGTGAAAATGAAGTCGCTCAGTCGTGTCCAACTCTTTGCGACTCCATGGACTGCAGCCTTCCAGGCTCCTCCGTCCATGGGATTTTCCAGGCAAGAGTACTGGAGTGGGGTGCCATTGCCTTCTCCGATAAGGGATACTAGCAAGGTATAAAGAAATAGGGCCTCATGAAGAAAGACAGCACAGGGTAAATAGTATCCAGTTCAAGTGCTCTCAGCAACTTCCCTGGTGGTCCAGGGGTTAAGACTCTGCCTTCTATCGCTGGGGACATGAGTTCAGTACCTCATTGGGGAACTAAGATCCTACATGCCATGCTGAAAGTTTTATTTTTAAATATTAATTTTAAAAAAATTTTGTTTAAGCCAGACATGAAGAAGAAAAAAAGATCTGGCTCAGAAGGAGGTGATAGTCAAACCCTGCCAGACCACGCAGGTTCTAGGCCCCTTATCACTTTATCCTTAGAGACACGGGAGCTGTTGGGGTGTGCGAAGAACTGTTCCCGAGTCTCCTTGCTGATGATCCCTGCATCCAAGATCTGATCCCTGCACTCACTTCCCTGTCCTCATCTCACGTGACACAGCAGCATCAAGCTGTTAGCCTCTTCGCCAACCCTTGTCTCCGGTCAGCTTCCAAAACACATTCCCTGACCCTTACTGGCTCGTCCGTAGCAGCTGTCATGAGAGGTCCTTCCTGTCCCTGACACAGGACAGACTCAGGCCAGGCCCACTTCATTCTTCCTGGACCTCGGAACCCTAGCTCTCCTGGAGATGCTCGGTAACCTGGCCCATGGATCCGCAAACATCACTGCCAGCTGATGCAAAAGCTTCAGTACTGATACGCAAAAGAAAAGATTCGGCCTAGTGGCCAAGAAACAGGGTAAACTCCTAGTTCAAGCAACGACTTGATCTCCTTAATATGGAGCTAATAATTCTACCTAGTGTTGCTGTGAGAACTGAATTAATGAAACAAGCATTCCGTTAATGGTGTGAACATACGAGGTTACACTTAGAAGCGTACACAAGGGAGCATGCATCCTGTCCCTCCTTCCAGCCCCAACCAGAGAAGGAGAGCCCTGGAGGAGGGAGGAGGAACACCCCGAGGACCTCACCTCTCCAGAACCTTCTACACCTCCTCCTGGCAGTGTCTGTGGACACAGAAGGAGAGGAGGTGAAAGGGCTACGTGATTGAGGTTCAGCTCAGCTGGGTGGCCCTCTTTTTTACCCCAATGTAGCTAGGCAGTTGGGGTACCTTCCCTGTTAATGTTAACAGATGGAAATGAAGGTTCAATATGCTTTCTTTAATTGGTTTAAAGACACTGTGGATGGTAAGATGCATTCTGATTTCAGCCAGATCAAAGCGCTTTATAAGATACGTGTCTCAGAATCAGTGAAATACACTGAAAGAGATGACCCATGGCAGAAGGGTTATACAATTGTTTTAATGAGCTCAGACTGTTTAGTAAACCAGTAATGTATTAAAAAAAAAAAAAATACGATCCAGGCAGTGAGTTCTGACAGGTGTCCAAATCTGCCTCCATAAGAGAGTCTTGTAGCTTTTCACAAATTCAGAGAATACTCCGCTCTGGCCAGCTGGTGTACGGATCCCACGCTGTCTTTACTCTTTGAGGTCTGAGCCTGGGTATGAGTGCCCTGCTTCAGTAAGATGACTGATGACAAGCCGCGTTTCACATTGGTTGGTTCCTTTCAAGGCTCCAGGATGCTATTTCTCTCTCTCTATCTGTGTGTCCGTCTGTCTGTCTGTCTCTCTCCATCTCTTACTGCACCGGCTCTGGCAAAGGATGACTTCCTTTTCTGGGCTATTCCAATTACCTAACTAGATGCATAATATAAGACGAACTGGCTTCCAAATGCTACGAGGAATAGAATGCTGGCATCATATGTGTAGGAGAGAGGACTCTGTACACTCTACCGTGCCTGCCTCAACTGCAGCCTCACGCGCACTCTAAGCCTTGTACTGAATGCTCACTCGACTGATTTCGTTTCCTGGAGGCTCGGATAGTAAAGAGTGCCTGCAAACCAGGGTCAGGAAGATCCCCATGAGAAGGAAATGGCAACCCACCCCAGTATTCTTGCCTGGAGAATCCTACGGAGGAGCCGAGTGGGGTCACAAAGAGTCGGACACGACTGAGTGACTAACACACAGTTTTCACAACCCTAAATGTCATGACTTGTTCAACAAGATAGAAAATAAAAACCAAAAGACGCTGCACACTTGGCTCCATCTGAGCGGCCACTGACGCCCCTTCATGCCGTGTCTGCGCAGCTGGGGCCCCGCCCCCCGGTGTCCCCGGGTTTTCCTTTGTGGGACTTTTCCCATCGCGAGTCGTACCATGCTCAAATCCCTTATCACCAGCTTAATAGCTTAGTAGCTCTTATAGTTTGAAAATATTGTTAAATAGTCATCTGCATTTTACTTACATTTTCACAAAAAAATTTCTAGAAGTTCACGCTGCATTTAAAATAGATTACCAACAAGTACCTACTGTATAGCACAAGGAATTTGGCTCAATATTCTGTAATACTTAAAGGGGAAAAGAATTTGAAAAAGAATGGATACTTGTATGAATCACTTGGAATTACTGAAATTAACTTGAATTAACTGAATTAATGTGAAATTAACTGAATCAATTGAAATTAACACAACATTATTAATCAACTATACTCCAATATAAGATGGAAAAATTTTTTTAAAGCCCATATTTTAACCACACAGTTTGACGGCCCTGTGAAGCAGTAGGATAGTATCAAAAAATAAATCAGTAGACAATGCTATAAATGTTGCAAAAACACAAGTTTCAAGTTAAAATTTATGAATCCAACATTAAATTAGTCCACATAAATAATCAATGATAAAAAAAAAAGTTCCGACAAAAAGTTCACAGTAAATCTCAAAATGTCAAACCTATGGACATGCCAGTGTTCCAAGCTTGTCACACAGAATCACAAGGGAAATAGTGTTAGAGTGGTGACGGACTGGACCCCGTGAAGCTAAATTACATAGAACCAAGGCCAAGAGTGTGAGAGAAGGTGCACATTTGATGTAATGTGCCCCTAGAACTTCAGTCTCCTGGAAGTCTCAACTTAAACATGCCCTTGGCATCACAAAGACATTACATATCGCCTTGGCCAACTTGTAAAACACATTATAGAACAAAACAACAAAGAATACCGCAGGAAACTGTACTCAGTATATTGTAATAACCTGCAGGGAAAAGAATCTGCTAAAGAATATATAGCTAGTTGTATATTTATAGTCTTCCCAGGTGGCACCGTGGTAAAGAATCTGCCTGCCAATAGAGGATACACAAAAAGATAGGGGTTAGATCCTTGGGTCAAGAAGATCTGCTGGAGAAGAGAATAGCAACCACTCTAGTATTCTTGCCTGGGAAAGCCCATAGATAGAGCAGCCTGGAGGGCTACAGTCCATAGGGGCACAAAGAGTTGGACACAACTAAGCAAGCACACACACGCGTGCACACACACACATCCACACATACGTACACTTGAATCAATTTGCTATATACCTGAAACTAACACAACATTGTATATCAGCTATATGCTAATAAAAACTAATTAATTAAAAAAGATTCATTCTCCATTCTGATTTGTTTAAATTTGACATGTAAGCTTTGATTGTGCTGGTTTCAATTGGACATGATTTCGAAGATGCCCTTCGGTTGATAATGTGAGATATAACACGGTTTTTTTTTTGGCCAAGTTGTCCAGCGTGGGGATCTTAGTTTCATAACCAGGAATTGAACCTGTGGAGTAGAAGCACAGAGCCTTAACCACTGGACAGCCAGGCACATCTCATCACATTCTGTTTTGAGGGTGAGGAACTCCTGTATGATATTATTTTTAGTTTGGAAAACAATTTTTCATAAAACTTTTTATTTGCTTGAATAAGGCCCAGTGGTGGGGACACCTGAGGCCGCCTCCTCCAAGCAGCCCTCTGGTCCAGCCCTCCCCACAGCCCTGCAGCACACCACACTCATGGAACACCAGCGCCTGGACTGCTTCATGCCAAGTGTCCTCTGGGGCACATTGCTCGGGAGGAGCCAGGGCAGCTCTGCAGATACCTAAATCCTACGTGTTTCTTGCAAACCGATGAACTGAAAGCTAGGTAGCTGCAAGTCTGCCTAACTCGAAGCCTCGCAGGTGCTGCTTCTGAGAATTGGAAGGGTGAGAAAACCTGCCACTTGGGTCACTGAGTTGTGCAAGGTACTTCCTAGGGCAAACGTGATTTCTGAGAAGCCAGCTTTCTCTGCGGACAAAGGAAAGACACAAGGGTGGGTGGTGTGACTTTGTGAGCCGGTGTGTAAGAGACCCAGGCCAGCTCTCCCTGCGGGCTGGCCTCGATCGATCCCTTCCTCTGAGTTCTGTCTGCTTTACACTCACCCATGTCATTGGAACAGGGCTGTGTCCCAACACACCACTGAGAGATCCTAGCAGAATAATGAGAACTCTGGCAGGACAGCCAGCCAGTGCAGTAAGGCGCCTGACAGGCTCAGAAAACTGACCGAGCAGATGGTCAGGGACCATCTGCAGGAGACAGCAGACAGCAAACTCAAAACCGTTCTCCCCCTAAAGGCGCTTCCATTCTAGAGCTTCCCACCTCGGCCCGTGGCCCTCCCAGCCATCCTGCTGTGAAAATAGAAACCTCGGTGTCATTCTCGAAACTCAGTTCCTCCAGTCCATCTCTAACTCCTCTCCATGTGATCTCCTAAGGGTATCTTCCATTTCTCTCCATCAACCTCACCAGCCAGGGGACCACCACCTCGTGAACACACAATTAAGATGAGCTCTTCACGGCTCTGCCTGTTTCTGCTCTAACAACATGTCCTCCTCCCCAGTTCATTCTCTACTCTGTAATCAGCGAAGTCTTTTCAAAATGAAATTATATCTGAGGCACCTGCCCTCCATCTTGTCAATATTTTCACAGAATTTAGGGTTAAAAGAAACTTGCTTAAGAGGACCTTCAGCGGCTTTGCGTGACCCAAATTTCTGCTTCTTCTACAACCCATTTTTTCACCATCTCTTCACCCCAGTGATACAGACATTGGCTCACACCTTCCTGTTTACCATAGTTTCACCCAGGTAAGAGATTTTATATGTAATGTCCTCTTCTCTACCTGTCGACACTCTTTGAATCCTACAGGTAGGACCAAGCACCCCTATCCTGGGGAGCATTCCTTTACGTCTCTGATTAGACCGAATAACCTACCATTACCCCCCCCCAGTGTGTATTTCATCTTCACAGTCACATTGTTTGGGTAATTGTTTGATTAATTTCTTTCTCCACCACCAAACCAAATGTCCCGTGAGGTCTGCACCTCCAGCGCGTGGGCAGAGGGGAAGTCTCGTTAGTTGTTAAATGAATGAAGAAACACAGAAGTCATTCCTGATGTTTCTGGACAGCCTAAGACTCTCAGGACTTAGTGCAGCCCTCAGGTGAGGATTCAAGTTTCCACCCTTCCTGGTATAAAGTGGGTAGCAGGTTAGATTTGAGTTACAGAAAAATAAGAAGTGTGACAACCTGAGGATATCTGAATTAAAGTCACAGAATCATATCTGCTATACAGACAGTCCCCAACTGATGGTGGTTTGACTTGACCATTTTTTTGATCTTATGATGGTACAAAAATGATACGCATTCATTAGAAGCCATACTTCAGATACTGAATTTTGATCTTTTCCCAGGCCAACGATACATTACACAATACTCTCTCTGAAGGCTGGGCTGTGGCAACCTTAGCTCCAATTCAGCCATGAGATCACGAAGGTAAACAAGTCATACGCTCACAACCATTCGGAACAGTATTCAGTCAATTACATGAGATGTTCAACACCTCACTATAAACTAGTTTTGTGTTAGGTCGCCTTGTCCAGCTGCAGGCTAGAATGCAAGTGTTCTGAGCACAGTGGAGATAGGCTAGTCTAAGCTACGATGTTCAGTAGGTTTGACGTACGAAATGCATTTTGACTTGTGAAATTTTCAACTGACAGTGAGCTTATCAGGACGTAACCCCATCACAAGTGGAGGGAGATCTGTGCTTGCTGAGTAGGGCACACTTATTCTTCCTGTTTACCAAGACAAGTTCATTTTATGCTCTGTATCCAGGAAGAAACAAAAGAGCATGTAAAACCAAAATCATCTTCCAAAAGTTGTAGCTGTGTTTTGACGGAAGTCCTTTTAACAATAATAAGCACTCCATTAAAATGAAAGTGAAGTCGCTCAGTCGTGTCCAACTCTTTGCGACCCCGTGGACAGTAGCCTACCAGGCTCTGCGGTCCATGGGATTTTCCAGGCAAGAATACTAGAATGGGCTGCCATTTCCTTCTCCAGGGGATCTTTCCAACCCAGGAACCGAACCCGGGTTCCTGCTTTGCAGATGGACGCCTTACCGTCTGAGCCACTAGCTCTCCATTAGTTAGGGTTAATTCCTCCTGCTGGATCAAAGAGACCCTCAATCTATAAAGGCTTTTTCAAACACGGTGAAAGCTTATTTCTGCCTCACAAGAAGCTTCACGTCTAGTGTCCCCAGGCTGGAAGTTGATCGTCCCCACACAGTGATTCAGGGACTAGGGCCTTTCCGTCTTGCTGCTTCACACTTCCCTGGCCTTGGAGTTGCCGGCGTTCAGTGGCAAAAGGCTAAAGACAGCACGGATACATCATACACAGGGCTTTGAGGCCTTGGCCTGGAAATCACACTTTGCCTCCCACTCCGTTGACTGTGATTTGTAATGTTGTCAGAGCCAGATACGGTTGGGGAAGGGCAATGGGAAAATGTAGTCTCCAACTGCAGGCAACAATTCTATGCTATGGAAAAGAGAGTACATGTAAGTTTGGGAGGACAGCTAGAGTTTTTCCAAAAATTCCTTAGGTTTAGATAAGGGGAAAAAAAGGTTCAGGAGAACTTGGAAGTAGAAACAAGAGAGTGTTGGGGGCGGGGGAGGAATACTGCTATGTGTCAAGTACAGTGCAAATTAAAGTGAGTAAGATCTTATCCATGCCCTATAGGAGTGCGGGCTTCCCTGGCGGCTCAGATGGTAAAGAATCTGCCGGCAATGCGGGAGACCCAGGGTCAATCCTTGGGTCAGGAAGTTCCCCTGGAGAAGGGAATGGCAACCCACTTTACTATTCTTGCCTGGAAAATCCCATGGACAGAGGAGCCTGGTGGGCTACAGTTCATGGGGCTGCGGACTGAGCAACTGACACACTTCCAAGCTAAACGCTATAGGAGTTCAAGCCAGGGAGGAAAGCGGCAAATGCCTGGGACCCATAACATGGGATGCTGTGTGACCCAAGCCTGAACAGACACACGTGTGCACACCTGTGTGCGTTTGATTTTTTTTTTTTTAATTTAAGACTTTTCAAATTTTCAGGACATGCCTAGATCTTAAGGATTATCTTTATTTTCTTCAGATGATTGTCAAGCATTGGGTTTTGTGGCTGCCAAAGGTATATCATCTGTAAAAAGTTATTTATTAGCTAAGGTGAACTTAGTGTTCCTTGGAAGGAATGATGCTAAAGCTGAAACTCCAGTACTTGGCCACCTCGTGCGAAGAGTTGACTCATTGGAAAAGACTCTGATGCTGGGAGGGATTGGGGGCAGGAGGAGAAGGGGACGACGGAGGATGAGATGGCTGGATGGCATCACCGACTCGATGGACGTGAGTTTGAGTGAACTCCGGGAGTTGATGATGGACAGGGAGGCCTGGCGTGCTGAGGTTCATGGGGTCGCAAAGAGTCGGACACGACTGAGTGGCTGAACTGAACTGAACTGAAGGAGAGCCTACCATACCGCACAGGGAACCCCACTCAGTGCTCCATGACGTCCTAAAAAGGAAGGAAATTAACAAACTGGGTGATGTATGTACGCTTCTCACTGATTTACTTTGCAGTTCAGCAGACTCTAAACACAACGTCGTAAAGCAAGTACACTCCAATATGAAATTAATTTTTAAAAAATGGAGAAGCATAGCATTTGTGACCCCTTATCGCCTGTCAGATAACCTCGACACTGTATTTCCTTTTTCATGAACTGAGGGTATATTTACTATGTAGGGGCTTCCCTGGTGGCTCAGCTGGTAAAGAATCTGCCTATAATGCAGGAGACCCTGGATTGATTCCAGGGTTGGGAAGATCCCCTGGAGAAGGAATAGGCAACCCACTCAAGTATTCTTGGACTTCCCTGGTGGCTCAGATGGTAAAGAATCCACCTACAATGTGGGATACCTGGGTTTGATCCCTGGGCTGGGAAGATCCCTTGAAGAAGGGAATGGTAACCCACTTTAGTATTCTTGCCTTAGAGAATTCCATGGACAGAGGAGCCTGGCAGGCTACAGTCCATCGGGTCCCAAACAGTTGGACACAAGAGTGACCTTCACTTTATTATGAAAGGTAATACATTTTCACAAAAAAAAAAAAAAAAAAAATCATTGTCAATTAAGCAAGATAAGAAAGGCAGCACGGTAGGGAATGACCTGGAGTGAAAATGGGAAAATACCATGAACCTGGACAGTGTTATGGAACAAGATTATGTTTAAAGAGCCAAGAGGGGAGAGGCATCCTTAATTAGTTAGGTTTTCTCAAGCACCACTGATAGCAGCAACAGCAGTAGCAGCGGCTGTAATATATTCAGCAAAAGCTGTTCTCACATCAACATGCATTTTCTCACAGGGTCAGAGCACCTGTATGAGGCAGGTAGTATACGTCACCACATTCTCAGGCTCAGATTAGTAAAGAAACTTCCCCTAGTTCATTAACACTGTAAGAGACAGAACTTGAATTTGAACTCAAGTCCTGAGTGTAAGCACTTGAACCCCACCCAATCTTCCAAAAGTCTACACTAAAGGATTTTATTTGCAAGTTCACGCAACTCAAATGGAAAAATCCCAGAATCAGGAAATGTTTCCAATCAAACCTACCTTCGTGTCTCTCAAAAGTAATAAGCAGTGCGAACACGCATGTAACGCAGTTTTTCGGGGTTTGAGGTCCAGTCTCTTCCACCCACCTCCTAAACATCGCCGCTCGCGGCCCTGCTCCTCCGCCCACTTTCTCCCAAGACAGTCTGGTGGACTCCTGTGAATCAAAATGCTGTGGACTTCCACCAATTCAAATCTTCATCCGTACTGTCTACCCGAGGCCCAAACTTCACCTCCGTGCCCATTTCCCATTGCCCAATATGACAGGATTGTGCTCCACCTACAGCGCGTGGACCCTGAGCTCCCCGTGCTCCCCCCACATCCCACCCTCCTGCCCCATGTACAGCCCTGCCCTAGTGAAGGGTACCACAACCCACCCAGCTACTCAGGCCAGGTACTTGGAGATCAGCCTCACTTTCCATGCTCATCTCAAATGGCCAAGTCCAGTCCAGAAGTAAGTTTTCTCAATTCTGGGTCTAAACGGTGCATCCCTTTCATGTCCTTCTTCCTGTTGGCATCATTGCCATGTCGGTATGACCCCAGTTCTCTCCTAGAGAACCAACAAGGTCTCCTAACCCAGCTCTCGGGTTCCATTCTCGCCCTGCTCAAAGCCACCCTCCACAATGGCAGCAAGAGAATCTCCTAAAATGTAAATAAGCCCGTGACAGCAACTTGCATACAATCTGCTTAAAGGTCCTGTTTGCAATTCAAATAAAATCCAAACCCCTTAGGAGAGCCCACAAAGTCCTATAAATTCCAGCCTGGGTCTCACACTTAATCCCGCAGACTGTTGGTTCCACGCTTCTGTGTTTGTTCTCCCCTTCCGTTGGCCAGGAGGTACGTGGTTAACTTGAATTACACTTCTTCCCTCCTATTTCCGATCACCAAATCTTTCTTCTGGAACCCTGAACCAAGGTCAGAGGACAAAAAAAAATCTCTGGAACTGACCAAGTCCCATAGCGACTGTTTCTATGAGCCTCAGGATCTAAACCAGTCAGTTTTCTGACCCCATATCAGGTAAAATATCCATCTATTACCCACCCTATGACATCCCAATCAATCACCTAATGCCACCCTTCCAATAGGAATTTTCTGCGTCTTCTCGGTCAGTCAGTCAGTTCAGTTGCTCAGTTGTGTCTGACTCTTTGCAACCCCATGGGCTGCAGCACGCCAGGCCTCCCTGTCCATCTCCAACTCCTGGAGCTTGCTCAGACTCATGTCCATCAAGCTGGTGATGCCATCTAGCCATCTCATCCTCTGTCGTCCCCTTCTCCTCCTGCCTCAATCTTTCCCAGCATCAAGGTCTTTTTCAGTGAGTCAGTTCTTCGCCTCAGGTGGCCAAAGTATTGGAGTTTCAGCTTCAGCATCAGTCCTTCCAGTGAACATCCAGGACTGATTTCCTTTGGGGTAGAATGGTTTGACCTCCTTGTAGTCCAAGGGACTCTCACAAGTCTTCTCCAACACCAACGTAGTTCAAAAACCAATTCTCCTGTGTTTTGAGGCTGTTTAAGAACTGGCTACTAGCCCGATAAAGGGCTCAGCTCTCCCTGGAGCCTGCTGATGTTCTAACAGCGTCTCCCACTCTAATAAACTGTCTTCTCTCACTCTGCCTCACGTCTGGAACTTCTTTTCCAACTCGTTCATAGACCCAAGGCCTACAGTCCTGCTTTTTACATCATGGCTTGACTATCAGAACTGCCTTCCCAAACCATCCTTCCTAAAGAAGACCCCAACTCTGCTTCTCTCCTCTATTTCAGCCCCTCCGTCTTTCCCTTTGTAACGTCTTTCAATAATTGGGATATTTCGATTTGTCCACTTATTTCCTAGACTTCCATCCATGTTCCCCACTTGGATGTAAACTCCATAAGGGCGGTGGTCTGCTCACCTTGCCCACCACTGAATCACTGGTGCAAGGCACAGCACCTATTCTTTTCTTCCTGGCCTCACTGCACGGCATGAGGGACCCTAGATCTCCAACCAGGGATCCAACCTACATCTCCTGCGTTGGAAATGCAGAATCTCGCCACTGGCCCTCCAGGGAAGCCCAGGGCCTGTCTTCTGGAAAGTGCCCAGTTCATGGCAGTGAAGGCAGCGTGGTGGTATACATGAAGAAGAGGATTACATGAGTAAGTGGAAGATGTGCGTTTATTTTTCCCATGTGAGGATACCTTAACATATATAATTTTGTTAGAGACACAGCATAATATATTGACAGCTTGCACTTTGGAGTAAGCTTTCTTTCCTAAAAACGTAATAGCTGCCACCAAGTTTGGAGACTTTTGTGTAAAAGCTACTTTGCTATCTACACGTAATGGTGCTTTTTCTTAGCACAGCTTTCTCGGTATAAAATGGTAGACACTACTTCACTGAATTGGAACATGAACGAAATGAAATGCATGTTGAGCATCTGGCACCACGTCCTGTGTATGAAACGTCAGTTCCTTGGAGAACACAGCCTGGGATCCACAATGATGCCGGGGTCAGAGAACTTGTTTCTATTCGTGAGCTTCCCACTTACTTGCTCTCAGTTAACCACTCTTTTATTTTTTACTTAAGGGAAATAACCCATCATTTTCTACCCATAATAGTATCTGTCACATATTAGCTTCCATAGATAATGTGATAGGATAATAACAAATTGCTTTTAGCTCTAATTTAGAGGCTTAAATCCATCATCATGCCATTTGGGAAATGTTTAATGTAGTTTTTAATGAACCTTAGCAGTTGCAAGAGTTTCCCTGGTGGCTCAGATGGTAAAGAATCTGCCTGCAATGTGGGAGACTCAGGTTCGATTCCTGGGTTGGGAAGATCCCCTGGATCTGGCAACCCACTCCAGTGTCCTTGCCTGGAGAATCCCATAGACAGAGGAGCCTGGCGGGCTACAGTCCATGGGGTCACAAAGACTGAGCAACTCACACACACAATAGCGGCAAGAAGGGCAAAAATGAAAACGCTAACTTTTTCCAAATGAGATTTTAGTCCAGTTTCCAAAATAAGCTATAACTGTGTAAACGTGAGTTTCAAAAATCTGCAAGCACATCTTTCCTGATCTCTTACTTGACGATTTAATAACTGGTTCAAGAGTTTGAGAATCTCTAATCTGAAGGAATCTGCCACCAGGCTTGCTGGGGGCACTTGTGTTTCTGTCAATGGACTTCGCTTTCATATGTAATCAGTTGGCTCAGATGGACAGACAGTTGTGGGGTTTCGACCTTTGTTTCTTTGAGGAGAAGTATTGTGTTTTGGGAAAACCTCCCAAGGAAGTCACCTTCGCACTTTCTAGAACCATACTGAGACTCCATCCTCCACTCTGAACACACGGAAGGGTGACCAGGTAATAAAACTCCAACCCCATCTCGCCGAGGTTTGGCACGCAGCAGGAGTTGAGGAGACTTACGTAATCGTCAGCGACTTCTCCATTAAAGAGGAGTCAGTCACCCTTGTTGGGAACGACGGGGTGAATCATGAGCGTGCCCCATGGTAAGACCGGAAACACAAAGCTCTCAAGTTTATTAGAAGGGGGTCCGAACACCGAGAGCGATTAGAATTCTCAAGTCTCCACTTCTCCATTGGATCCTCATTTCCAAACTGAAGATGAAGTAAGATGGAACGAGCTTTTTCCCCCTTAAGCTTGATATCGAGGCAGAGATGTCATCAATTTAACAACTGCAGTGCAATTGCGCACATGTTCATTGACTTAGGGAAAAATAATTCAACAAATGTCCTCTACTTTCCAAAAATCTCCTCTTTGGGGAAAAGGCTGTAGGTCAAGTGAGAGAGACGAAGGAGGCCACACTATCCCTGGCAAGATTTGAACAAGAGGAGATACTTTGGGAAAATAGCAGCTTCCACATCCTGTCTCTTGAATGCTCACCTTAAAGCCTTGAGCCCATGTTACCATGTGTGGAGGCCGTTCACCGTAAAGGGCAGCAGATTTTCCCATAAAGGGCGAAGTGGCAACTGTTTTTCAGGATATACAGTTGCACAGAGCAGACAACATGTAAACAAGTGTGTGTTGCCATGTGAACGAAGCTTTATTTATGGCTACAAATTTGAATCTCATATAACTTTCAGACCTCACGGAGCTTTATTCTTCTTCAGATTTTTTCTGAAACATTGATACATTTTAAAACTTTGCTTAGCTCATGGGCACCCTTAGTTCATGATACAACAGGCTGCAAGACTACCCTCAACTGCTCCAGTCCTTGACGTGTGTGTTATCCCAGATGAAGCCCCAGTTATCAGGGCAAGATGAGTCATCTGGCTGTGCTCTTGCCAAGTTCCTGGTTCCTAGAGCATGAGATATGATACTAATAAATCATTTTAAGCCCTAATTTTGGGGATCGTTGCTTAAGCAGCGGTAGATAACTGGGATGACTCATAACAAAGACAGCAATGAAAAGTGACATTGACTATTTCTGAAAACTTGGAGACCATCTCACTGGCCTGTCCTTCACAGATACTCCTTTCCTTTGGGCCCTATGAGTCAACAATTTTGATTGTATTGATCAAAGTAGTTTTCTTGGTGCTGTAGATACAACTCTATTATCAAAACGAGCAGTTTCCATTTAAACATCACACTGAAAGCTATGCAGGGGCTTCCCTGGTGGCTCAGGGGTAAAGAATCCACCTGCCAGTGCAGGAGACACGGGTTCGACCCCTGAGCCGGGAAGATTTCACATGCCATAGAGCAACTAAGCCCAAGGGCCCCGAGTACTGAGCCTGTGTTCTAGAGCCCAGACATCACAACTGTTGAGCCCAGGCGCCCTAGAGCCATGCTCCACAGGAGAAGCCCGTGCCGTACGTCTGCACGCTGCAGCTGGAGAGGAGCCCCTGTTCGCCACAACTAGGAAAAAGCCGATGCTCAAAGCAAGACCCAGCAAAGCCAAATAGCGCTCCTGAGCGTTCGTTCTATCTTATGTTAACCCCCAAATTACCTCTTTGCCTTAATTAAAGTCCAATTTTTTTGACAGTTGCAAGAGAAGGTGCCCTGAGACACAACATGGGAAAAGCCTTTCTGGCAGTGGAATATTCGTTTATTTACCCTTTGAGCAATACTTTCAGAATTACATCAAGGATATTCCAGGCATCGGTGACAGGCCATAAGAACACAAAAACAGGTAGGCACAAAGTCCACCGCTGCCAGCGGCTTACCATCTACTAGCAAAAACACACGAAATAACAAATAATTCAAAAGTAGTATGATTACAGGGGAACAAGAAGGCGGCCTGAAGGAGGAAGTGATAACCGTGCCTGAGTTGACGGCAGAAGGTGCCCTGAGCAGAGAGGGAGCTGGGCGGGGAAGTGGCAGCAGGAACACCCGCCCTGTCCCCAAGTTCTCAGCAAAGCTCCTCGTCTGAAGACCTGCATAGGCTTCCAAGTCACAGAGCCGCCGTTTGCGGGGGAGGGGTTTGGAGAGACGGGCCTTTCCCAGGTAATGAAGGGTCCTGGATATGACACCAGTGGTTTGGAGTTCAGCCCGTGGGCAGTGAAAGATCCTCAGAGCCTTCGAACATTTCCTTTTGGTAAACTGGTCTGTCAATACTTAGGCTGGGGGACAAGCCTCACATCACCAGGATGAGAGCCTGGACCAAGCCAAGGCTGCCGGGCTGAGAGTGGGAACCAGCAGCCAGAGCTTCTCAGGATACTTCCTCAATGCATTAGAGACTGTCAACAGGAGGGGGTGACATGGAAAATTCCCAGGCTACTCCCAGGCTTATACAGCAAGACAAGCAGGCCATCGGGCACATGTGGGTAACTGAAATCATCTCCCCACTGGCCTTCAATCCCAGCTTCTGTTTTGTCTTATACATGCTTCCTTTTTTCTTCCTCTCTGCTACCAACTCATTTCCATTTTCCCTCAAGAATGTACAGTTTGGTAACTTCCCTTTTTTATTGTTTGCTTTTTATGTTCTTTATGTCATCGCCTCCCTAACAAGCCTTTGGTTGATATATGTTCTCTCTCTCTTGTCTTTCTCTTATTTCTTGGTCTTTCCTTTACTGTTTCTTCCTCCAAGCCCGTGGAACGTGTCCAGGGCCAGGACCTCCCCGGACCGATGGAGGGTCTGAGTTTGTTCTCTGCAGAAGGTCCCTGGGAAGGCCGGGGCGCGCAAGGACGGCTCCCCACCGCCGCAGCACTTGCAGGCCAGGTCTCTCCGCACCGCGTCCACGTGGCCCCCGCAGCACATGGCGTAGGAAGTGGCATTTCGGTCTAGAAGATGTGAAACAGCTAAAGGAGGGCTCAAGTGCAGCTCCCCACAGCCTCCTTGCTGCCTCTGATGTGGGCGGAAGTGAGCTCAGTCTGCAACGCTCCCCTGCTTCCCCTCCCCCTCCCCTCCCGCCCTCCTCCCCT
>SJYQ01000101.1:311980-343696 GCA_006410935.1 Redunca redunca | reverse complement strand
CTGCGGTGCAGCTGCAAAGCATGTGCTGTGAACACCCGGGCCACAGAGCCGTGACGACTTTGCGGCTGAGTGAGAAGCAGAGAGAAGCGGAGGCCCGGGGGCTGTGAACAATGGGAAGGTGGCCCTGGGTCTCCCTGCAGGGGGCCTTGCCCACCCACAGCTCAGAGCTCCTTGGAGCAGCCCCTCCAGGCCCTGCGAGCACCTCCCCTGTGATGAAGAGCAGGTGAGATGCTCGCGAGTTCCCTGTCCACAGGGCCGCCCGAAGCCGGCCTCTCTGGCTGCCTGGACCCGGAGGAGCCGGAGGGCCGCTGGCCCTGCCCACCTGGGGGTGCGCTCCAGTGGCGCGTGGAGGGGAGCAGGGCTGGGCAGACCCCCCAGGCAGCCCCCTGACACACCCCTGGGGCTCACACCCGTCCTTGCCCTTAGCTGACACACACAGCCTACCTCTGGAAGGGATCCTTCCTCATTTACATAAGAAGCTATGCTTTGAGGGCTCCTCCAGTGGACTGAAATGTCTGCTACACCTAGAAATGTACAAGGGAGGAGAGAGCCTCACCTGTTACCATGGCGCCCAGTGTCCCCTCCATGAAAAGTGATGAACGCAAAGAAAGAAGGGGCTGGGAGATTGAACAGGTCAATGCCAGTGGCAAAATGATTTATTGTCTAAAGCATATGATGGAGAGTATATATTCTAATCCTAGTCACCTGATTAAAGACTGCTGAAGGAACCCAATTCATTCTGTAGAGTTTATTCTCCTGATGCCCACAGTTCCAAATGAATAAGATCCAAATGAATAAGCCAGCTTTTCTTCGACGTTTACTTTGACTTTTGTGTTTTTGAAATACAGGAACCAGGTCCATATTGTACTGTGTTTGAATACAGCGATGCTCCGCCTTATGGTCTGGGGTGGTGCTTTAAAGGATGTACATGAATCTTGGGTTTCTGAATAAAGAGGCGAATCCCACAAACAGGCTGGGCTTCTGTACCAATGGTAGAAACAGCTAAAGTGCACAAACATTGACACACTGTAGATACTAGATGTCCACAACAAATTGAATGCAAAGGAGAAGGTGCCAATCTATACACAGTAGTCTGTCCATTTGTAATTAAATGAGAATTTTTTTTCTAAACAGTTGTGTGTCCATTTGCAATTAAAAGGGAATTTTTTTGCTACTAGCTTTTGAAAATTGACTTTTAGAAAAAGTCAGTTCTCAATATTAAATGATATTCAGGATTGTACGGTCATTTTGCTAGGTATGCGGTAGTGGTACCTGATGATACAAATGTGAGTGCAGGAGAATGTTAATAATTTCCATACACCCTGGCTGAAGTCTTTAATAGCAAAGTGTCATGTTGTTTTTATAATGCTTCCAAATAAAACATCAAAGAGATTAAATTGAGAGATTGATAGATAACAGACAGACAAAGAAAATACAGCCAAATATTAAAAATTGATGAGTCTAGTGTAGTACGCGGGTGATCACCATATAAGTATTTTATTTAATTTGCATCATACAAACTTGAAAAAGAATATATGTGACAAACATGCAAATTTACCTCCCAGTTAACAGTATCTAGTCATAGCTCTTTGATACTCACCATCTAAAATATCTTCATTCAGTATCATATGACTCAGGAGTATTCCCTTTGCTACCACATTGAAAGCATGTACAGCTGAAGCTCAGTTTGAAAAGGATGCTACAGACACACATTCATGGGCATGGGGAGCTCTGCTCCATGTTACTCAGTGTTGGATGGAAGCCTGGGTGGGAGGGGAGCCTGGAGAGTGGACGGTCTGCCTGCAAGGCTGGGTCCCTCTGTTGTGCATCTGAAACTGCTCCTCGTCTCCGCTCCAGTGCAAAATAAAAAGTTTAAAAGACGCACACATTCAGGGATGAACTTACGCATCTTCCTATAAAAGGGGTGCGTTTTACTGATGAATATAAAAGTGGGTTCACTGCTGTAAAGATCTGTGTGTGTGCGTTTGTGTGTACACACATCACAGACAGGTGCCCGTCTGCCAAGAGGCGAACGAGGATTATCCGAGTGCTGGGTTGTCAGGTGACATTGTCCTCTTTGTGTTAATTTTGCTTGGTTCTTTACAATGACTGTTATATCATCTTAAAACACAAAAGTGTAAGAAAGCACGTAGTCATTTTGTCTTTAATCCTGTCCTATTTAATCTGTTCTTGTTAACCAGAAACATTCTATACACACAGTACCCAGACATGAAATTGACTTTCTCAGGAAACATGCAAAAGCATGGAACTATTTTCACCTTGTACTTAAACCCATATTTCTTTTTCTTTTCCACTTAGGATAGCATTTGGGTTTGTGGTTTGTACTTCAAAGAATTAGAAATTCTAAATAAATAACGCCCTTCAGCACTGTATTTTCCTTTGTACCTTAGGAAAGAATTATTCATGTGCTGTAGGCAGGCCAAACCATAAGAAAAGCAAATCAAACTGACTGTTACGTTTGCAATGAGTCTCTTTTTACTCACTTAAAGCATGGTCATAAAGGCAGATCTGTACATTTCCCATTTCCACAGACCTGCCTTTCAGCTTTCTTATCTCATGGTATATCTTATAAGTGAATTGCACACACTTTGTTTTCCTATTGGTATACATAATTATGAAATGAATTAAGCTCAAAATATACTGTAATATAGTGTATGCTTTTCCTCATCATGTTTATTACGATGATGAGACTTATTCTTAATTTTTAACAGCTTCAGCCATATTTATTGGATGTCCACCATGGCTGCAGGTGGGTCCCGTTTACAAAGTGGTTAATTTAAATATTTCAAAAACTAGCAACATATATGGCAGAAGCCTTCACAATATTGTAATTATCCTCCAATTAATATAAAAAATAAATTCTTAAAGCCTAGCAACATGCAACAAGCAGAATAAGGATAACTTTCTTACCCTCTTCTCTAGTGGATTAAAACGTAATCACTGCTGTTCATGCTGATGTACTCAGAGTAGCTCATGCAAAAGTAGAAAATTGTAACATGACACAATTATTAGTCTTTCTTTCTGGTTTGCTTCATTCATCCTTCTGAGCAAACTCTTTCTAAAATAAGGATCAGAAAAATTCCCTAACAGTGAGGTAGTGGATGGAGTCCTCAACTAAAAACATCAAAGACCTATTAATATAATCTAGTCTGATTTCTGCTATTAACTAGTTAAGTGATTTCTACAAATGACTTAACTGATCTATCAATTTTGTAACTGGGAGAACAAATGGTTTGGACTGGTCTGTCTTTCAGGTCCTGATGCACTGATGTTCAAATCTGGAAAACCCCGTCTCTGATCTCCCTTGAAGGGAGGAAGGGGAAGCAGAAGGACTGCGTCAACACAGCCAGGTTCTAGAGCTGCCCTGGTATGGACACGTCAGTTCCCCTCACGCTGTCAGCCTCTCCCATACCAGTGTCTAAGCAACAGAGTTCTGAGTTTCCGTTCAGTGATCCCTTGTCTGAGCTTGTTTGTCAGATGCAGAGTGTAGCCTGGCTGAAATCAGCACATCAGTGAGATCAACTTCCTTTTGAAGCCACTTCTCCCTGCAGCTAATGAGGCTTGTCCATCCCTCTGTGTCTCTGGGGCTCCTGTGTTTTTTTCTCTCCATAGCTCCCCCTGGCCACTTCCCCCTTGTCTGAATAGCATCATAGGCTGATGCTTAGACCTAGCTCCGGTGTAACTCCCTAGGATTCCTGTAAATGGTAAGAGGATTACAACTAAATGTACAGCTGAAATCTGAAAGTGGCTTTGGTAACAAAGCATCACAGCATTGCCGTTTTTCCAGCATAGGATACAGTGGCAATTGTTTCTGCTGTGATAAGATGCCCCTGACTCGGACAGTAACATCCTCAACAGGGCACGTCGTCGACAGAGCTGAAAAGGAGGAGAACCAGAGACGGTGAGGGCGGCTCAGAGGATGCGTCAGAGGCAGCACAGGTCAGACGGCCCTCTCCTGCCCCACAGACGATGCTGGGACTAATGGAACGGCGTGCTGAAAAGGCCGAACAGAGTTCACAAATGGCAGAAGGGTATTGTGAATTTCCTCTTGCCATCTGCTTAGGAAACACATTTTACATCTATTTTAACAACTTACAATTTGACTCCAACTGCCTGAAAATCCTCTCTGGCTAGGCTAGTCTAAATCATCTATAATCAGCCTCAACATTTGCCATGATTTCCAGAATCCTAACACTAATACCATATTCCACGATATAGTACATGCTACTGAATAATATGTCAAAGACTTTTTAAGTACATAAATGTAGGTCACTGCTGGGCTTCCCCGATGACTCAGCAGGTAATGAACCTCCCTGCTCTGCAGGAGATTCGGGAGACTCAGGTTTGATCCCTGGGTCCTGGGTCGGGAAGATCCCTTGGAGGAGGGCAAGGCAACCCACTCCAATATTCTTGCTGGGAAAACCCCATAGACAGAGGAGCCTGGTGTGCTACAGTCCATGGGGCTGCAAAGAGTTGGGAGCTGCGACTGCTGCAGCCTGGGCTCCTAGAGGCTGAGACCCGAGAAGCCACCATCGAGGAGCCGGAGCCTGCAGCTCGCTGCAGCTAGAGAAAGCCCGGCAGCCACGACGAAGACCCAGGGCAACCAAAAACAAATAAATAAAACCGTGGCAACAGATCAAGAGCCACCGTTTGTCAGCCACGTGCTGCACACCAGGCACTTTTTGAAAACTTTTATTTAATTGTGGAAACCAAAGTTGAGCAAAGAGGTGTCATCTCTCTTCCACAGCTGGGAGGTGGTTTTCAAAGCCAGCTTAAAAACTTTGCGGCGATTATTTTTTGAGGGGGTGTTCGTATTGTGTTTGTGGTTGTTTTAATCTGCATTAACTGTTACCATTTAAACATGAGAAGGATTTACTGCCACATTCACATTTTTAATTTCTCTCGAGAGACTAGAAGATTGTGTGCTAATAACACGATAAAGCTGAACCATGGATGTCAGCTCTAAACAAGGCATCAGGTGTCCACTACGGTATTTTTTGAAAAATGCAAGCAATTTAACTTGATACATTTTCACAACATTAATAAGAAGTTAATTTTCACAAAGAAGTGCCCACAGCAGAAAACGGATTATGAGCAACACTGCCCCACCCTCATCCAAGGTCATTACTACCTTGACTCTAGCACTTAGGTTATTTTTGACTGTTTCTGAATTTTACATGAATCATATACAGTTAATTTTGTGTGTGCCTTCTACCACACATCACTGTATTTTTGAGATCCATTCACATTGTACTGATGATCTGCAGCTTGTTCACTCTGGTTGTGAATTCTAATTCCATTCACAAATATGTCAATTTTGTTTAGCCATTCCACTGTTGATAGACATCCTGCTTTTTTCCCTAGTTTTCAGCTATTGCAAATAACACTGCTGTGACATCCTGGCGCACGTTTTCTGGTGAACACACCTGCATTTTCCTTAAGAGAATTAGCCAAAGAGTAGAACTGCTGGGTCACATGGTATGCATGGCTTAATTCCAGCACGCATGCTCAGTCACTCTTTACAACCCCATGAATGGGAGCCAGTCAGGCTCCACTGTCCGTGGGATTATCCCAGCAAGAGTAGTGGAGTGGGTTGCCATTTCTGCCTCCAGGGGATCTTACCAACCCAGGGATCACACTCGAGTCTCCCGAGGGTCCTGACTTGTCAGGTGGATTCTTTACCATTGAGCCACCTGGGAAGTTCAGCTTAAGTTATTGTCAAAAATATTTCCCAAGTGACTGTGCCGATTTACTCTCCTCAGAAGTGTATGAGTCCTCTGATTACTCCCAGTTCTCATTTTCCTCTTTTACCTTTTCTTTCCATTTTCCTTCTTCCAACAGGAGTATAAAAGTATCCCATCATGCTTTTAATTGGCATTTCCCTGATGGTGAATGAAATTGAGTACTTTCCATAAATCTGTTGACAATTCTCTTTTGTAAAGTACATGTCAGTCTTTTACCCATGCTATTTTGAGCTATCCTTCCCTTCTTAGTTTATTAGTAGAAAATCTTTATATGTTTGAGATATAAAACTTTGTAAGATGTATGTATTACAAATCCTTTTCTCCTACTATGTAACTTAATTTTTATTCCTTAACAGTGCTTTTTAATGAACAAAAATTTTCCTTTTTTTTGAAGGTGGGGGGCACTTCCCTGGTGGCTCAGATGGTAAAGCATTTGCCTGCAATACGGGAGACCTGGGTTTGATCCCTGGATTGTGAAGATCCCCTAGAGGAGGGTATGGCAACCCACTCCAGTATCCTTGCCTGGAGAATCCCATGGACAGAGGATCCTGGTGGGCTACAGTCCATGGGGTCACAAAGAGTTGGATACAACTGTGACTTTCAAGTAGTAAACAAAAATTTTCCTTTCTACTGTAATCCAATTTCCCATTTTTTTTCATTTCATTCATTCATTAAAAAATTGTTTTTAATTGTACTGGGTGTTCATTGCTGCACCCAGGCTTTCTCTAGTTGCGGCCAGCGGGCTTCTCATTGCAGCAGCCCCTCTTGTGGCAGAGCACGTCCTCGGGGCTCAGCAGTTGAGGTGCCCGGCTTTAGCTGCTCTGAGGTATGCAGAATCTTCCAGGACCAGGGACTGGACCTGCCCCCTGCGTTGGCAGGCGGGTTCTCACCTGCTTCACCACCAGGGCGGCCCACTCTCATTCATTTCTTATGCATTTCATCCTTTCTTTCATTTTGTGCTTTTACCTCTATAAATTTTCATCTCCAGTTTACAAAATTGCTGCCTACCTGAAGTTCATGAAGATATTCTGCTGCTTTCTGACAGACTATTTGTTAATAATTTAACTTCTGACATTCAGATTTATAATCCATCTGAAGTTGTTCTTTGTCCACGGGGTTGATGTATGGGTCAGGATATTTTTTTCTGCATGGATATACAACTGACCCAGCACAATTCACTGAAAAAAAAAAAAAATCCCATCACTAGAGTGGCAGCTTTGTCATAAACTGTTACACAATCAGTGTTTGGGACGTTTTCTGGACTCTTTTGAGCTTTTTGGGCAGTTCATTCTTATACCAATACTGCTGCTGCTAAGTCGTGTCTGACTCTGTGCGACCCCAGAGAAAGCAGCCCACCAGGCTCCCCCGACCCTGGGATTCTCCAGGCAAGAACACTGGAGTGGGTTGCCACTTCCTTCTCCAATGCATGAAACTGAAAAGTGAAAGTGAAGTCGCTCAGTCGTGTCTGACTCTTAGCAACCCCATGGACTGCAGCCTACCAGGGGTTTTCCAGGCAAGGGTACTGGAGTGGGGTGCCATTGCCTTCTCCTGTCTTAATTACCATACCTTTACCAAAAAATGATATCTAACACTGTAAGCCCTTCAGCACTGTTCTACAAGATTGCTTTGACTAGGCTTGGTCCATTCCATTTCCACATAAATTTCATTTTATTTTTTAACTGGAGGCTAATTACTTTACAGTGTTGTGGTGGTTTTGCCATACATTGACATGAATCCGCCACGGGTGTACATGTGTCCCCTATCCTGAACCCCCTCCCACCTCCCTCCCCATGCCATCCCTCAGGGTCACCCCAGTGCACCAGCCCCGAGCACCCCGTCTCATGCATTGAACCTGGACATGTATATTACCATATGTGAAACAGATCGCCAGTCCACATAAATTTTAAAAACAGTTTGACAGTTTTCTGAAAATATCTTCTGAGATGTTGACTAAGATTACGTTATATACTTCAATTTTGAGAAAATGTATATCTTTACATTGTCTTCTAAACCATGAATGTGGTATGTAATCTCCATTTATTTAGATAATCAGTTTTTCTCAGAAATGTCAGGTGTCTTGCAAATTTTACTAGATTTATCTCCAAAAATTTGACGTTTTTGATACTACTGTAAATTGTGCTGTGTTTTTACTTTCATTTTATGTTTGCTCTTGATACATAGAAATGTAATTGGTTTTCACAGAATGACTTCATATCCAGCAAATGTAGTTTCAGTGTTATTAAATTCACTTGTGAATTTTAGGAATTTGTAGATTCATTTGGATCTTCTACACACTTGACCATATTTCCTTCATTCCTAGCTTTCAGTCTTCATCCCTTTACCTGCCTTTATGTACTAGGATGGCCCTCCAGCACCTGGTTGAAAAGCTCTGATGATACTGAGAAACGGTTTCTCAACCCCAAACTCAGAGGGGAAGCCTTCAGTATTATACGATTAAGTATGGCATCTGTTGCAGGGTTCTGTTTTGTTTTTTTAAATAGAAGCTCCTTTTTTTAGATTAAGGAAGTGGCTCTCTCTTCCCAGTTCACTGAGTTTTTTTATGACACCATTTATCTCTTTTGTTTTTGGACCTGAGGAAATAATTACAGGATTACTGTCTGTCTGTCTCTCTCTCTTTCTCTCTGCCTGTCTCTGTTTCTCTCTTTCTCTCTCAATTACATGGTAGAACACATTGCTTTTTGAATGCTAAACTTTCTTTTCGTTCTTGGAGTAATGTCGTGAAGCATATTATTCTTTTTATGTTTCTTTATATGTGCTCATATTCTGTTTAGCATTTTTGCTTTCCTCCGTTCTTTCCTTGCAATGCCAGTGTAAACTTTCAATAACAAGACTGTGCTCCTTCTTAAAATAAAATGGAAGAGAGTTCCTTTTGTTCATTCTTTGGGAGAGTTAATAGAAGACTAGAGTTACTTCTTATGAAAGCTATCTGGGCCTGGAAGGTTGAGAGGAGAAGGAATGGAATCATTAATTATGGAATCACTTTTTAGGTTACAAAAGAAAGCAGTTTTGCTAATTCTTGTCGAGGAAGTTTGGATAAGTATTCTCAAGAAATGCATTTATTTAGTCTAAATTGACAACTTTCTTAATATAAAGTTGTTCTTAATGTTCTTTTGCTATTTTTTAAAAAGTTTGTAAGATCTAACTTGTGTAGCCACTGAAAAGCAGTGTTTACTTTGCTTATTTACAATCACTAAGAAGTAGAACCCTAAGTATCCCTCACTAGATGCATGAATAAAGAAAATGTGTTTGTATATGTGTATGTGTGTTTGTGTATAGAGTCATTATGTTGTATACCTTAAACTAATTCAATGCTCTATGTTAATTACATCTCAATAAAACTGGACACAACTTTTAATATTCATAAGTTCGGCAGTGATATCATTTTAAAAAATTATTGGTGTCAATATTTTATCTTTTTTTCTCTTCTGTCCTAATCAGTTCTGCTAAATATATACTAATCTTTTCAAAGAACCAATTTGAAGGTTTTGTTGATTTTCTCACTTATATTTATTTTTTATTTAATTGATGATTTTGCTCTTTTATTTATTTCCTCCTTTCTTGTGTGTTACTTTGGTTTGATTTGATTTTTGATGTCCCCTATTGTCCTTCACCACTAAATTTACTTATTTATATTACCTTTTTCATCTCTAACAGCATTTGGGGTTCATAAATCCTTTAAATGGCTAAAGATCGGTGTGACATATTTATATGTTGATAGGAGGTAAAAGAGCAAAGATCCAAATCCAGGCTATATTGCCCTTAAATTCATGGTCTTCCTTCTCGTACAGGGTTGATTCTATAAGCCGTTGGGTGAAAAGAAGAGCAGATAGAAAAGCAAAAGTAAAGCTTGACTGATGCCCACTTCTTGCTACGTGCAGAGCAGCTTCTGGAGGAGACAGAGAAGTGAGAGGAGAGCCAGACTGGCTGTGTCGAGATCCTCCCTAAGTATGAATCTTCCTGCTTCTGCGGCCATTGCTTCCTCAACTGTAACTCGAGAAGCGTGGACTAAGCATTCCCAAGGTTCCTTTCCATGCTAACAGCAGAGTTTAAAGAGGAAATGATGACCAAAGATATTGAATGTTATAGAGAAGTTTAAAATGCATAGTTTAAGAAATAGGCAATGCACTTTTTAATCACAGAATCATTGTACTTCTAAAAGTGAAAGTGTTAGTCACTCGTATGCAACTCTTTGCGAGCCCAAGGACTGTGGCCCACCAGGCTCCTCTGTCCACGGAATTCTGCAGGCAAGAACACTGGTGTGGGTAGCCATTCCCTTCTCCAGGGGATTTTTCTGACCCAGGGATCAAACCCAGGTCTCATGCATTGCAGGCAGATTCTTTCCGTTTAAGCCACAACAGAAGCCCCATATTTCTAAAGGCGGGAGCCAAACGGCCACGGTTTTAAAATTAAATGGGTTTTATGCCTTTCTCAAGTGGACGGGGAACTCTGTACAGAAAAACATCTTGCAAAATCTTACACAGCGGGGGAAAGTCAGAGCAGGGGTAGAAAGCACAGACTTTGTCAGCCTGAGTGACGCTTGGGTCCTGAGCCCTCTTTTTCATAGCTAGAGAGTTCCAGGCACAAAATGGGACCAATCAAGAAAGATCATCATAAATGGCAGAAAATAATAATAATTAACTTGGTTTTCAACATCAAGAGAGTACTGTAAAGAGATTGTATCCAAAAAAAAAAATCCAAGATAAACAACATCTTATCCAGTCAAGACAAACTTGATAAGACAAGTCCTCACACAAAGACAATTCATAAAACAATTGTAACAAAAATCCCTTCAGTGACCTGAGGTTTTCATCTATGACTTTATGGGAGCAAAAAAATTAAAAATAAGAAGTTTAATTCTCCATGTTGAAAGTAAGGGGAAAGATTTCTCTTCCCTCATTTTTCTTAAAGCATTGACCTTGGAAAATTTGTAATTTTAAGTACTTTCTCCTCTCCTTGAAATGTGTGCACACATCCTTTTGGAAACAAGATAGAAAGCCTTTTGTCAGCTTTGTGACCCCAGCACTTGGGAGCGTTCTCCTTGGAATGCAGCTTCATGCGAGGGAGCACCCCATCTCCCAGGGTCCACGGGAAGGCAGAAATTCAGCTGCAGTGGACCCCTTGCTCCAAGTTCAAAACTGAAAACTGAGAATAAAAGTCTCTCAGTTGTCAGCTCTTTGAGACCCCATGGACTCTAGCCTGCCAGGCTCCTCTGTCCATGGAATTCTCCAGGCAAGAACACTGGAGTGGGTTGCCATTCCCTTCGCCAGGGAATCTTCCTGACCCAGGGACTGAACCCTGGTCTCCTGCATTGCAGGCAGAGTCTTTACAGTCTGAGCCACTCCATCCATCATAAAAATATTAAATACTTGATTCTTCTCTGGATAAAGCCAATAAGCTAACACAGATGGTGACGCCAATTTCCAAAGTAAAGTTTGGATGACCTACAAGTGACTGCCAAGTGTTCTTACTTGAAGGCTAGTGATTCTTTATTTCAAGTCTGGAAGATATTTATATAATGGATTGTATCCACCTGACTATATCGATCAATGAGGGTTTTTTTTTTCCTTTTGTCGTTTCAATCTCTTAGCAGATTACCTGTGGTGCATGGATCTGGATAAAGGCTTACTCAAGAACAAAAGTGCTTTTTTTCCCTACAAACTTTGTGGAGAGGGCTTCTGAATTCAAAGATGATTTTGTTCTTATTTGTATCTGCCAAATGCATAGTAGGGTTGAATCTAGCACTCACCCTCCTGAGACTTTAAGGCATATTCCAAGATAAAGAACCTCATCTCTGTAGCTAGACTTCTCTGATGTCTGCTCCCAGCCAACTGAGTGAATCACTGCCTAGACGTGGATTGTGCTAGGAGGGGAAAGGAGATGGAGAGAGCGAAGTCTTGAGCCTGGACCTCAGGAATAATGTTCCTGACATCAGAATTATTATGTTCATCTCCCAGTAACTTTCTGGAGCTGGGTAAGTGTCCTCCATGTGAGCACTTGCTCACATAGGAGAAACAAAGGGAGGCATTAAAGTCCAGTGACCCAGAGCTCAGAAAGGAGAGCAGAAGCGAGCGCGCTCGGGACTTCCTCGGTGGCCCAGTGGTTAAGGCTTTGCCTTCCAGTGCAAGGGGTGCATGTCTGATCCCTGGTTGGGAAGCTAGACCCCACGTGCTTCAGGGCCAAAAACCCAGAACATACAACAGAAGCATTATTGCGACAAACTCAATACAAACTTTAAAGATGGTCCTCATTAAAAAAAAATCTTAAAAAAAGAAAGGAAGGAAGGAAGAAAGAAGTGAAGGCACTTGAAGCTACTGGGTGTGAATTTCAGGGCCTTTGGCTTAATGGGCCCCTTGCAAGGACCTAAGGAGGTGTTTATAAGGTCGTATATGTTTATAAAACTGGCAAAAGTAACAAGTTTCTGTATTCTTTTTGATAAAGAGGACCCACCAAATCATGAAACCTGTAAGCTCTTGCTGTGAGAGGAAGGAGAGAAATGAAACAGGAGCAAAAAAAAAGGTGGAAGAGTAACTGAGAATTTATGTATGTTCCCAAGACAGGGTTTTCAAAAGAAAGTAGGCACTGTCCAAAAATAGCCACCAGATTTTCTTAGGGAATAATAATTTTTTAAAAAAAATTCCTGCCAAGTAATAGGAAATTCGGCTACCCAAATGACCTAAATTCTTGACATCCAACTGAAAGCCTGTCAGAAAATAGTTCTCCAATACATCTGCTTTTCTTACACATAATTTATTTCACACATTTAAATAGCACCAGCTGAAAAGAAAATAATATGATCATTACAATTGTACTTTCTTTCAAAAACAGAATGCTTTTAAGAGTTTAGGACTTTAAATTATGAAAGTGCAGGTGAAAATTTTTCTCTCATATATTAAAAATATTCCAGCAAAAATGCAAAAATCACTACTTCTGGGCCACTTTTTCCAATTATTATAAAAATGCAAGTCTATGCAGCAGAAGATAATGAAACCCTTTGCCAACATCCTTGTTTCTAAAAGACTCTGAATTAAAATAAGAGGAAAGTTCATTGAGCACAGCCCCAGGTGGGTCGGGGGCTGCAGGGACACAGAAAGCGCAGCCAGTACAAGCACCAGCCTCCAGAGTGAAAAGGCGCGCCCTGCACCCGACAGAATCCCGGAGGGTCCTGTGCTCAGGGCCTCCTCCTTTGTGTTGGGTGGGGCTTTACTGAAGGTGGAAGAGTGAGCAGAATCTGGACTCAGAGACCAGAAAGGGATGGATTTGGGAGCCTCAGAGATGAAAGGAGAGCAGTGACTTGGCCCCCACTCACCCTCTGCAGGCCTTAAGCTTTGCAGACTTACTGTGAAAAACCCATGGGGTTGCTGAAATTGACTAGAATATGTTGTTGTTGTTTTCTTCTTTTCCATTATGTTTTATTAAGGATATTGACCATGACTCCCAATAGAACCTTGTTGCTTATTTATTCTATGTATAATATAGAACTGTAACAGTGAAGAAGACTATTGAGAGTCCCCTGGACTGCAAAGAGATCAAAACAGTCCATCCTAAAGGAAATCAACCCTGAATATTCATTGGAAGGACCAATGCTAAAGCTGAAGCTCCCATACTTTGGCCACCAGATGTGAAGAGCCGATTCACTGGAAAAGACGCTGATGTTGAGAAAGACTGAGGGCAGGAGGAGAAGAAGGTGGCAGAGGATGAGATGGCTGGATGGCATCACTGACTCAGTGGACATGGGTTTGACAAGCTCTGAGAGATGGTGAAGGATAAGGAGGCCTGGTGTGCTGCAGTCCATGGGGTTGCAAAGAGTCGGATACGACTGCAAGACCGGACAGCGACAGCAACAGCATCTGCTAGCCCCGAGCTCCCAGCCCATCCCTCCCCAGGGCAGCCACAGTCTATTCTCTGTGTCTACAGTCCGTTTCTGTTCCAAAGTTCATTTATGCCATAGTTTTGATTCCACATATAAGTGATATCATATGGTACCTGTCTTTCTTTTTTGACTTATTTTGCTTAGCTGATAATCTCTAGTTCCATCCATGTTGCTGCAAATGACATTATTTCAACTTTTTTTATGGTTGAGTAATATTCTGTTGTTTATACATACCATATCTTCTTTATCCATTTATCTGTTGATGGACATTTAGGCTGCTTCCACATGTTGGCTATTGTGACCATTGTGTTGCTGTGAATATAAGGTACATGTTTCTTTTCCAATTATAATTTTATCTAGATACGTGCACAGGAGTGGGATTGCTGGATCATATGGTAGCTCTTTTTTCATTTTTTGAGGAGCCTCCATACTGTTCTCCATAGCAGCTTCACTAATCGACCTTTGAAGGTTAGAACCTTAGCCTTGTCTGTCCTTCACAGGAATTCCCTCCAAGATTTTCCTTGCCCTGCACAGAGTATGTGTGCCACAGAAGCTGAAAAACCAGGGTCACAGGAGAAGGAGGCTATCTCTATCCAGTAATTTTTCAGGCTCTGGTAGATAAACAGCATGGGCCTACCCCAGTCTTCCACCTTGAATTCCAATGAGTGATGAAAATGGGCAGTGGTCCAAAAGAAAAATAGGGGGCTGGGTCCCCTGGAGCAGGGGCAGCATCTGGGCATGAGGTGTGCAAGGGAGCCGGCGGGGCCACAGTCAGGCCAGCCGCCAGATCCCCTTGGGACTGTGGGTGGTGGGGAGGCATGTGATGGGTAATGAGCGAGGCCTCCATAAACCACGTGCTTGATTTTTCATGCTGTTCTCTTCATGTAAGAACTTTGGTGATTAAACAAATTTCACTACTTGTTTTGGTAGGGGCTCTCTTCAACCGGGCTGAAACCTCCTCAAGGTCTCTCTCTCTTTTTTTTTTAAATTTGTGTTCTGGGGGTTTATTTGTCTTTATTTTCTCATGACCATGGAATAGCATCCAGTGATTCTCAAGCAGTAGCACTCTGTTTGATAATACCAGGTAATTCATTATGAGTTAATGTTATTATAAAATGATAACTATAAGAATTCTTGTTCAAAAACATAAATAGGGAGAAAGTCCTAAACAACAGAAGTCCTAAAACTTAAAATATTAACATTTTCTTAAACTAACCGTTATAAGAGTTTTAAGAAAATGTTAATATTTTAAGTTTTAGGACTTCTGTTGTTTAGGACTTTCTCCCTATTTATGTTTTTGAACAAGAATTCTTATAGTTATCATTTTATAATATCCTTAACTCATAATGAATTACCTGGTATTATCAGAGTTTTATGATCATCTGCTAGACATCAACAGAAACAAGGGCAATAATTTCACCAAATTTGAAATAACTCTTCCAAAAGCTCAACTCATTTTCAAAGGATGTAACTTTCTAAGGCAAATGTGTAAGGAGATGAGTTGATAGCTCTTTTCATTGTACGAGGAAGCCCCGGGAGCCGAAGCCTGGTCTCCTCCATAATCTCATGACTGGGGGCTAAAAGCTGCAGATTTTATTTCCTTGGACTCCAAAATCACTGCAGACAGCGACTGAAGCCATGAAATTAAAAAGCACTTTCTCCTTGGAAGAAAAGCTACGACAAATCTAGACAGCCTGTTCAAAAGCAGAGACGTCATTTTACCATCAAAGGTCCGTCCAGTCAAAGCTATGGTTTTACCAGTAGTCATGTATGGATGTGAGCGTTGGACCATAAGGAAGGCTGAGTGCCGAAGAACTGTTTTGGTGCTGGAGAAGACTCTTGAGAGTCCCTTGGACTGCAAAGAGATCAAACCAGTCCACCGTAAAGGAAATCAACACTGAAAATTAATTGGAAAGACTGATGCTGAAGCTCCAATACTTTGGCCATCTGATGTGAAGAGCGAACTCATTGGAAAGGACCCTGATGCTGGGAAAGATTGAAGGCAGGAGGAGAAGGGGATGGCAGAGGATGAGATGGTTGGATGGCATCACCGACTCGATCGACATGAATCTGAGCAAACTCGAGGAGACAGTGAAGGACAGGGAAGCCTGGCGTGCTGCAGTCCATGGGGTCGCAGAGTCGGACACGACATAGTGACTGAACGACAACACTTATCATCAGATCTAGAAGTTGACTCACACTTCTGGAGCCATTTCCAGGAATCACCTGAAACAAAAAGTTTAGAATTCTCTTTTTCATTTAATCCGACTCAGTTGGAGTGGCTCTTGTCTCTTCATGGATGAGAATACTTGGTGTGAAGGTGTTTACGGTGCTGATCTGGTACATGAAAACAGTCAGCTGATTATCAAGACTCAGAGACTGCCCCTAAATCCATTGAGTGGAACAATGTGTCTTAAAAGGCTGTGATAACAAGTCAATTAGTACAAAGTTCTTCAGTTCTCACAACAGGTGACGTTGTCTATTTTACGCGATGTCTATTTTACAGCTATGAGGATTTTAAATATTGAGTAATGTGCTTCTACCTACAGAAAGCTCAAAACTGCCAAGTACATTTCCTGTTAGCACAAAGATTTATATGGTGAAAAAGAAGCTGCAGCCCCCAAATGTGGGGGCTGCATTTTGAACAGTGCATCCCATAGCTAATGCTGACCACCTCAGTGATAGCAAAATGCTGCACTTAACGCAATAATTCACCGTGAGCCCAGTCACTGGGGCCAAGCTTGACATTTCATAGGGTCAAGACCCTCAGTTTGGCCCAAGAAATACTTTACAGAACTTAACACAAAACGATTTAGAATATGTCTCTTCCTAAGTAATTTTCATTTCAACATTTTTGCTTTCTTATGCTTGGTCTTGCAATATGAAAATGTAGGCAGATGATTTAGAAAAGCAAAACCAAGAAAACAACAAAAACAAACTTACATGCTGTTCACTTATATTTTCAAGCAATAATAAATGAGATTTTGAGGTTTTAACTAGGTGTCCTAAAGTTATCATTATCTAGGTTTATTTGAAGCCTTTGAGCCTTTTAAGTCTAACAATATTTATGATATAAAGGGATTTAAATGTGATCTTCTGACATAGTTAGAACAGCCAGCCATATCTGGTTTACACAAGATAACTTTCATTTATAACCTCCTGTGATCACTCTGTTTATAGAATGAGATTGGTATTCTAAGGTTTTACTTATTACTCATAGCTTTACTATAATTAAGCTAATTTTCTATTTTGAGCAAAGAGGTATTCTTAAAGGGGTGTGTCTGAGTAGGTTTCAATTGGACTCATTTCATATTCAAGATTTATTAACATATTATCTTTGAAAGCCCGAAAGGTCGGAAGCAAAATCTTTTGACTCAGTATAATCGCTGAGTTTCCTTGAGTAGATGGACAATTTACTTGACATATTACTAGTTCAATGAAGGATAAGGGTTGGGTTCCACCTATGTCTTCTCTTTTTCTTTTTTTTCTTATTTTCTTGTCTGTGCCACATGGCATGTTGGATCATAGTTTTCTGATCAGGGATGGAACCTACACCCCCTGCATTGAAAGCGCATAAGTCTTAACCACCGGGCCGCCGAGGACTTCCCTTGGCATATGTTCTTGGCATCGGATCAGGCCAGGATTCCTTAGTCTTGACAGTATCGGTCTCATGCTTGGGTAGTTCTTTGTCATGAGGGCCTTTCCTGAGCACGGCACCATGTTCAGCCGAATGCCTGGCCTCTTCACACTGGATCCCAGCAAGACTTCCCAGTTGCAACAACCGAAAATGTCTCCAAATGTTCTGGGTGTAGGTGGGCAAATGGAGGGGATAAACTGGCCCCCAGTTGACAACAACCACTGGGTTGGGTGTTAGGAATTTTAGAAAGTAAGTAAAATACAGAAGAAACAGAAGACTCTTTTACCTAGCATCGGCTTAAAACCGCTTTGAACTCGCCTCAGCTAAGGATGGCGGGCTTTCTCTTCCGCTCCCGCAGCGAGGAAGCTTGGTCCCCAGGGGCGCGGAGGGATGCCGCGGCCGGGCAGCGGGCTGGAGGGACTCCTGCATCTCCCGGGCCGCGCTGTGCGCGTGAACCGCACCGGAATCGTCTCCACCGGGCTCTTCTGGGGTCCTGGAAAATCTCCATCTCTCACACATATGAATTGCAGAAACCGGTAAGCTTTTCAAGTGCGGGAGAATGGGCTTTGTCTAACCCGAAGTGATTTTCAATGAAAGCGCGCATTTACATCGTCGGGGCCGCTCCCCCGGGGTGTGCGGGACCGGAGCCCCGCGCGGGGTGGCCCTCCCACCGGGCCTGTGGCCCCGGCCCGCCTGTGGTCATTTTTGATGTGGGCTTGGGGGTCCTGCTCGGAGCGGGCTTCGCCCGGGGCCGCTCGTCCTTACAGAAAATGTTAACAAGCGCGCACACTGCGGACGGGGGCCTCCTGCAGCGATCCTGACCCGAGGCCACGGATTCGGCAGTGAGTTTATGGCTTCATAGCATGGTTTTAATTTAGTCCCCTCAAAGATTTGTATTCCTCGGACTTGCAAACCGCCCGCCCCCTCCCCTCCCTGGAGCGCCCCTCGCCGCCCCGCAGCCCCCCGAGGAGGTTGCTCTTGTAAAGAGCGCAGAGGCCACTGGGGAAGCTAATGAGCAGCAAACACAGAGCGGAGAGCAGGGTTGTTTTTTTTTTTTTCCTCCTTCAAAAGGCAGCTCAGAGCGCTGCTTTCTTACCCAAGTCTCCACAATACCCCCTGCCCTGTCCCCGCCGCCACGTTATTTCCTATTTATCAGGCTTTTAGTCAGTCTGAGCTGCTTTTCATCCGGACGCTGACCGCAGGAAATTTAGATAGCTCTGAAAAAGACAAGACAGCTCTGAGAAAGACTGAGCCTTTTCTGCAGCTGCTGCACGGGGGGCTGACTTGCTTCACAGGGTGGACTGTGCTCAAGCTGACTGGGATCTTCTTACTGACGTTTTGGTGGTGGGCTAACTCTTGGCCGCGGGGTCTTTCCTGGGGTGTCGGCGTGTCCAGCACAACCCCTGGGCTTTACTCACTGGATGTTATAGCAACTCCCACTCTTGGCATGACAACCAAGAACATCTCCAGACATTGCCAAGTCTTCCCTGGGGAGAGTACTACCCCCTGATTGTTTAGTCGCTAAGTCATGTCTGATTCTTTGTGACCCCATGAACTGTAGCCCGCCAGACTCCTCTGTCCACGGGATTCTCCAGGCAAGAACACTGGAGTGGGTTGCCATTTCCTTCTCCAACCCCCTGATTAGAACCATTGATTTAATGTCACAGGGAGTAACTCATTTTATCATGTTCTGGAATTTTAAGACTGCTGAACATTTACTACTAGAAACCATGGGCACAGAATCAGATGGCTTCGCTTTTTTCCAAAAGAAACTGTTCCTCCCTTTTTTAAAGATTTCGATTTTACTGATCATCAGTTTTTCAAGGACAAGTGTCATAGATTTTGCCAACTTTTCGTTTTCTTTAGGAAAGGAAAACTCATATACTTAATTTTTTTTTAATTTTGCCAAGTATCTTTATAGAGATGAAATGGAGAGAAACCTGTTCAGTCAGAAGCCAGGGTGTTTCATTTTTCATGAGTGTTTTCAGGGTAAGTGGATTTCTTCATAGTCAAGAAGAATGTGATTCTTCTCTCCAGCACTTGCCTGCTGCTCCCTTCCTGACACCTTCCCATTTTTCCTGACTGAGTCCAGACCCTCTGTGCTGCCACATGTTCCAGGGGAGCTGGGCTGTGAGATAAGGGGAACCCATTTTCAATCACTCACTTGTGACTGAATAACAGGGATCCGAGGGGCTTAGGATTTTAGTAAGGAAATATTCCCTGGTCAACAACCGACAAATTACACCACATAGAACTCTTCAAAATTAAATCAATTCATGTGGTCTTTATACCAGTAGTACACAAGGTATATTTTAAGAAATGTTTTTAACTAAGTGCATTTTAATTTTATGAAAACTTACAAATAAAAAAATAAATTAAAACTATAGCTATCATTGCAACTGAGTACTCTTTGACTTTTTTCAAGTAAGCAATTAAAATAGAGCTTACCTGTTGCATTTTAGCTTGATCCTTGACACATGGAACTTTAAATAAGGGCCATTTGCTAGAATCTACAAGGAGAACTCTGGTGGAAAGAAGAGGACTTGAGATGGGACAAGTAAAACAATCACAAAGATGGACAAATAAAGAATCAAAAGACATAGTTATGCTTAAAAATACAATGATATTTTTGCATCCATCGTTGCATTTTACAGGATACTGTTATTATTGTACAATGTGTTCAGTGGCTAAGTCGTGTCCAGCTCTTTGTGACCACCAGGACTGCAGTCCGCCAGTTCCTCTGTCCATGCGATTTTCCAGGCAAGAACACTGGAATGGGTTGCCAGTTCTGACTCCAGAAGACCCTCCTGACCCAGGGGTCAAACCCACGTTTCCTGCATTGAGGGGAGATTCTTTACCATTGAGCTACCAGGGAGGCTGTTATACATGATAAATCACAATAGAGTATAAAAAGCTTAAGTAATAAGATCCCAGTGAACAACAAGCAGATAGTGTTTATTTGTATATTGATTGATTGATTGTTCGTAGGAGCAGAAGTGGGGTGCAGAGTATGAATTTTGTGGTGCATTAGGTGAAACAAAGTAAGATGAATTTCTCAGTACCGAGTGGTGCTGGAGGGACTCCAGGACAGCAGTCAGAAATGAACGTCTGTCTCCGCAAAACCTCTCTTGCTGTGCAGATTTAGAAAGGAAAGCAAGTTTTTGTTTGCAGGCATTATGTAACCGGCCGCAGCCACTGGAGGGATTTTATTGCCTGGATCTGTGAGGTGCCAAACATGAAGAGAAACTGCAGAACTTTAACAGTGGGATCGAAGATCAATTAAAACACTGAACTGAAAAAGACTGACTCAGGAGTGAGTGTGGAGAGATGGGGATCATCTCTAATTAGTGCAGCAATTCCGAGGTAAATTACCACCCAGTCGAATTGTTTGGGCTTCACACGGTGTATAGATCAGAGTAAGACCCAGAAGATGGGCAGAGTGTGTCAATAGAAGACAATCGTCAGAAAGGTCGGAAACAAGAAAATTGCACTAATTGCTCCTGACTGCAATTCTCATCAATAATCAGGAGAGAATAAATGGAAACCAATACGGAAAACCATTGTTGTTACATTTTCATGCTATTTGTGGACGGTGGGCTCCCCTCATGGCTTAGTCGGTAGAGAGTCTGACTGCAAAGCAGGAGACCCGGGTTCCATCCCTGGGTTGGGAAGATCCCCTCGAGAAGGGAATGGCAGCCCGCTCTGGTGTTCTCACCTGGAGAATCCCATGGACGGAGGTGCTTGGCGGGTTACAGTCTATGGGTTTGCAAGAGTCGGACACGACTGAGCGACTAAGGGCACGGCACGGACTTCTAGATAGTAGATATGTTTATGTGTAGGTTAAACTGTTTAGTAAACTGGGCATATTATCTCATGCGAGGCTTCTTTCTGCCCAACTAGTTGTTGTATTAGCTTTATGTTGTTGAATGTTGAAGAGTAGCTTCGAAGCATCATCTTAAGATGGTGAAATGATGGATCTGAGTAACAGCTTTTGACAAAATTTTGATGCTTACAGTTGAAGACCCTGTAAAACAGCAGAATCGAAGTTAGCCTATTAGTTGGACCTGTGTTCATACACATTAGCTCAGTACTGATGTGAGTTAGGTCAGTCAATACTATCTTGTCTCATTGCTACAGTATCCTGTTAGCCATATGCCAAGTCACTTCAGTCGCGTCGACTCTTTGTGACCTTGTGAACCATAGCCCGCCAGGCTCCTCTGTCCAGGGCATTCTCCAGGCGTGAATACTGGAGTGGGTGCCAAGTCCTCATGCGGTGGGTCTTCCTGACCCAGGGATCGAACCCAGGTCTCCTACAGCTCCTGCATTGGCAGGCCGCTTCTTTACCACCACTGCCCCCTGGGAAGCCCCTGTCACCCACATAATATTGCAGAGGCCCTTGGAACACCCTTTCCATGAAAGGGAAGAACTCATTTAAGAACTGTTACCACAGACATTTCAGGTATTCTGATGACAATTACTTGCAGCACTGCCATCCGTTCGTTTGTCTAATACACACATCTGCACCCAAACACGAGCAGATACAGGAGGCTCTGCCCTGGTTTGCTCAGCGTGAGATGCAAACGAAGCTCCAGCCCCTCGCCTCGGGAAGCTCTCAGGCTGGCAAGGGATGGTCCCTGAGGAGGGATCTGAGAGCAGAACATGGGAAGGTATGAAGAGTTTTAGGCAGATAGCGGCATAATCTGATTTACACTTTTTAAATCTCCTAGGACTCTGCAGACAGTGTCTTGTAGGGAATCTAGAATGCAAGTGAAAGAAACAGTCGGAGGCCGTTGCTGTGGGCAACATGAGAAAGGACGGTGCCTGAAAACAAGGACTGTCAGAGTGAGGCGGAGGGAAGGGACAGGCTGCAAACGCGGTGTAGACTTGACGTCCGCACCTTGACTGTGGTGGTGGGTGTGGCATGGGAGTGAGATGTAAAGGTAGAAAGGTTCGAATTTGGAACATTCTTTGTAAAAATATATATATATATATTAAAAGTCTAATTCATGGCACTTTAATACAGGAACCAAACCAGAATTTGTTGGTAAAAGGGATGACAGAATTTTTGAATTTCAAATTAAAGGATAGATGTGATATTGAAACCGGGTAATAGGATGAATTCCAGGGCTGAATAAAAATAAACTGATTTGGAATCATTGGACTGTGGCTAGGATGACGGTGATAATCAGAGTTGGCTAAGCTAACTTCTCTCTTTTCATCACCCACAACAAATTTTGGACAATTACCACCCCCGATATATTTTGAAACAAATAGGTACTTCCGTTTTTCAAGCTCCCTCAGATGCAGAGATTGCAATGTGGACTTAGGAACCACCCTCCTGCTGGGTAGGCTCCTAGAAAACTTGCTTCTTGCCAGATGGAAGAGCTGGAGGAGGCCTCTCTCCCTCCCTCTTTCCTCTGCTCTTCCTTAAATCCCCTTTGCCTTCCACCCGCGCCCTCTGAGGTGTCAGCCAGGAATCATCTGCTTTAGTGACGTGACTCGTCCCTCCTCAAGCTGCCATGACCCTTGCATGCGTGTTAAGTCACTTCAGTCGTGTCTGACTCTTCGTGACCCCATGGACTGTAGCCCACCAGGCTCCTCTGTCTTTGGGATTCTCTAGGCAAGAATACTGGAGTGGGTTGCCATGCCCTCCTCCAGGGGAGCTTCCCGACCCAGGGATCAAACCCGAATCTCATTACATCTCCCGCATTGCAGGCAGATTCTTTACCACTAGCACCACCTGGGAAGCCTGCCATGACCCTTGCTTGGGTCCATAAAACATGATGAATATGAAGCATCATTTCTAGGAGGCAGCAGTAAGAAGCCCCACAAAATTACAAAATACCAATCCAGGATTTTGATAAATCAACTCCAGTCTTCTTGTTAAGAAAGCGATAAATAACTTCATGCTTGAAATGACAGTGGGTAGAATTTTCTGTCATAAATTAATCCTTGCTGGTAGCGGGTAGTACATTCAAGTGTCAATTTAGGCTAAAAAAGAATAATAATAATAAATGGAGGGCAGGTTAGCCATGGATATAGTTGTATGAGTCCAACTTAACTGAAATCTTAATCAATAGCATTGATATGATAAACTAGATTTTTTTTAAGTTGTTCTTAGTTTAGAATCTCTTTAAGAAACAACAGCTTGGCATAATGGAATAGGTCTGCCAAACACAAACTTAATCCAAAATCCACTCCTCTCTGTTTTAGCTTTGTGACTGTTGGCAAAGTTACTAACCTTTTTACGGTTACCTAAGGTGGGAAAACTCAGCAGTGGCCACAGGACTGGAAAAGGTCAGTTTTCATTCCAATCACAAAGAGAAGCAATGCGAAAGAATGCTCAGCCTACCACACAATTGCACCCATCTCACACGCTAGTAAAGTAATGCTCAAAATTCTCCAAGCCAGGCTTTAGCAGTATGTGAACCGTGAACTTCCTGATGTTCAAGCTGGTTTTAGAAAAGGCAGAGGAACCAGAGACCAAATTGCCAACATCCTCTGGATCGTGGAAAGAGCAAGAGAGTTCCAGAAAAACATCTATTTCTGCTTTATTGACTATGCCAAAGCCCTTGACTATGTGGATCACAATAAACTGTGGAAAATTCTTCAAGAGATGGGAATACCAGACCACCTGACCTGCCTCTCGAGAAATTTGTATGTAGGCAAGGAAGCAACAGTTAGAACTGGACATGGAACAACAGACTGGTTCCAAATAGGAAAAGGAGTACGTCAAGGCTGTATATTGTCACCCTGCTTATTTAACTTCTATGCAGAGTACATCATGAGAAATGCTGGACTGGAAGAAACACAAGCTGGAATCAACATTGCCAGGAGAAATATCAATCCCCTCAGATATGCAGATGACACCACCCTTATGGCAGAGAGTGAAGAGGAGCTAAAAAGCCTCTTGATGAAGGTGAAAGAGGAGAGTGAAAAAGTTGGCTTAAAGCTCAACATTCAGAAAACGAAGATCATGGCATCCGGTCTTATCACTCCATGGGAAATAGATGGGTAAACAGTGGAAACAGTGTCAGACTTTATTTCTTTGGGCTCCAAAATCACTNCAGTACTTTGGCCACCTCATGGGAAGAGTTGACTCATTGGAAAAGACTCTGATGCTGGGAGGGGTTGGGGGCAGGAGGAGAAGGGGACGACCAAGGACGAAATGTCTGGATGGCATCACTGACTCGATGGACATGAGTCTGAATGAACTCCAGGAGTTGGTGATGGACAGGGAGGCCTGGCATGCTGCGATTCATGGCATCACAAAAAGTTGGACACAACTGAGCGACTGAACTGAACCGAACTGAACTGAAAGTGGTTGTGTCCGACTCTTTGTGACTCCATGACTATACAGTTCAAGGAATTCTCCAGGCCAGAATACTGGAGTGGGTAGCCTTTCCCTTCTCCAGGGAATCTTCCCAACCCAGGAATCAAACTGGGGTCTCCTGCATTGCAGGTGGATTCTTTACCAACTGAGCCACCAGGGAAGGTGGTTGTGAGAATGCAGTGAGAGCACCTAGGTACAACACGTGATGCATGAGCTTTGAATGTGGTGAGCTGTTGGTAAACAGTCTCCAAGCATCAAATTTCTCATGACAAATCCACAGGCTTGATGTGAAAATCAAATGATGTAACACATATATTAAATGTCTAGCAAAGAGAAAGTTCTCAAAGAATACCTCTAGATCAGTAACAGAGCTAAACCGCTTTCATATAAAATGTCTGGTGGAAATGAAATGCACAGTAAAATTAAGTGTCCATTTCTATAAGATGATGAAATAACTTGAAAGTGTCGGAATCTACCTGGTTTGAAGATCTTTGAGGTCAGGAACTGAACGTAAAAATGAGGAAGCTCTAGAGAACCAGGGGCTTCCCAGGTGGCGGCTCCTGTGAGTAAAGAATCCTCCTGCAAGGCAGGAGACGCAGGATATGCAGGTTCGATCCCTGGGCTGGGAAGATCATCTGGAGGAGGACATAGCCACCTGCTCCAGTGTTTGTGCCTGGGAAATCCCAGGGACAGAGGAGCCTGGTGGGCTACTGTCTATGCGGTCACAAAAGTCAGACACGACTGAGAGAACTAGACATTCTGTGTCCATTGGAATTAACATCTGAATAAATGTCAGATGGAGGAAGAAAGCTCTGGATATCCTTTCTAGAGACTCAAGAAGCCTGACTGTCTGTCTAGTTAATCCTTTTGTTATGGCTCAGAAGTTTGCGCTTGCCCAGCTAAGCCTCACCTCGGGTCCCCCTTCTTGGAGGGCTTCCCGACGTGTTCCTGGCCTTGGATCATTAACCCTGGAGCTGCTACAGCCCCAGACCCTGGCAGCTCTGTCTCTAACCACGGTGCAGTGACCCCGCCAGGAGCCTTGGGAACCGCCACATGCCTTTTGTTGCTGTACTCCAGCCTGAATGGTTCTGCCCTCTTGCTTGCTTGTCCCTATAAACTTTGAGCACCAGTAACATGTGACTTCTGAGTGGCAGCATTAAGATCCGGGGTATGGTTCATTGAGTTTCCTTTTCCTGGAGGCAGAACTATATCTGATCGCTGAGTAATCTGCAATGGCAGAGAGAGAAAGACCCCCTGCCAAGCCTCGCAATAGAAGCAAGAAGCAAACCTGGTTCTTCTAAGTCTCTGTGAGGTTGAGGCTGTTGGTACCCAGTGCCTAGATTATCCTACCCAGATGAAAACCTTCATGAAAGGAAGCTCTCTACCCTTGCTTAAAGCACTCGGATATGCAGATCCAGACTAGTTATCTCAGGAGAGCTCCCTGAAGATCCCTTACGTGCTTAGTCGTTCAGTCATGTCTGACTCTTTGCCACCCCATGGACTGTAGCCCACCAGGCCCCACTGTCCATGGGAGTCTCCAGGTAAGAACACTGGAGTGTGTTGCCATTCCCTTCTCCAGGGGAACTTCTCAACCCAGGGATCGAACCCACATCTCTTGCATTGAGGGCAGATTCTTCACTGTCTGAGCCACCAGGGAAGCCCAAAGCTCCCCTACTGAATTCAAATTCTCCAATAACAAAGTACGTTTCTGAAGGTCCAGTTGGAGGAGCCAGCACATTTGGAGATATTTTAGCATCTTTTATTTGATGTGTTATGCTCAAGGACCCAAAGAAAGGGTATATTAGTTAGGATTCTAAAGAAAGAAAAAAATGTACCTTTTTCAATATTTCTGTTTTGCAACATGTGAAACATCAGCTTTACTTGGTAGCAATATGGGTTCATGACCAACTTGAATTAGCACCAGGTTCATAAAAATACTAATGTGAAAAGCTATATGTAGCCCAATGTTCATAGCGCATTATTTACAGCAATCAAAATATGTAAACAACCTAAGTGTTCATGGATGGATGAATGGATAAAAAGATGAGGTGTATGTATACAACTGAATGCTACTCAGCCATAAAAAAATACAGTCCCTCCATTTGGGACAACATGGATGGACCTTGAGAGTATTATGCTAAGTGAAATGAGTCAGAAAGGCAAATATCATATGATTTCACTTACAACCAACAGAGAGAGAAAGGGAAGGAGAGAGGGCAAGGGGGAGCAGAGAGGAAGTGGGGGGAGAGAGAACAAGAGAGGGAGGGAGGGAGGGATGAGAGAGAGAAATTGGCTTACACGGTCGCAGAGTCTGAGAAGTCCCCGTGACCTGCCATCTGCAAGCTGGAGGCCCAGGAGAGTGGGTGGTGCAATCCAGTCTGAGCCCACAGGCCTGGGAACCAGGGAAAATCCCATGGTGGAAACCCCAGCCCGGGGGCAGAAGAGATGTCCCAGTTCAGCAGTGAAGCAAAGCAGGGGAGCACTCCCACTTCCTCTGTCCATCGTTCTGTTCAGCCCTCGGGACTGGATGAGCCTCGCACACACATGCTGGGGCAGGGCATCAACTTTACTGAGACACCCACTCAATGCTAATGTCAGTTGTCATCCTCCCAGACACACCCAGAAATCATGTTTCCTCTGGCACCCCAAGGCTGGTCGAGTTGACAGATAAAACTGGCTGTCACCAAGAGGAACATAAAACAAGGCTAAGAATCAAATAAAGAAGTGAAATGTCAGTGGCTTGGTCGTGTCCAGCTCTTGGCGACCCCATGGACTGTAGCCCACCAGCCTCCTCTGTCTATGGGATTCCCCAGGCAAGAATACTGGAGTGGGTTGCCTTTCCCTTCTCCAGGGGATCTTCCCCACCCAGGGATGGAACCCGGGTCTCCTGTACTGTAGGCAGACTCTTTACCATCTGATCCACCAGAGACTCGTGGTAAAGAACCCGCCTGCCAATGCAAGAGCATGGGTTTGATCTCTGAATCAGGAAGATCCCCTGGCGGAGGACATGACAACCCACTCCAGTATTCTTGCCTGAGGAATCCCATGGACAGAGGGACCTGATTGGCTACAGTCCATGGGGTAACAAAAGAGTTAGAAACAACTTAAAGGCTAAACAAGAACAAAGGAATCAGAGCCCTAATAAATAGGCGAGAGCCTCTTTCTGGACTTAACGCCCTTGCCTCTTGTCTGAGAGAAGCTGAGAGTGGTCCTTTAAAGCAGGGCTCCTACCAGTCTCTTCAGTTCTATCGATTTCAAACTTACAAAGTCATATGGTGGAAAAGCAACTGACTTTTCTTCCTCATTTCTTTCTTTATTCACTTTCAAGTCAGATAATTGGAGTGTTTTCTTTGTAAGTTTGGGAGGAAGGACATTCAAGTGGGCCAGCTAGCTCCCTGCCCCTCTGATGGGCCAGGAGCTGGACGCGTGGTTGAAGAACTTCACGGGCTGGGCCCTTGACACCAGATGGAATGCACATTTATACCACACACCCACATTTTCTGACCCTTCAAAGCTCTCACAGTACTTTTTCTCTAAAGCGACCATATCTGAAAAACAAAGCTTGCTTCATTTAGAAACTATATCACTTATGGGTTATTTAAGCCATCCAAGTTGGCATCTAGATGATGATGGGAAAACAAGATGTGCTGTGCGGAGTCAACTCAGGCACAAAGAATCTAGTAGCCTTAATGCTGTGGTTCGGTCGCTCAGTCGTGTCCGACCCTGCGACCCCGTGGACTGCAGCTTAAACGAGGCAACTGCATTTGTAAAGTTAAAAATCAAACCGACATGTTGAACCGTGTGTGTAAAACATTGAGTGTATCCATGAGCTTCTTAGGAGATGTTTCTCTTGAAATTCCTTTCGAGTGGTTAAATAAAAATTAATCTAAGGTTTAAAAAATAAAAGCACAAGTGAGACCATAGGTTTGACAGTTATTTTATTTTGAATTCTTTTCTTGCTGTTTTTTTCTTTTGCTTTGCTCCCCACAGCATGAGTGATTTAGTTTTTCCACCAGGGATCAAACCCCTGCCCTCTGCAGTGGAAGCTCGGAGTCCTGACCTCCGGGGCGCCAGGTGAGTCCCTTCTTGCTGTTTTTAATCACACGTGGAGTGTAGTATTGTTAACGGAGTGAAAAGGAGAGTGTTCTTTATCAAGCTGCGCCTTTTGGTTCTTGCGCTTTCCTAGCATCTTTGGGGATATGTATAGAATATGATGATATTCCAAAATAAGGAAAGAAACTCTGAATGGCTTCTTAGGTCTTGGTCAAGAGACAGTAACTCCCTGAGCACAGGGCGAGCCCACCCACCGCCAGATCAGCCCTTCTAGGAACGTCTCGTGTCGCCCTTCAGATGGTAGGGCCCCCATGATTCCACACTGAGCTTCAAGAAGCCGGTGGGGAGAAAATGGAAAGCATAGGGTACCTGTTGACTCAGACACAAACAAATAAGCAAAATTTTCAACCAAACTCAGGAGGAGAGAATGTGGGTACATCACAGACCTCCAGTCTCATCAGAATGTAATTTAATAAATGCAATACCTCTAATATTTGAGGCTGGTGAGATAAGAAATGAGCTATTCCTGAAGACCTTCATATTGAATAATCTAATATCAATTCTCAGTTTTTATCTTTCTCTGTAACACTCAGTAGGGTTGATCCCTCCCTGCTTCTGTCTTTTTTCTTTGTATTTGGCTGCCTCAGGATCTTTATCGCATCAGGCAGGATCTTTGTTATGGAGTGCAAGCTTAGGTGACCCATGGGATGTGTCTTGGCTCCCCAACCAGGGATGGAACCTGCGTCCCTTGCATTGCAAGACAGATTCTTAACTGCCGGATCACCAGGGAAGTCCCTGCTGCTAAGTCGCTTCAGTCGTGTCCGACTCTGCGACCCCAGAGACGCCAGCCCACCAGGCTCCCTCGTCCTTGGGATTCTCCAGGCAAGAACACTGGAGTGGTTGCCATTTCCTTCTCCAATGCATGAAAGTGAAAAGTCACAGTGAAGTCGCTCAGTCATGTCCGACTCTTAACAACCCCATGGACTGCAGCCCACCAGGCTCCTCCATCCATGGGATTTTCCAGGTAAGAGTACTGGAGTGGGGTGCCTCTATTTCTTGGAATGCTTTCTATGCTTGACTTCCAGGATGTCAGGCTTTTCATTTTTACTGGGTGCTCCTATTTTGGTCTCTTGCTGATTCAGCTCAATTCTCCAGCCTCTAAAGTTGAGGATGCACCGCCATTCAGTACTTGGACTTCTCCAAGCCTCACACTTCCTAGTGAGCCCCCTGCACAACACCATATGTACACTGATGATTCTAGAATATCTCTAACCTCTTTGTGAACTCCAGACTTGAATTTCCAACTGCCGACCTGACATTTCCACTTGCATCACAAAATTACATAATTTAATTCTCTCTGACAGCACTCTTCGCTCTGTTAGGAAATGAGACCGTCATTGAAGTCAAAATCTCAGGAATACGTCTTTACTTGTTTCTTGGCCTCAGACCCCACATTCATTCTATCAAATCTTATCAGCATGCCCTCTAAAATATTCTAGAACTGAATTATTTATTATCACCTCCAGTGCTATTACCTTTGCCAAACTGGAATCCACTCTTGACCCTTATGATCAGTTTTCTACTTAGCAACTAGTGTGAGCTTTTAAAATGTTAAATCTGCTGCTTCCAAACGTACACCCTTGCTAAAAATCCTACAATAACTTCTCATTGCACTGAGAATGAAATCCAAAGTGCTTCCTTCCTACGAGTCTCCTGTGCTTTGAGCAACCTGGCTCTCTCCAGTCTCATCTCCACGGCCCCTTAACTGACTCAGGCCACGTGACCTGCACATGTTCACTAAGGAGGGGGCAATCATGCTCCCATCACTGTGCATTTATCTATTTTTTATTGCAGTATAGTTGCTTCACTGTGTGTTTCTTCTGTACAGCAAAGTGAATCAGCTATAGCTATACATACACCCCCCCTTTTATTGGATTGCCTTCCCATTTAGGTCACCACAGAGTACTGAGCAGGATTCCCTGAGCTATACAGAAGGTTGTCACTGCTTATCTATTCTATGCATAGTATCAATAGTATGTATATATGTGTATGTATGTATAGATACATATTCACATCAATCCAAATCTCCCAGTCCATCCCACTCACCCCCATTCCCCTTCGGTACCCAAACGTCTGTTCTCTGCATTTGCATCTCCACTTGTACTTTCCAAATAAGATCGTCTATTCCATTTTACTAGATTCCACATATATGTATTAATATCCTATATATTTTTTCTCTTTAAGATTTACTTCACTCTATATGACAGTCTCTAGGTCCATCCACATCTCCATAAATGGCACAATTTTGTTTCTATTTATGGCTGACTATTATTCTTTTCTATATATATATATCAAATCTTCTTTATCTAATCCTGTTGATAGATATTTAGGCTGCTTCTACATCCTGGCTATTATAAATCATGTTCCTAGCACTCTTCTTAAATTTGCTTATTTCTCTTCTTAAATGTTCTTCTCCAAGATAGCCTCACGGCTCACTTCTTCAGTTCCTTTATTGTTTCTTTAAATTATCACTCGAAGAGAGTCCAGAGCTATCTTTCCAGTTCTATACTCTATTCCATGTTGATCTTTCTCTCCCCTGCGTTGTGCTCTTTTTCTTCATTGTCACCAAAATCCAGAACCAAAAAATATATAAAGTGGTGATTTTCAAGAAGTTAGACATCAGGTAATAAGAAATAAACCCTAGAAGATAGAAGACAAACAAAGTCAGGTATACCAGTGCCTCAGACTACTGACTACCAGCTGCACAGCACTAGAGTGACTCTGAGGGGATATCCCACATCCAAGGATAAAGGAGAAGACCCAGCAGGACCGTTCAGCTCAGTTTAGCCGCTCAGTCGTGTCTGACTCTTTGCGACCCCATGAATCGCAGCACGCCAGGCCTCCCTGTCCATCACCATATCCTGGAGTTCACTCAGACTCACGTCCATCGAGTCAGTGATACCATCCAGCCATCTCATCCTCTGTCGTCCCCTTCTCCTCCTGCCCCCAATCCCTCCCAGCATCAGAGTCTTTTCCA
>SJYQ01000101.1:291748-310640 GCA_006410935.1 Redunca redunca | reverse complement strand
TTCTTCAGTGTTACTGGTCGGGGCATAGACTTGGATTACTGTGATATTGAATGGTTTGCCTTGGAAATGAACAGAGATCATTCTTTCATTTTTGAGATTGCATCCAAGTACTGCATTTTGCACTCTTTTGTTGACCATGATGGCTACTCCATTTTTTTTAAGGGGTTCCTGCCCACAGTAATAGATATAATGGTAATCTAAGTTAAATTCACCCATTCCGGTTCATTTTAGTTTGCTGATTCCTAGAATGTTGACGTTTACTCTTGCCATCTCTTGTTTGACTACTTCAAATTTGCCTTGATTCATGGACCTGACATTCCAGGTTCCTATGCAATATTGCTCTTTACAGCATCAGACCTTGCTTCTATTGCCAGTCACATCCACAGCTGGGTATTGTTTTTGCTTTGGCTCCATCCCTTCATTCTTTCTGGAGTTATTTCTCCACTGATCTCCAGTAGCATATTGGGCACCTAATGTCCTGGGGAGTTCCTCTTTTGGTATCCTATCATTTTGCCTTTTCCTGCTGTTCATGGGGTTCAAATACTGAAGTGGTTAGCCATTCACTTCTCCAGTGGACCACATTCTGTCAGACCTCTCCTCCATGATCCATCCATCCATCTTGGGTGGCCCCACATGGCATGGATTAGTTACATTGAGTTAGACAAGGCTGTGGTCGGTGTGATCAGATTAGCTCGTTTTCTGTGATTATGATAGCGCAGTGGCTGCAATGGACCACGCAGGAAGTGCGGCGAGAGGGGCTACCCCACGCCCAAGGTCAGGGGCAGCGACTTAGAGCACCAGGCTGTGACAATGCAGGAGCGGCTGAGAGGAGCTACTCCATGTTCAAGGTCAGGAGGGGCGACTCGTCCAAGGTAAGGAGCAGCAGCTGCGCTTTGCTGGAACAGCCGTGAAGAGATACCCTACGTCCAAGGCAAGAGAAACCCAAGTAAGATGGTAGGTGTTGTGAGAGGGCATCAGAGGGCAGACACACTGAAACCATAATCACAGAAAACTAGCCAATCTGATCACACGGACCACAGCAGGACAGTAGGAGGGGTGAAATCGTGTTTAGAATCAAACTCATTCCCACCAGAGACACTCAAAGGGCTCAAAAAACGTTCTGCACACCAGGACCCAGAGACTGAGCCAGAGCTGTCTGAGCACCTCTGTAGGATGTACGGGTCAGCGGCAGCCTGCCGCAGGCCAGGGGCTCTGGGTGCAGCAGACCTGGCTATGGCATAAGCCCTCTTGGAGGAGGTTGCCATCAACCCCACCATAGAGCCTCCAGAACTTACACAGGACTGGGAAACAGACTCTGGGAGGGCACAAAGAGGACCTTGTGGGCACCAGGACCCAGGAGAAAGGAGCAGTGACCCCACAAGAGACTGACCCAGACCTGCCCATGAGTGTCCAGGAGTCTCCGGGGGAGGCGTGGGTCAGCGGAGGCCTGCTGCAGGGCTGGGGGCAGTGAGCGCAGCAGTGCATCATGGGACCTTTGGAAGGAGGTCTCCATTATCCTCATTACCTCCACCATAGTTTGGCCTCAGGTCAAATAACAGGGAGGGAATACAGCCCCACCCATCAACAGAAATTTGGATTAAAGATTTGCTGAGCATGGCCCCACCAATCAGAACAAGACCCAGTTTCCCCCTCAGTCTTTCCTATCAGGAAGTTTCCATAAGCCTCTTATCCTTCTCCTTCTGAGGGTAGACACTGAAAACCACAATCACAGAAAACTAACCAATCTGATCACATGGACCACATCCTTGTCTAACTCAATCAAACTATGAGCCATGCCATGTAGGGCCACTCAAGACAGATGGGTCACGGTAGAGAGTTCTGACAAAATGTGGTCTACTGGAGAAGGGAATGGCAAACCACTTCAGTATTCTTGCCTTGAGAACCCGATGAACAGTGTGAAAAGGCAAAATGATAGGATACTGAAAGAGGAACTCCCCAGGTCAGTAGGTGCCCAATATGCTGCTGGAGATCAGTGGAGAACTAACTCCAGACAGAAGGAACAGATGGAGCCAAAGCAAAAACAACACCCAGCTGCGGATGTGACTGGTGATTGAAGTGAAGTCTGATGCTGTGAAGAGCAATATTGCATAGGAACCTGGAATGTCAGGTCCATGAATCAAGGCAAATTGGAAGTGGTCAAACAGGAGATGGCAAGAGTGAACATCGACATTTTAGGAATCAACGTATTAAAATGGACTGGAATGGGTGAATTTAACTCAGATGACCACTATATCTACTACTCTGGGCAAGAAGAGTAGAAAAAGACATGGAGTACCCTCAGAAGAAATGGAGTAGCCATCATGGTAAAAAAAAAAAAGAGTCCGAAATGCAGTACTTGGATGCAATCTCAAAAACCACAGAATCATCTCTGTTTGTTTCCAAGGCAAACCATTCAATATCACAGTAATCCAAGTCTATGCCCCAACCAGTAACACTGAAGAAGCTGAAGTTGAACGGTTCTATAAAGACCTACAAGAGCTTCTAGAACTAACACCCCAAAAAGATGTCCTTTTCACTATAGGGGACTGGAATGCAAAAGTAGGAAGTCAAGAAATACCTGGAGTAACATGCAAATTTGGCCTTGGAGTACAGAATGAAGCAGGGCAAAGGCTAATAGAATTTACCAAGAGAATGCACTGGTCATAGCAAACACCCTCTTCCAACAACACAAGAGAAGACTCTACATATAGACATCACCAGATGGTCAACACTGAAATCAGATTGATTATATTCTTTGCAGCCAAAAATGGAGAAGCTCTATATAGTCAGCCAAAACAAGACTGGGAGCTGACTGTGGCTCAGATCAAGAATTCCTTATTGCCAAATTCAGACTTAAATTGAAGAAAGTAGGGAAAACCACTAAACCACTCAGGTATGACCTAAATCAAATCCCTTATGATTATACAGTGGAAGTGAGAAATAGATTTAAGGGACTAGATCTGATAGACAGAGTGCCTGAAGAACTATGGAATGAGGTTCATGACATTGTATAGGAGAAAGGGATCAAGACCATTGCTAAGAAAAAGAAATGCAAAAAGGCAAAATGGCTGTCTGGGGAGGTCTTACAATAGCTGTGAAAAGAAAAGAAGCAAAAGGCAGAAGAGAAAAGGAAAGATATACCCATTTGAATGCAGAGTTTCAAAGAATAGCAGGGAAAGAGAAGCTTTCCTCAGTGATCATCCAAAGAAAAAAATGAAAACAATAGAATGGGAAAGACTAGAGATCTCTTCAAGAAAATTAGAGATACCAAGGGAACATTTCATGCAAAGATGGGTACAATACAGGGCAGAAATGTTATGGACCTAACAGAAGCAGAAGATATTAGGAAGAGGTGGCAAGAATACACAGAAGAACTGTACAAAGAAAATCTTCACGACCTAGATAATCATGATGGTGTGATCACTCACCTAGAGCCAGACATCCTGGAATGTGAAGTCAAGTGGGCCTTAGAAAGCATCACTACGAACAAAGCTAGTGGAGGTGATGGAATTCCAGTTAAGCTATTTCAAATCCTAAAAGATGGTCTGTGAAAGTGCTGCACTCAATATGCCAGCAAATTTGGAAAACTCAGCAGTGGCCACAAGACTGGAAAAGGTCAGTTTTCATTCCAATCCCAAAGAAAGGCAATGCCAAAGAGTGCTCAGACTACCACACAGTTGCACTCATCTCACATGCTAGTAAAGTAATGCTCAAAATTCTCCAAGCCAGGCTTCAGCAGTATGTGAACCGTGAACTTCCTGATGTTCAAGCTGTTTTTCGAAAAGGCAGAGGAACCAGAGATCAAATTGCCAACATCCGCTGGATCATGGAAAGAGCAAGAGAGTTCCAGAAAAACATCTATTTCTGCTTTCTTGACTATGCCAAAGCCTTTGACTGTGTGGATCACAACAAACTATGGAAAATTCTTCAAGAGATGGGAATACCAGACCACCAGACCTGCCTCCTGAGAAATCTGTATGCAGGTCAGGAAGCAACAATTAGAAATGAACATGGAACAGACTGGTTCCGAATCAGGAAAAGAGTATATCATGTCTGTATATTGTCACCCTGCTTATTTAACTTCTGTGCAGAGTACATCATGATAAATGCTGGCCAGATGAAGCACAAGCTGGGATCAAGATTGCTGGGAGAAATATCAGTAACCTCAGATACGCAGATGACACCACCCTTATTGCAGAAAGTGAAGAAGAACTAAAGAGCCTCTTGATGAAAGTGAAAGAGGAGAGTGAAAAAGTTGGCTTGAAACTCAACATTCAGAAAACTAAGATCATGGCATCTGGTCCCATCACTTCATGGCAAATAGATAGGGAAACAATGGAAACAAAGACATACTTTTTTGGGGGGTGGTCGGGGGGCGGCTCCAAAATCAACACAGATGGTGACTGCAGCCATGAAATTAAAAGATTCTTGCTCTTTGGAAGAAAAGTTATGACCAACCTAGACAGCATACAAAAAGCAGCGACATTACTTTGCCAACAAGTCTGTCTAGCCAAAGCTATGGTTTTTCCAGTGGTCATGTATGGATGTGAGAGTTGGACTATAAAGAAAGCCGAGCAGCGAAGAATTGATGCGTTTGAACTGTGGTGTTGGGGAAGACTCTTGAGAGTCCCTTGGACTGCAAGAAGATCCAACCAGTCCATCCTAAAGGAAATCAGTCCTGAATATTCATTGGAAGGACTGATGCTGAAGCAGAAACTCCCATCCTTTTGCCGCCTGATGTGAAGAACTGACTCACTGGAAAAGACCCTGATGCTGGGAAAGATTGAAGGCAGGAAGAAAAGGGGACGAAAGAGGATGAGATGGTTGGATGGCATCACCGACTCAATGGACGTGAATTTGAGTAAACTCTGGAAGTTGGTGATGGACAGGGAGGCCTGGCATGCTGCAGTCCATAGGGTTGCAAAGAGTCAGACACAACTGAGCAACTGAACTTAACTGAACTGACTGACTTGAATGAGACTCCAGTTCATGAGATCAGGACAGAAGATCAGGTGTAGCCTAGAACATTTCCTCTCTTGAGGAGCTAGAACTATAAGAGTTCAGGGGGATAAACACAACCTGAAATACATTGGAGAAGGGCATTTATTGTGCTTCTGTTTGATAGAATGTTGTGCATATGTTTGTACATATCCATTTGGTCTAAGGTATATATGTTTCCCTGTTCATTTTCTTTCTGGATGACCTATCCATTATTGAAAACATGGTATTGAAGTCCCCTATAATTATTGTGTTTTGTCTACTTCTTCAAATCTGTTAGTATTTCCTTAGTATATTTAGATGTTTTCATGTTGGGTGCACATATATTTTGGGCTTCCCAGGTGGCTCAGTGATAAAGAATTAGCCTGTGGATATAGGAGATGCAGGAGACGTGGCTTCCATCCTTGGGTCGGGAAGATCCTCTGGAGAAGGAAATGGCAACCCACTCCAGTATTCTTGCCTGGGCAATCCCATGGACAGAGGAGCCTGGCGGGCTGCAGTCCCTGGAGTCACAGATGATAGGACACGACTGAGCAGGTGTGCATGCACGTGCATTTTATAATTGTTTTCCTCTTTTGGTGAATTGTCCCTTTATTACCATGTGATGATCTTTCTTGTCTCTGGTTATAGTTTTTCACCAGAGATAAGTTTGCCCTGCTCTCTTTTGTTCTCCATTTGGATGGCCTATTTTCCCCACTGCTTCACTTTGAGCCTGTGTGTCCTTAAAGCTGAAGTGAGTCTCCTGCAGGGCAGCATATAGTCGGGTCTTGTTTTGTGAGCAATTCAGCCACTCTGTGTCTTTTTCACTGTTACTGACTTTAATCCCTGTATATGTGACATAATAACAGGTAAGTACTTACTACTGCCATCTCGTTGTTTTCTGACTATTTTGAGGTTCCTTTCTTCCTCTCACTGTTTTCCTTTACAAATAGATGCTTTTCCTGAATGCTATACTTTGATCCCCTTTGCTTTCTCTAGTATTTGCTATGGATTTTTTGCTTTGTTACTGCCCTATACATAAATCATTATATAAACATATGGTTGTTGGTTGTAAGTTGCGTCCAACTCTTTGTGACCCTATGGACTGTAGCCCCCCAGGCCCCTCAGGCCATGGGATTTCCCAGGCAAGAATGCTGGAGTGGGTTGCCATTTCTTTCTCAAGGGGATCTTCCTGACTCAGAGATCAAACCTGTATTTCTTGCTTTGCAGGCAAATTCTTTACCACTGAGCCATCAGGGAAGCCCACTACAGTCTATTTAAAACTGAAAATTAAACTGAAAGTGAAGTTGCTCAGTCATATCTGACTCTTTGCGACCCCATGGACTATAGCCTACCAGGCTCCTCCATCCATGGGATTTTCCAGGCAAGAGTATTTGAGTGGGTTGCCATTTCCTTCTCCAAGGGATCTTCCCAGCCCAGGGATCAAACCCAGGTCTCCCGAATTGGAGGCAAAGTCTTTACCATGTCAGCCACCAGGGAGGTGATTACATATTAAGTTTAAAACTGATTATGTATTAATTTCAATTGCATATGAAAAGTCTGTTTTTTCACTCCCCTGTAGATGATTTGGTTTTGATGTCATATTTTGCACCTTTTATTTTTATTTTTTTGGGGTAGTTGCATTACTCCCTTGTGTTAGTTTCTGTGACACAACAGAGTGAACCAGCTACACGTGTACATATATCCCCTCCCTCTTGGACCTAGCTCCCACCCCCTTATCCCACCCCCCTCGGTTATCACAGAACTTAGAGCTGAGCTCCCTGAACTATATAGCAGGTTCCCACTAGCTATCTAGTGGGATTTTAGATTACCTGTAGTAGGTTTTACTTACCTGGCTCCTGAGAAACCTGCATACAGGTCAAGAAGCAACAGTTAGAACTTTACATGGAACAATTGACTGGTTAAAGACTGGGAGAGGTGTACAACAAGGTTTTATAATGTCACCCTGTTTATTTAACTTATATGCAGAGTACATCATGCAGAATGCCGGCCTGGATGATTCATAAGCTGGAATTGAGATTGCCAGGAGAAATATCAACAGCTTCAGATATGCAGATGACACCAACCTAATGGCAGAAAAGAACTAAAAGTCTCTTGTTGAGGGCAAAAGAGTGAAAAAGTTGGCTTAAAACTCAACATTCAAATTATTAACACATGACATCTGGTCTCATCACTTCATGGCAAATAGAAGAGGGGGACATAGACAGATTTTATTTTATTGGGCTCTAAAATCACTGCAGACAGTGACTGCAGCCATGAAATTAAAAGATGCTTGCTCCTTGGAAGGAAAGCTGTAACAAACCTAGACAGTGTATTAAAAAGCAGAGACATCACTTTGCTGACAAGGTCTGTATAGTCAAAGCTATGGTTTTTCCAGTAGTCATGTGTGGATGTGAGAGTTGGACCATAAAGAAGTCTGAGTGCCGAAGAACTGACACTTTTGAATTGTGGTGCTAGAGAAGACTCTTGAGAATCCCTAGGACAGGAAAAAGATCAAACCAGTCAATCCAAAAGGAAATCAACCCTGAATATTCATTGGAAGGACTGATGCTGAAGCTGAAGCTCCAGTCCTTTGGCCACCTGATGCAAAAAGCCAACTCATTGGAAAAGACACTGATGCAGGGAAGGATTGAGGGCAGGAGGAGAAGGGGGCTGGAGAGGATGAAATGGTTAGATAGCATCACCGACTCATTGGACATGAGTTTGAGCAAACTTCGGGAGACAGAGAAGGATAGGGAGCCTGGCATGTTGCAGCTCATGGTGCCGCAAAGAGCTGGACACAACTTAGCAACCGAACAACAGCAACAATCTGGTTATGAAGGTTTACTGAGTTCTTTGCTGATGTCGTGTCTCCCTTGATGCTTTGTGATCCCTGCAGCCTCGTGTAGGTACCTGCACATTTGCAGCAGCGGTCACCTCTTTCCTTCTCCACATACTGACTTCAGTCTGAAGACCATTTGTGGAGAGGGGCCCGCTGGAGCTTGCTGTGGCCCTGGGTCTGAGACTGCAGGGCTCTGAACTCAAGAGTGCGTGGTGGCCCTGCGTCTGGGCTTCTGAGGTCTGGCAAGCTCAGGCTGATGGGCCCATGACAGTCACATGGTTCTCAGCGTTCTTAGGCTGCTGAAGGGGCCTGCAGAGGCTTCAGGAGCTGGTGGGGTCCTTGGAAGCACTTCTGTGTCCACCAGTTAGGGAGCAGGGCAGGCCAGCCGGGGTGGCCTGCAGGGCGGTGCACACGCGCTGAGCAGCAGGGCTGGCTGGAGCTGCCTGTGTAGCGACGAGGCCGGGCTGCAGACACATATAGACTGAGGGCCCGCGGCAGTGGCCCTGGTCAAGTGCACAGGCTCTGCAGCTGTGGGGAGCCTTGCTGTCAACAGGCACCCCGTGACTGCTGGGCATCACCACTGGCACGCTCGGGAGCAAGGTCAAGGAGAGGCAAACACACGGATAGATGGGTTAGCTGCAGGGGAGCCCAACAGTGCTTGCCAGTGGCAGGAGAGAAGGCTGGTTCTGGGTCCACAAGCAGTCTGCGGGAAGGGGTACTCTACTGCGATTGCAGGCTCTCGTCACAGGTACGCACGTTGGCATGGCGGCCTGTGATGGGCCTCGGGCCAGCGGCGTGCAGGTGCGCAGCGGGAGGTGCGGACCCACTGTGTGCACACAGCTGTGGGGTCCGCTGCAGCGATCTAGGGTGTGTTGCCCCCCCCCCGCCCCGTGCTGCTGCAGGTGTCAGGGTTGACTGCCAGTGTGGATCCTGCACTCCAGGGGCAGCTGGAGGGTGGGGAGGAGGGAGGAGCGAGACGTTCAAGCTGCCGGCATCTGCAAAGGTGAAACCGGTAGGAAGGAAGCATCTGTGATGAAGTCTGCAGGTTGGGGCTGGGGGGGCATCCGAGGTGGCTGTGCGGGCCTTTGGCTTCTCGAGCTGCAAAGCCCACTGGGCCACCCGGTATAGGACGACCCTGGGCACCACGGTCACTCCCGCCACGTGGCTCTTACTGGTTGCCACTGCCCTTTTCCTGTTCCCAGCTGTCTGCTGGTCATCTCAGCCTCGCTGGGTCTCTGGGTGGGGTGGGTCCAAAGAGGGTCCTCCAGGAAGTGCCCCCAGGAGGCTGGGGAAGCTGGTCAGGCACACTCCTCTGCCTTTCCTGGCAAGGGGCACTCTTCTGAGCTGGGGCATTCCCTCTCAGCACTGACCAGCATCAGTCCGGAGGAGGGGATGATGTGAGCAACATGAAGCTGTCGCTTCCTTCCCCTTCTCTGCGGTTTATCCCCAGGCTTTCTGTTTCACTGTGCTGCCGAGGTTTCCTGTGTGCTCCTGAGCTCTCCTGGAAGAGTTTCTGCTCATGGACCGCTGTCTAACGTTGATTTCTGTTGGGGACAGTGGCTAGAGTCTTCTGCTCTGCGATTTGGTGACATCACTCCCTAGCATGTATTACATTGGGGTCCCCAGAAAGGGATGAGTGAGAAAAAAAAAAATGTAAGGAAACCATGGCTGAACACTTTTCTAGCTTGATGAAAACTATAAACCCACATATATAAAAGAAGTTTAAAAAAAAAACTCATGCACAAAGCGTGAAGAAAACTATAATAAGGAGCATCATAATAGAATTTCTCAAAACCAATAACAGATGAAAATATTGAAAACATCAAGAGAAAAAAAACACGTTACCTACAGAAGGCCGGAGATAAAGAGGACAGCAGATACTTCACTGAAGCCAATAAAAGAGAAAAAGCACCATTAAAATGTTGAAATGTAAAAAAGAAGATTGTCTAGAATTCCATACACAGGAAACATATTTCAAAAATAAAAGCAAAGATCTTTCAGAAATATAAAAGTTGATGAACTGATCACATCTCCAGCAGATCTGTGGTACCAAGAAACAAAAAAAGTTAAAGAATGTGCTTAAGAAGAAAGAAAGTGGTACTGAGTGAAAATATTAATCTACACAAAAGGAAGAAATCACCAACAATGGTAACTAGATGAGCGAATGTATAACATTTTCCTTATCATTTATTTAAGTTTATCTGGAAGATAATTGAATATTGAACAAAAAAATAAAGAGATACAGTGGGATTCTTGACCTATGTCGAAGTAAAATGTACATAACAAAACCACAAAGGGCAGGAGAGGATAAATGCAAACACACTGTTATGAGCTCTTATACGACACATAAGGGGCTCTAATATCATTTGAAAGCAAGCTAATAAGCTAAACAGGTATTATAATAACCCTAAGTAATTGTGTACAAAAATGTGATAGCTAATATCAATAAAAATATAACAGAAACAAAAAATACCCAGTCCAAAAAAAGATAGACAAAAGAAAAGAGAATAAAGAAAAAATGAAACAAATAGAAAGCAAATAGCAAAATGATAGATTATAATCTAACTATATTACCTACCACATGAAATGCAAATATTCTAAACAAACCACTTAAAAAGCAAGGACAGTCATACTGGATATATGAACAAGACCTATACACGCATGAATTGAAGCTTAAGCAGACATAGTTTCAAAATAAGGGAACGGAAGAGGGTATAACATCATGATACAGACTGAAGAGAGTCGAAGTGGCTATGTTGAGATCAGATAAACTCAATTTCAGAATAAGAAATGTTGGAGGTAAAAATGATCATTTTACAATTCTGACGGTGTGAATTATTCAAGAGAACATTACAATCCTAAATATGCATTTTATTACAGAGCTGCAAATTCATACAGCAAACGTTGATGGGATTACAGTGAGAAAAAGGCAAAGCTACAGAACAACTGGAGTTGAAGATTCCAACAGTGCTCCATAAACAACGGATAGAACAAGCAGAGAGCGTGTTACGTGCATGAAATACTTAGACAGCGAAGCCATTAACTAAATTGACCAGTTCATACTCCATTCAACAAGAGCAGATTACACAGATTTTTCAAGTGTGCGTCGGACACATCAAAATAAACCATATTCCAAGCAATGAAATAATTGTTGACAAATTCAAAAAAGTCAATACATATATGTTTTCTGATAACAGTAGAATTAAGTTAGAATCAATAAGAGAAATATTTTTGGAAAATCCCCATATATTGGGAACTAAATAATACACTTATGAATAATTTATAATTCAAAAATGAAATTGAAAGGAAAATTAGAAAATATTTTGAAATGAAAATGGATTATGATGCATTTGAATGAAAATTAAAAATTTAGGGATTCTTCAAAAGCTATGTGTAGGGGAGTTCATAACATTAAACAGTTACATATTTTTTAAAAAATCTTAATTCCTAAAGAAAATTGAATGGCAGTGGCCACAGAACTGGAAAAGGCCAGTTTTCATTCCAATCCCAAAGAAAGGCAATGCCAAAGAATGCTCAGACTACCACACAAATGCAAGCATCTCACACGCCAGTGAAGTAATGCTCAAAATTCTCCAAACAAGGCTTCAGCAGTATGTGAACCGTGAACTCCCTGACGTTCAAGCTAGATTTAGAAAAGGCAAAGGAACCAAAGGTCGAATTGCCAACATCTGTTGGATCATTGAAAAAGCAAGATAGTTCCAGAAAAACATCTATTTCTGCTTTATTGAGTAGGCCAAAGCCTTTGACTCTATGGATCACAATAAACTGTGGAAAATTCTGAAAGAGATGGGAATACCAGACCACCTGACCTGCCTCTTGAGAAATCTGTATGCAGGCCAGGAAGCAACAGTTAGAACTGGACATGGAAAAACAGACTGGTTCCAAATCAGGAAAGGAGTATGTCAAGGCTGTATATTGTCATCCTGCTTATTTAACTTCTGCGCAGAGTACATCATGATAAATGCTGGGCCGGAAGAACCACAAGCTGGGATCAAGACTGCTGGGAGAAATATCAATAACCTCAGATATGCAGATGACACCACCCTTAGGCAGAAAGTGAAGACGAACTAAAAAGCCTCTTGATGAAAGTGAAAGAGGAGAGTGAAAAGGTTGGCTTGAAACTCAACATTCAGAAAACTAAGATCATGGCATCTGGTCCCATCACTTCATGGCAAATAGATGGGGAAACAGTGGAAACAGGGAGAGACTTTATTTTGCGGGGGCTCCAACATCACTGCAGATGGTGACTGCAGCCATGAAATTAAAAGACACTTACTCCTTGGAAGAAAAGTTATGACCAACCCAGATAACGTATTCAAAAGCAGCGACATTACTTTGCCAACAAAAGTCCATCTAGTCAAAGCTATGGTTTTTCCAGTAATCATGTATGGATGTGAGAGTTGGACTATAAAGAAAGCTGAGCACCAAGGAATTAATGCTTTTGAACTGTGTTGTTGGAGAAGACTCTTGAGAGTCCCTTGGACTGCAAGGAGATCCAACCAATCCATCCTAAAGGAAATCAGTCCTGGACATTCATTGGAAGGACTGATGCTGAAGCAGAAACTCCAGTCCTTTGGCCCCCTGATGTGAAGAGCTAAGTCGAAAAGACCCTTGATGCTGGGAAAGATTGAAGGCAGGAGGAGAAGGGGACGATAGAGGCTGAGATGGTAGAATGGCATCACTGACTCAATGGATATGAGTTTGAGTAAACTCTGGGAGTTGGTGATGGAAAGGGAGGCCTGGTGTGCTGCAGTCCATGGGGTCACAAAGAGACAGGACTGAGTGACTGAACCGAACTGATTAAGAAAACTGAAAAAAAGGAACAGCAACTTAAACTCAAAAGCAGAAGAAATTAATGAAGATCAGAATAAAAATTACTGAAATGGAAAAACGACAAAATAAGAGTGAAACAATGAAACCAAGGAGCTCATTCTTTAAGACGATCAATAAAATTAATAAAGCACAAAATTTCAACATCAGGAATGAAAGAGCTGACCTTACTACAGAATTTGTAGATATTTTGGATATTAAGAGTATAGTGGTAAAGAATCCGCCAGCCAATGCAGGAGATGCAAGAGATGCCAGTTTGATTCCTTGCCCAGGAAGATCCTCTGGAATAGGAAACGGCAACCCACTACGGTGTTCTTCCCTGGGAAATCTATGGACAGAGGAGACTGGTGAGCTATAGTCCATGGGGCCACAAAGAGTCAGACAGGACTCAGCAACTAAACATAAACAAACTCTTCTCCCCCCGTGGACACCCCAGAATTACAACCACTTACAAGCACTTGGGGCTTCCCTGGTGGCTCAGATGGTAAAGAATTCGCCTGCAGTGGGGGAGATCTGGGTTGGATCCCTGGGTTGGGAAGATCCCCCAGAGGATGGCTTAGCCACCCACTCCAGTATTCTTGCCTGGAGAATCCCGTGGACAGGGGAGCCTGGAGAGCTATGGTCCTTGGGTTGCAAAGAGTCGGACACAACCGAAGCGACTTAGCACGGTAGAGCAGTTACCTATGAGAACAACCTGAAGATGAGCTGAAAAGATTTTCCACAATTAAAGACACAAAGAGGGAACCATGATGAGCTGAGTAAGAGGAGCAGAGACGCAGTAAAGGCAGGCCCCTATTCTCAGGTAGCAACAAACAAGTGGGGGGGCGGTAATCACAATTGCACAGGTTCTCCCCAGGGAGCAAGGGGTCCTGCATAGGCAAGACGAGGCCCCAGAACACCTGGCTTTGAAAACCAGCAGGTTTTGCACCTGGAAGACCCAGGTGATTGTAGGGAACACAGACTCCACTCTTGCAGGGCCCGCACGAAACCTCACATGCTCCGGTCCCAGGGCCAAGGCAGCACTTGGAGAGGAGGCCGGCTCAGGCACCCTTGCTGATCTTGGGGAGCCTCCTGGAGAGGCAGGTGGGACCTGAGACTCCTCCTGGGGAAGGAGGTGATGGCGGCAGGCATTCGGGGAGCCCGGCCTGCAGGGCAACATGAGTGCAGACAAGCGTCACTCTGGCATCTTTCGTCGGGTCTGTTAACGCCGGGGGCCCAGCCCTGCCCCCCAGCAGGCCGGGGGCCCCCTGCCCTCCTTGGCTTCGCAGCCAACTGCCTGGGAAGCTGACCCCACCTTCCCTGTGCTCACAGCCATCCCCTGAGGGTGGACTCACAGCCAGCTGGGCCAGGGCCAGGCACCACCTACCAGTGGACCCCCAGCACAGCAAAAGCGTGCAGGCAGCCCACCTAGGGAGCACCCCTGAAGCCGCAGCTCTGGGGACCAGACAGGAGCAGCTGCCAGGCCCAGAGTGCCTCCTGTGCACAAGACAATCCTACACCAGCGCATCCTTAAAGGCGAAAACTGAATGCTTTCCCCTCGAGATCAGAGACAAGATAGGGTGTCCACCCTCCCCACTTCCGTTCACTGTGCGAAGGATTCTAGCCATCAAGGCAAGAATAGCTAGACCAAAGCCACCCTGATTGCTAAGACAGAGGCACCAGTGTCTCTGTCTGAAGACAATGTCTTCCTAAGAAGTCTAGTGGACATCACCTACCGCTGGGGAAAAGTTCATTTAGAGAGGCTATAGAATAAAAGATCAACCTACAAAAACCAAAACTGTATTTCTCTGTATCAATACAGAATAATCTGAACTGGAAGTTTTAAAAAAATACTATTTGTAATAGCCTTTAAATAATCAACTGCTTTGAGGTGAATCTGATAAAAGATGTGCAAACTGCATAAAACTGAAAATTATAGAACACAACTGAAAGAAATTTTTAAAAATTTGAATAGAGAGATGTTCCCAGTTTATAGCTCAGAGAACAAGACATTTTGATATTGATTTTCCTCAAATTGATCTGTAGATTCAGTGGTATCCCAATAAAAAATCCTGTGTGCTTTTCTATACAAATTAATAGTCTGACTTGAAAATCTGCATAGAAATTCAAGGAACCTAGAAAAGTCAAAACAATTCTGAAAGAGAAGAAGCAAGGAGGAGTAACTTTAACTGATTTCAAGACCAGCTGTAAGGCTAAAATAGTAAAGTGTGGTGTTGGTATAAAGGTAGAAAATAGATCAGTGGGCAGGACCACAGGCCTATACATAGATGGACAGCTTTTTGGCAAAGATGAAAAATCAAATCTGTGGAGAAAAGAGTCTTTAATGCAAATGGTGTTCAAAGACAGTCTTTAGTTGATATTTTTATATGGTGATCAAACAATTGGATAAGCATATTCAAAATATAGACTTTGAGTCACACTTCACACCATGTACAAAAGTTAAGTAAAAAGCGATCCTAGATGTAAATGCTAAACCAAAAACTCTAACATTTCTGGAAAAAAAGAACAGGAGAATATCTTTGTTATCTTGTGTGTTAGGCAAAAATTTCTCTGCTACAACACCAAAAACATATACATTTAAAAAAAAAGATGAATTGGATTTCATCAAAGATTAAAATTTGTGATCTTCAAAAGACTGTTGAGATCATGAAAAGTCAGCCTAGGAGAAAATATTTGCAAACGATAAATATAACAAGAAATTTGTATTCCAAATACATAAAGAACTCTCAAATGTCAATAATAAGGGGAGAAAGTCCATTTTTTAAAATGGAAAAAAAAAGTCAAGGAGCCATTTCAATAAAAATGTATGTGGATAAAAAGGAAGTGCACATGAACAGATGCTCAGTTCTATTAGTCATTAGAAAATTTCAAATTAAAACTGCAAGGCAGGAAATTCCCTGTTGGTCTAGTGGTTAAGGCTTGAGTTCAATCCCTAGTTGGGGAACTAAGAGCTCACATGCTGCACAGAGCAGCCAAAAAATAAAAAATAACAAAATTGTAAAAAATAAAATAAACTTCAGTTTTTAAAAAGTCCTTAAAGCTTCATACGGCAGAGGATGAGATGGCTGGATGGCATCACTGACTCAATGGACGTGAGTCTGGGTGAACTCCGGAAGTTGGTGATGGACAGGGAGGCCTGGCGTGCTGCGATTCAAGGAGTCGCAAAGAGTCGGACACGACTGAGCAACTGAACTGAATTGAAACTAGAAACTAAAGCTTTGTATTTATTAAAAAAAAAAAAAAAAAGAACAAAAAAACTGGCAAGAGACCGTATATCCCTCTTAGAAAGGCAAAAATTAAAAATACTGACCATACTGACTACTGGCAACAGTGTGGAGAAGCTCTAATTCTTTTTTAATACTTATTTATTTGTTTATTTGCTGTGCCAGGTCTTAGTTGTGGCACCTGGGACGTAGCTTCCTGACCAGGGATCGAACCCAGGCCGCCTGCATGGGACCACCACGGAAGTCTTAGCAGCTCTGATTTTCATACGTCAAGAATGGAAACACAAAATGGTACAGCCACTTTGCAAACTCTTTGATATCATTTTTTAAAAATTATATATATATATATTTTGTGTTCTAACCAATCTGCTTCACACTGACTCATGCAAAAGTATTTTCGCAGCTTTATAAAATCTGTCTTTGACAGAAAAGTGGGAATCCAGGCTGTGCCTAGAGAGAGGTGTTGTCCATCATCTTGACGGTGATAGTTCAGGACTCTCTCAAGAGGGACTCAGTGATTCTGCTAGCAATGTGTTCAGAGCGTGAGTTCTCCTGTGTATTTACAGGCACACTGCTGAGGTTTGACTCCCAGCCGCGTTAGTTTGGTACGGGTGGGTCTTTGGCAAGTTTCCTTCTCCAATCTCATGAAATTGTTGAGAAGATTTAATAGACTGAGTGGTAAGTGCTCAATAAATGAAGGCTGTTATATTTTTATGCTAAAGTGTGGTTGGTGGTGATGCAGGGGGCGGGGGGTGGTTCATAGCTCTGGTCGGATGCTAAAAGAGTCTCATGACTCAGAAAGGCAACAAGTCCTCTGATAACTGAAGCTGTGGAAACAGGTGAAAAGGCTCAGAGACAGTACGGAACCCTGGGGGGACATCTGAGCTTAACCGACAAGATGATTGAGAAGCAATACAGAGGGGAGGTGAAAGCAGGAAAAGCCAGGGTCACAGAAGCTAAAAGAGAAAATAATTTTTTAAAAAAGTGTTATCAAATACTGCAGCCCTGTGAAAACAGCTCAACTGTAAGGCAGATCCACTGGACTCGATGAGTCTGTGTTGCTTTTTTTTTGGGGATATAATGGACATAGAACATTATATTTCTTTCAGGTGTACAATGTAATAACTTGATATTTGTCCATACTATGAAATGATTATCACAGTCAGTCTAGCTAGCGCTGACTCTTTCTTATTGTTGTTTTGTGGCTTTGCAAGGTCATGCTACTTTCTGCCGCATTACGNAGAAGAAGAAGGCTATGACTGTAGCCGTTAGTAGGTCAGAGAGCTTCCCCCACACTGCTGGTCTAGGGCAAGAGTCGCCTTAGAGGGTGGGTATGTTGATGGCCGTGGCTATATTCTATTAAAAGTTTATTCTCCGAGACAGGCAATGGTAGTAGGCAGTATCTGATTCTGCCAGAGAGGATGAATTGGAGATAATAAGACAAAAACTGGGGTCTGATGTTTCAGGGAGATGGTTAGAAAAACTGAGCAGGCAAAGAATGCAGAAACTTGAAGGAAGCCCGTAGCACAGGCAACAGAGAGGAGGGAATCGAGTCTAAGCAGACGTAGGGGATGAAAACCACGGGTCTTGGCAGCCGATTGGATGGAGGAAGAGATGAGGATGAAGGTCTGAAGCCTGGCTCTGGCCTGGGGGACAGTTGCTCCCGCTGACTAATGGGAAACCGCGCAGACACAGTCACCGCTGCAGAGAATACAGTACTCAGGAAACCTCTGTGTTCTGGCCACAAACCACAGCGCTGACCAAAATTCTCACCTCCATCCAGGACTAGCTACATAATTTCCGGGACTCACTGCCAAGTAAGTGAACATGTGGGACTTCTTGTTCAAAATTGTCAAACGTCTCAAACAATACCCCAGAGCATTCAACCAAGGAGCCATTCTAAGTGCTGGACGAGGTGCGACCACACAGGTCAGAAGACCGTGAATCCGACTGTACCTCCCCCTCCAGCCTGGCAGCTGGCAGGGGCAGGTTAGCTGCTGGACTTCCGGAAGCAGGCTACATTTACACAGAATGGAGCCTCTTTTGCTTCTTTTTTTTTTTTTCCCGACTAATGGTTTTCAACAGTGCTTTACCATATCAATAACTTAAGGAACTTCTTTTCACTGGGGTCCTAACTTTTTAGCATGCCTCAACAGCCCATTTTTCTCAGTCTCCCAGTCTGTGACATAGAATAAATAGCTGTCCTTTGAAGATGTTTTCACTCTAACAGAGCTTTATTTTTTTTTTTCAACTCCCAGCTCAGGCGACTGCGGAGCGTCAGGGTGCCTCTCCAGGACGGTCAGAAAAGCCCCTGGAGGTGACTTTCTCCAGCGCCTCCAGTTGACAAGTGCATTTTGGGAGCTGGCTTGAAAGTGAACACAAGTTCCAAAGCTTCGGGACCTGTGGGTGCCTTAGCGGGCTAAGCTGCTAAGAGAATTCTGTGCGGTCAGGCTGGGGGGGCTTTCCTCTGACCAGGAGTCCAGAGCCACATCCTGTCCGTCCAGCTCACCACAGTTGTTTTCTGACCTTATCGACTCACTTACCTTCACTTAGTACCTCTGCCTCTGGTGACATAGGTCGTCTGAATCTTCAAGATCCAAAAGTCACTTTTCTATTAATTTTGCTGTCATTCACAAAGCTCCCTAGGCCCTAGCATGTCAGGATATTCAATAATGAACATTTCATAATGAAGAACAAATTAAAATTTCATCTTCATCAATTGCAGGGATTACATCATGTATTTTTTTGGGTTTAGATTTTCATATATTTTTTAGTCATGGCAACTATTATAACCAAATACCCGAATTGCTCTGTTATGCAGGGTTTTGACAATTGTGAAGCATCTCCATATTTCCCATGTATGAAAATGTTCCTATACATCTTCTTTGTGAAACCAAAACAGCTTTGATATTTAACTTTACATATTAATAAGATTTCAGAGAAATTAAAATATTTTGGCTCATTCACAAATAACATGTATTATAAATTATTATTCACT